>OX638130.1:40759474-41359474 GCA_951804985.1 Dryomyza anilis | reverse complement strand
AGAAAAATCGTCCTTAAACGTTAAGATGTATTTATTCCCTGAAATGGTTTCAGGCAGAATACCCACCAGGTCCATTTACACTTTGACAAAGGGTCTGACTGGCGTATCGGTTAGAACCATTGGCATCTTCGTCAGCCTTGAACTCTTGTTTACCTGACATTTTGAACAATTTTTCACATAATCCTTTATTTGCTTCTGCATACTCTTCCATCGGTACAGTTTCCGAATTCTTAAAAATGTTTTTACGCCACCTTGGTGAGCACCTTACGGTGATCGAGAAAATCTTTAATTACCGTCTCTATGTCCCGAGGTTCAGTTAGAATTATTACATTGTCATTTTCCTTTGTTATCGAATCGTCAGAATCGCATCCAGACTGTTTCTTATCGTCTTCCTTGTCTCTTTTCATCTCTTTCATGGTTATGGGTGGTGATATAATTGGCTCTTTAAGTTTTAGAAACGAATTCTGACAATTGTCATTCCATATGAACTTAGCGTCCTTTTTAAGCAAACAGTTTATTGGTAATGACAATTTCGCCATACCTCCTATAAATTTTCTCTAATAATTAATTAAGCCTAAAAATGCTTGAACTTCCTTCCTATATTTCGGAACTGGAATATTTTTTACACACTCTACTTTGGCTGGGTCTGGTAGGGCACCTAACTCAGAACACTTATGTCCTAAATATATAACCTCGCGTCGCAAAAACTGACATTTCTCTGTATTTAATTTCAAATTATGTACTCTCAGCTTTTGCAAAACTTTGCATAGCCTATGTTCGTGTTCTGCTAAACTATTTCCATAAACAACTATGTCATCTAAATAAACGAAACAGTCAATACCCTGTGAACCCTTTGAAAAGTGGCAGGTGCCCTCGTTACACTGAATGGCATCCTGTGGAATTCAAAATGACCAAGGCCTGTACTGAAAGCAGTTTTTCTTTTGTCATTGTCTTCAACTAAAACCTGATGGTAACCACTGGCTAAATCTAGTGTTGAAAAATACCGACTATTACCTAACTGGTCTAGAATCTCATCTATTCGTGGTATAGGAAATACCTGTTTGATGGTGACGTCATTTAATTTACGGAAATCTATAACCAGTCTCCATTTCTTATTGCCATCTTTATCGCCCTTTTTAGGTACCAATAATAATTGGGAATTCCAAGGTGACATGCTTTGTGAAATAATTCCATCGTCTAACATCTTTGATACTTGTCTATTAATCTCATTTCTATGCGTATGTGGAAGTTTATATTGTTTCTGATTTATTGGTGGCTGATTCCATTGTGTGGGTATTTCATGTTTTAATATCGGAGTGAATGTTAATTCATCCCCTTCCAAATGAAAAAGTCAAGATATGACAAGCAAATATTTTGCAAAGATGCCACTTCTTCTTTATTTAATGATTCATCGATCTTTACATTCCCTAATAATCTATCAATTCTATTTTTTATATTAACCGAGTTTATTGTATTTATTGTAGAACTCGCCTTTGTTGCTTCTTTATATTTGTTAAAATTAGAAAATTGTGGCTTGAAATTGCTATCAATGGTCACCTCCTTATCGATGGCATTTAAAATTGATGCATATACTCTATTTCTTCTAACGTTTGTTAAACTCTTTCCCAAATATACTCCTGGCTGAATTTCCTGTTAGTGCATCAAAACTATAGGAATTCTTGTTCTTAATGGCAGTGATAGAACCATGGCCGTTCTGGGATGTACCCTGATTTATTGATTAAAATTAATATTTTCTATGTCTTGTAATGATTTTAATGGAAATTTAACAAGGTGATTTTTGTCTTCATCAAAAAATGTAATTTTTTTATTTAACGCATTTATTATAGATCTGTTCCAGAGATTGTCACGCCCGACTATTCCATCTCCTGGTACGCCTTGTTCAAGTGACACAACGTGTAGCGTTAAACTCAGGTTTTCCGTGTTTGTGTGCCGGGTTTTAGTGGAGCATCCACCAATAGCACCACTCAGATCTTTCTGAATATTTTTATTAAAATTCGGCAAATGTGCCATCCTATTTTCTTTAATCAGGCTGGCCTCAGCTCCAGAATCCACTAATAAAGTAAGTTTTCCATTTTTTGCTGCCTCGCAAGGTACTTCAATGAACACATCACTTGTATCGGATATCTTGAAACACTCTCCATACCGATTAAATATTTTACGATGCATGCCTAATTGTGAAGCTAATTTGATTTTCCTCGACATAAATTTACTCTTAAAATTATTAGCAATTGAAGACAATTTAATTTTACAGATCGTGAATTTATTATACATTTCTGATGATAAAACGCACATAGCGCTAATAATAAAAAGAAATATTGAAATTAATTCATTGAAAACTATACTTGCCCCTGTACGGAATGTATTCACAGTCTTGCCAGACATTTGATCTACAATTCCCAAATTTTCAGGGCCCTTAATTACAACTTTCTTTTTATTCGATTTACTTTTGATTTTATTACTCTTGATTTTAATATTTTTAACTTCGGATTTTATTGGTTTTACTTTCTTTACTTCATTTGCTTTCTTTATAATTTGTTTATTTTTAATTTCCTTAATTCCTATATTCTGTTCATTTTTCGCGTCAAGTTGTGTTTTATTATTTAGTGCATTATATGTTTTTGTTGGAAGATTACTATCTTCATTAATATGTATCTTCACTTTTTGTTCTTTATTTTCTTTTTTACTTATACTCTCTATTTCGCTTTTTTGTGGTGTAGTATAACAAACTTCTACAACTTCTGGCCTAACTATATTATCTGTAGCTGATTCTATATTTTCTTCCGCATAACAATTAGTTATTGTATACCCTTTTCTATTATACCATGAGCATTTCATATTAGTTGTATTATTTTTCATTTGATTATTATCACCTTGTTGTGTATAATTTGCAGGTGTATTCATATTTTTCATTTTATTATTTCCACACTTCCAATTAGATTCGTGTTCATAAGTTTGACACTCTTTGCAGAAAGGCATATTTTTTCCATTCCAGCAATCTTCCCTGTGTCCTGATTTTTACAAAAGGAACATATTGGAAATGTTCTCCCTATTTCGGAATTTATATCATCATTATTAATTACTTGTCCAAATTCATCTGCTAACGTTTTGCTTTGCTCATTGCTTTTTGAAAAAGTTTCTTCCTTAAAATTGTAATTGTACTGTTTCGAGCATGGTTCTCGCTGCATAAGAGCTTCCACATTTAGAGCTTCATCTAACAATGCATCTAATGTGTTTGACTTGCTACCAAACATAATTTTTATTGTTGGATCCCGAAATCCAATTTTGGAAGAAGTCAGAACTGAATCCAACAACTCTAATCTTAACACGTCATCAATACCTATGTTTTTTCTGTACTTTTTACTGGCGATCTCCAATGCCATTAATTGTAATCCATATAACCGTCTGGAAAATGCCCTCAACTTTTCTCCACTATTTTGATATGTTTGTCTAACCTTTTGTAGTACTGAATCTAAGGAAACTACTTCTAAGTATGTATTTTTTAGCAAATCGTGTAAATCTTCTATTTTTTCGAAATTTCTTGACCTTACTAAGTCATAAGCATCCCCATTCAATCGTAACCTAACGCATTTAATAAATACATTACTCTCTGAATCTAGAATTACAAGCTTCGCAGTTTTACAACCTTCAATAAATCTGTAAATTTCTGTTTTTAATAATTGTGAATCTGTTCCAGAAAAGCAGGGAACCAAATAACGTACGAGTTTCAAAATATTGTCCGTACCCATTTTAATTGTCGACAGTGTAATTTACTATTTCTTAATTTGTTTCGTGGTATATTTGTCCTTTGTTTACCTTTACTTATGAAATTTTTACATTTTGAAAAATAATTAATGTTTCATATTTTGATTTAAATATTTTATATTGTATTTTTGATTTAATAATTTATAAATTATTTTGTAAATTATAATTGCATAAATTATTATATACTGATTTTTTGATCGCATTTTAATTTCCATTTAATTTGATATACAAATTTATTATTTTTATCACCAGCATTCAGTGCTGCGAAAAATGATACGTTTTGAATATAAATATTTGTTTGATTTTATAGTGTTATCGTTTTATATTTAATGAGAATTATAATTTACATACTAATAGTATGAATTATTGTATTATACACTGGATGGTCCGGAGTTCGGATTCGCAGTGTGTATTTTTTTTATTTATTGTCATATTTTTATTATATATTATTTTATTTTAAGTAATATTTCGTAGTACTTTTTTTTTAATTTCCATATTATTTTAAATAAATATTTCTATTATACACTGGAGGGTCCGTGGTTTGGAATCTCAGTGTGTATTTAATTTTATATATTTTATTTTTCATTGATTTTTTTTTAATTGTTAGAATGTGTAAATATTTTTTATTCAAAACTTTAAAATTTCACCATTTTCTATTTGGGTTTTTTACGTCCTTCGTCCTCCTCCCTTCGTTCTACGTCCTCCTTGCCACTCTCGGTCCTTGAGAGGTTGGAACCGACGTACCGGCTGCGACAAATGTTGTATATTGCATATTCTAAATAAGGCCCTAAGCAGCAACTTAGACTCTGACTGGTTTCTTCATCGAGCTAAGCAGAAAGAGTATAAGAAACTAATTCGTAAATCGAAAAGTGTTTCTTATAAAGACTTCTGCAGTAGCATCGTATACTGAGACAGAGGCACTCAGTGTTCTAGTTGAGACTCACTTTCCAAGAAATCAAATCCACATAGGGCCACTTTGTAATCCCAGCACTATAACAACTCTAATGTGACAAAACATGACTGGCAGGTTGCTCGATTGGTTGTGTACGATGAAGCTATCCAATACGCAGTGGCCTCTTTTGATGGCTTCAAGTCACCTGGGCCGGATGGCATCTACCCAGTCATGCTACAGGAAGGTATAACCCAATTGCTACCATGCCTAAAGAAGATCTTTAGAGCAAGTCTCGCATGGGCATACATTCCGACATCCTGGCGTTTAGTTAAAGTAGCCTTCATTCCTAAAGTTGGAAGAGAAGACTATTCCATAGCCAAGAGCTTCAGACCCATTAGTATGATGTCCTTCATACTAAAGTGTCTAGAAAGACTAGTTGAGTTGCACATCAGAAAAACATCGTTGTCAAGGTACCCACTATTATCAAGACAACATGCCTACCAACGTGGAAAATCCTGTGAAACAGCATTGCAACATCTGGTTGGCCGGATCGAGCATGCTTTTCAGAGGAAGATGTACGTGATGGGCATATTTGTTGACATCGAGGGTGCTTATGATAATGCGACTTTTGATGGAATGTGTGACGCAGCTAGAAGGCATGGAATAGATGAAACAGTGGTCAAATGGCTAAGGTCAATGCTAATGTTTAGGACCATCACCTCTGAGATGATGTTGCCATTCTTGCCACAGGCTTTTCCCTCAATGAGGTCTGTGTTAAAACACAAAACTGAATTGACAGCTGGTGTACTGCAAACGGACTTTCCGTCAACCCTCACAAAACAGGGATTGTTCTCTTCACTAGGAAAAGAATAATGTCAGGATTATCTCTACCAGTACTTAAGGTTGTCACTATTCGTCTGTCTAACGAAGTAAAATATCTGTGCTTAACTCTACTTTGGACAAAAGATGTTGAAAATAAAATTTCGCGAGCATTGAATGCCTTCTGGCAATGCAGAATGCCTTCTGGCAATGCTCGACTATCGCCGAGCAAAACCTTATGGATTTACACGGCAATGATAAGACCGATGATATATGCATCGGTAATCTGGTGGAACATGCTGTCGCGAAAGTGCATGACAACTATTCTTGCCAAGATTCAGAGAACCGCTACACCTGGTCCAGCACTGAATGCAATCTTAAACCTACCACAACTAGACATCTTCATCAGAGACGAAGCCATGAAAGGCTGCTGGAGACTAAAACGAGGTGGTTTCTGGTTTAATGTTCCCTGGAATATCTCTGACATTGTACTTAACACTCCATTAGACACATGTCTACTGGAGATGCCCTCTGATGCAATGATAACAGAAATATTACCAAAACGAAATTTTGAGGTTTGCCAACCTGACATTCAAGACTGGCTAACGCCTGACTGTGAGCCAGGTAGAGGGTCACACCGCATTTTCACTGACGGCTCCAGAACCGATCAGGGATGTGGTGCTGGAGTGTTTGTGGAACCGGATGACCGCAGACTTCACTTCGCCTTAGCCAACAATGCCTCGGTATTTCAAGCCGAAGTCTATGCAGTACTTATGGCTATGGACTACATTGCGGATAATAGATGGCAGAACAGGGCTATATCAGTTTGCAGCGATAGTCAGTCTGCTCTTATGGCTTTGAACAACTAGGTCATCACATCCAAAATTGTACGTCAATGCAGATCACGTCTCAATTGTGTTGGTAAATACGATACACTGAAACTGATTTGGGTGCCGGGCCATAAAAGAGTTTCGGGCATTGAAACATCTGACAAACTAGCACGTGCTGGATCAGAGGATAATCCATTTGGAGCATAACCTGTGCTTGGACTACCTGCATCTACGGGAAAATTCGTCATCAGCTCTTGGGTCGTCTCTGAACACAAGAGCAGATGGCTGAATGAGACGAAATGCAGATTCTTCAAGATCATGAAACCGACGATAACCAAAAGATCGGCCTCGTTTCTACTTTCCTTAAGTAGAAAGGAGTGCAGAAAACTGACGGGACTTCTAACGGGACAGAACGCATGTCAAAAACACATGAACGCAATCGGCCTGGCCGAAAGCGCCTTATGTTCTGCCTGCTACGAAAAAACTGGCACCACAGAGCACTATCTCTGTGACTGTCCAGCATTTTCTAGAATTAAAAGGCACAGACGTGATGAGAGAGGATCAGTCTCACTCTTTATCACACAATAGCCTTCTTAGATTCAATAATGAATCTAAGAAGTATCATTAAAAACCAGGGAACTGGGTCACAGTACAATGGATATAACCCTGTCTGAGTGCTGTGGCTCTATTTTTATCTGCGCGCATGAATTTTCTTTTGTTCTAAAACACTGAAAAAAAAACTTCTAGATATCTGAAATTATGGTACTAACAGCAGAATTCAACGGGGAATATGTAATCGAAACTTTTTTTTTGGATACTTATGGTATTAACAAGTTATAGTGCGTTGTCATTTTCGCCCCCTAACGATAGAATTGCGAATTAAAATATAACCTATCATTCCATCCAGATCTTACCGAATCTGCTGTAATAATTTGAATAAAATCTGAAAAAGTAATTGTTGATAAATAGTATACTTTTAAAACAAAAAGGCTCTATTTCGCGCAGATACGCGCAGCAATGATTGGTATCATTGGATTCAGTATGGATCATATATGTTGAAAAAAAATAGATTGATGTTGAATCCTCGTGAATATAAAAAAAATACAGACTATTGAAAATATGTTTTTTTTGTGTTCTAAAATTACCCAATTTTACTTAAATATTACGTTTCATGTATTCAGACCATACTAATACTAATTCAGACTACACCAAATTGTAGCTCTGTAATTATTTGTTTTATGGAAAAAATATTATTTGATTTCATGAGTATTTATGAATATTATGATGATTTTCGTAGAGCCTTTAATATGGTGCAAAAAATTTAAAAACAAAAATCTTAAAAAATCGTCAACTTCTGACAGCAACACCAAAGAGACGGATTGGACGATAGTCATAAAATTACTGTTGTTATATCACTTAATATGTTCTTATTCAAATAAAAGGATAAACAATATAATTCCCGTAAGTTTTTGTTTCTTGCAAATGCGCGCGTTTTATACTATTTTTTTCCAATGTGCGACGTAATCCGAGGGTCAGCGAAATCAATTCAGCGCCGTACCGATAAGCCGATAAGCGTGCCGTTTGCAGCGAAAAGCTTGTACTTATTCGGCTGGCATGAACGGTTATTTCTGACAACGACAGGTACGACGGCACCTGTACAGCACCTGTGTCGAAGTGCTTGTTTACCGATTTGTCGTAGATGAATATTCGATTTGTAGCTAAGTCCCGATCACAGGACGCCTCTAGCGACCGGGTTGGGAGTTTCCCGAGGGAGCGTTGTTCACAAATGAACATGGCGCGCGACATTTCCGTGCGTTGACGCTGAATCGCTGATGATAATATCAGTTGCCACCAGCTGCAGGATCTTGAGAGCGGGCTCTAGAGCGACTTCTTGAACGGCGCGTGTGTTGATTCTGCAACTTTTGAACTGAAGCGGTTAATTCATCGATTTGACGTTTGAAATCCGAAAAATCAAATGCAGGATTGATTACTGCAATGCCCGAAGTTGGTGAAGGTGCTGCAATATCGCCGATTTTATCCGCCATTTTTACAATGTTGTCTAGCGATTCCGAAGAAGGTGCGAGAATGGCTTGAGTTTGTGGTGGCAGTCGTTGCATCCACATTGTACGTAAGAACTCGTCTGTAACACCACCGTTTGCCATATTTGTCATCTCGCCGAGCAATGCGCTGGGTTTTTATCGCTAATATCGAGATTGTTGAGAAGGAGTTTGAAGCGCTTTTCTTCAGAAACCGAGAACTGTTCAACAAGGAGCTGTTTTAGCTTTTTAGCTTCACGTACGCATCGTCTGGAGGAGTTAAAATAATATCACTTATCTGCGAAAGTAACTCTGTCTCCAGTTCGGAATTGACCACAAAATATTTTGTGAGGTCGTCAGTTATTTGGCGTAATTCGAATTGCGCCTCGACCTGAGCTAACCAGAGAGCTGCGTTCTCCTTCCAAAAACGAGGAATTTTAATGGTCGCGACCGGAGTAGTGGTCGAAGTAGCATCGCCGATGGTGTTTGTGCTTCACATTATTCCAAAATAATTTATCGTAATTCGTCGTCGGGGGTCACCAATTTAGATGTGATAAAATAAAACGATCTATTTTTATTAAATTAAATTTATATTAATTTATTAAAGAAATTATAAAATTATTTGAAATTAAAAACTTAAAACTAATTTTTGTTGATACAAACAAATCTAAAAATAATAAGTATTTTTGTAGAGTAGTTTTAGTTACCTTATGCTGTATGTCGGCGATCGACGAAAATCGTCCAGAATTTGTCTGACTTTCGTGTGAGAAAGTTTTTTGTATGCTGTATAGAACAGCGTCTCACAATGTGACGACACAACGTAAGAAATCAAATTGTGCGTATGCTGTATGTCGCCAACGAAAGATTTCTACGTCAAAATCGACTTCCTAGCTTCGTCTGTAATTATTCGTGGTCCAAAAATAAAATTAAAAATTGTCACGTCCTCTTAAATGATTCTAAAGTGTCGAAACAACCTTTTTCAGTCAAAAAAATCAGTCAAAAAAATCGCGCCATTTTTTTTGTAATTGTAATCTAAATTGAACACGAATAGTATATCGAATTAATGTATTGAATCCGACTCAGATAAATTAAAAATATTTAAAATCAGTCGGACATTTTAGAAAAATAAAAACTTAGAAATTATCATTTATTTTTATATAATATATGGGCAATATATAAAGTTCGTGTTGGTTATATTTAGAAAATATCACACATTTTTAAATAGAAAGTTAAAAAATCCGATTCGGACAAATTCAAAACTAATTGGATGCAATCGGAATTTTTCAAAAAGCAGTTTGTAAATGTTTAATAACCTATATTTATTCTTAGATAGCCATACAATTAAAAAATAAATATGAACTGATTCGAACATATTGGAAAAATATAACTATTTTTTTATTTTTATTTTTAAAAATATCCAAATGAAAATATTTGGAAGCAGTCGGAAAATTTACAAAATTAGTTTGAAAACTTAAATAAATATAATCGAGTAGACAATATTTGGAATAAAAAGGAAATTTACGTTGAAATAGCATTATGGGAAATGTTCCCTATGAAAATGTTCGAAACACTACATTAGTTTAATCAGCAATTTAGTTGACTCATACACATCCTTATTTTCTTTAAAATAAGATTTTTACTTATGTTATTAAAAGTTTGGTAGGAGATGTAATATGTTAGGTATTTTTTCATAATTATTTCGATGTTATTTCTTTTTTTTTTTTTCATTATTTTTTTTCATTATTTTTTAATATATTTTGTGAATCTTTCATAAGGAAATTTTGGAAATTTTGAGGGTCAATAAAATAGGGTCGTAAAAATACGAGTATACATTTAAAAAAAAAAAAAAAAACAAAAATATTAATGAATCAATACTGTTCAGAAAATTTACTATTAAAACATATAATGTATAATGAATTTTTTCCAAAAAAATTTGCCTGCGGCGCTTCTATTATTGTTATAACTACAATAATATAAAAATACACTAATAATAAAAAATAACTTTAGATTACAATTACAAAAATAAATGGCGCGATTTTTTTGACTGACTGACTGTTATATACAAAAATAAACCATTAACCCTTAAATGCCCACTGGTTCCGCAAGGATCCAAAGGATGAAAATCCAAACTTTGTTCAACTAATTTTATTTAATCTTCACGCTTCGACTTTTAAAAAGTTTATTGATCCAAGCGCCACCGTTTGCGCCGATTCTCGTTTAAAACAAACTCCATTTGCCGGTATGTCCAGTAAGGGCAATTAACCTCAAGAAAATGAACTTTTGTAAAATTGAGTACTTTCAAAAAAACATTATTCTCGTGATCGCATTAGTATCTAGAAACTATTGTGTTTGAAATAAATTTAATTTTTTATTTTAGTCGACTTTTGATGGAATGTGTGACGCAGCTAGAAGGCATGGAATAGATGAAACAGTGGTCAAATGGCTAAGGTCAATGCTAATGTTTAGGACCATCACCTCTGAGATGATGTTGCCATTCTTGCCACAGGCTTTTCCCTCAATGAGGTCTGTGTTAAAACACAAAACTGAATTGACAGCTGGTGTACTGCAAACGGACTTTCCGTCAACCCTCACAAAACAGGGATTGTTCTCTTCACTAGGAAAAGAATAATGTCAGGATTATCTCTACCAGTACTTAAGGTTGTCACTATTCGTCTGTCTAACGAAGTAAAATATCTGTGCTTAACTCTACTTTGGACAAAAGATGTTGAAAATAAAATTTCGCGAGCATTGAATGCCTTCTGGCAATGCAGAATGCCTTCTGGCAATGCTCGACTATCGCCGAGCAAAACCTTATGGATTTACACGGCAATGATAAGACCGATGATATATGCATCGGTAATCTGGTGGAACATGCTGTCGCGAAAGTGCATGACAACTATTCTTGCCAAGATTCAGAGAACCGCTACACCTGGTCCAGCACTGAATGCAATCTTAAACCTACCACAACTAGACATCTTCATCAGAGACGAAGCCATGAAAGGCTGCTGGAGACTAAAACGAGGTGGTTTCTGGTATAATGTTCCCTGGAATATCTCTGACATTGTACTTAACACTCCATTAGACACATGTCTACTGGAGATGCCCTCTGATGCAATGATAACAGAAATATTACCAAAACGATATTTTGAGGTTTGCCAACCTGACATTCAAGACTGGCTAACGCCTGACTGTGAGCCAGGTAGAGGGTCACACCGCATTTTCACTGACGGCTCCAGAACCGATCAGGGATGTGGTGCTGGAGTGTTTGTGGAACCGGATGACCGCAGACTTCACTTCGCCTTAGCCAACAATGCCTCGGTATTTCAAGCCGAAGTCTATGCAGTACTTATGGCTATGGACTACATTGCGGATAATAGATGGCAGAACAGGGCTATATCAGTTTGCAGCGATAGTCAGTCTGCTCTTATGGCTTTGAACAACTAGGTCATCACATCCAAAATTGTACGTCAATGCAGATCACGTCTCAATTGTGTTGGTAAATACGATACACTGAAACTGATTTGGGTGCCGGGCCATAAAAGAGTTTCGGGCATTGAAACATCTGACAAACTAGCACGTGCTGGATCAGAGGATAATCCATTTGGAGCATAACCTGTGCTTGGACTACCTGCATCTACGGGAAAATTCGTCATCAGCTCTTGGGTCGTCTCTGAACACAAGAGCAGATGGCTGAATGAGACGAAATGCAGATTCTTCAAGATCATGAAACCGACGATAACCAAAAGATCGGCCTCGTTTCTACTTTCCTTAAGTAGAAAGGAGTGCAGAAAACTGACGGGACTTCTAACGGGACAGAACGCATGTCAAAAACACATGAACGCAATCGGCCTGGCCGAAAGCGCCTTATGTTCTGCCTGCTACGAAAAAACTGGCACCACAGAGCACTATCTCTGTGACTGTCCAGCATTTTCTAGAATTAAAAGGCACAGACGTGATGAGAGAGGATCAGTCTCACTCTTTATCACACAATAGCCTTCTTAGATTCAATAATGAATCTAAGAAGTATCATTAAAAACCAGGGAACTGGGTCACAGTACAATGGATATAACCCTGTCTGAGTGCTGTGGCTCTATTTTTATCTGCGCGCATGAATTTTCTTTTGTTCTAAAACACTGAAAAAAAAACTTCTAGATATCTGAAATTATGGTACTAACAGCAGAATTCAACGGGGAATATGTAATCGAAACTTTTTTTTTGGATACTTATGGTATTAACAAGTTATAGTGCGTTGTCATTTTCGCCCCCTAACGATAGAATTGCGAATTAAAATATAACCTATCATTCCATCCAGATCTTACCGAATCTGCTGTAATAATTTGAATAAAATCTGAAAAAGTAATTGTTGATAAATAGTATACTTTTAAAACAAAAAGGCTCTATTTCGCGCAGATACGCGCAGCAATGATTGGTATCATTGGATTCAGTATGGATCATATATGTTGAAAAAAAATAGATTGATGTTGAATCCTCGTGAATATAAAAAAAATACAGACTATTGAAAATATGTTTTTTTTGTGTTCTAAAATTACCCAATTTTACTTAAATATTACGTTTCATGTATTCAGACCATACTAATACTAATTCAGACTACACCAAATTGTAGCTCTGTAATTATTTGTTTTATGGAAAAAATATTATTTGATTTCATGAGTATTTATGAATATTATGATGATTTTCGTAGAGCCTTTAATATGGTGCAAAAAATTTAAAAACAAAAATCTTAAAAAATCGTCATCTTCTGACAGCAACACCAAAGAGACGGATTGGACGATAGTCATAAAATTACTGTTGTTATATCACTTAATATGTTCTTATTCAAATAAAAGGATAAACAATATAATTCCCGTAAGTTTTTGTTTCTTGCAAATGCGCGCGTTTTATACTATTTTTTTCCAATGTGCGACGTAATCCGAGGGTCAGCGAAATCAATTCAGCGCCGTACCGATAAGCCGATAAGCGTGCCGTTTGCAGCGAAAAGCTTGTACTTATTCGGCTGGCATGAACGGTTATTTCTGACAACGACAGGTACGACGGCACCTGTACAGCACCTGTGTCGAAGTGCTTGTTTACCGATTTGTCGTAGATGAATATTCGATTTGTAGCTAAGTCCCGATCACAGGACGCCTCTAGCGACCGGGTTGGGAGTTTCCCGAGGGAGCGTTGTTCACAAATGAACATGGCGCGCGACATTTCCGTGCGTTGACGCTGAATCGCTGATGATAATATCAGTTGCCACCAGCTGCAGGATCTTGAGAGCGGGCTCTAGAGCGACTTCTTGAACGGCGCGTGTGTTGATTCTGCAACTTTTGAACTGAAGCGGTTAATTCATCGATTTGACGTTTGAAATCCGAAAAATCAAATGCAGGATTGATTACTGCAATGCCCGAAGTTGGTGAAGGTGCTGCAATATCGCCGATTTTATCCGCCATTTTTACAATGTTGTCTAGCGATTCCGAAGAAGGTGCGAGAATGGCTTGAGTTTGTGGTGGCAGTCGTTGCATCCACATTGTACGTAAGAACTCGTCTGTAACACCACCGTTTGCCATATTTGTCATCTCGCCGAGCAATGCGCTGGGTTTTTATCGCTAATATCGAGATTGTTGAGAAGGAGTTTGAAGCGCTTTTCTTCAGAAACCGAGAACTGTTCAACAAGGAGCTGTTTTAGCTTTTTAGCTTCACGTACGCATCGTCTGGAGGAGTTAAAATAATATCACTTATCTGCGAAAGTAACTCTGTCTCCAGTTCGGAATTGACCACAAAATATTTTGTGAGGTCGTCAGTTATTTGGCGTAATTCGAATTGCGCCTCGACCTGAGCTAACCAGAGAGCTGCGTTCTCCTTCCAAAAACGAGGAATTTTAATGGTCGCGACCGGAGTAGTGGTCGAAGTAGCATCGCCGATGGTGTTTGTGCTTCACATTATTCCAAAATAATTTATCGTAATTCGTCGTCGGGGGTCACCAATTTAGATGTGATAAAATAAAACGATCTATTTTTATTAAATTAAATTTATATTAATTTATTAAAGAAATTATAAAATTATTTGAAATTAAAAACTTAAAACTAATTTTTGTTGATACAAACAAATCTAAAAATAATAAGTATTTTTGTAGAGTAGTTTTAGTTACCTTATGCTGTATGTCGGCGATCGACGAAAATCGTCCAGAATTTGTCTGACTTTCGTGTGAGAAAGTTTTTTGTATGCTGTATAGAACAGCGTCTCACAATGTGACGACACAACGTAAGAAATCAAATTGTGCGTATGCTGTATGTCGCCAACGAAAGATTTCTACGTCAAAATCGACTTCCTAGCTTCGTCTGTAATTATTCGTGGTCCAAAAATAAAATTAAAAATTGTCACGTCCTCTTAAATGATTCTAAAGTGTCGAAACAACCTTTTTCAGTCAAAAAAATCAGTCAAAAAAATCGCGCCATTTTTTTTGTAATTGTAATCTAAATTGAACACGAATAGTATATCGAATTAATGTATTGAATCCGACTCAGATAAATTAAAAATATTTAAAATCAGTCGGACATTTTAGAAAAATAAAAACTTAGAAATTATCATTTATTTTTATATAATATATGGGCAATATATAAAGTTCGTGTTGGTTATATTTAGAAAATATCACACATTTTTAAATAGAAAGTTAAAAAATCCGATTCGGACAAATTCAAAACTAATTGGATGCAATCGGAATTTTTCAAAAAGCAGTTTGTAAATGTTTAATAACCTATATTTATTCTTAGATAGCCATACAATTAAAAAATAAATATGAACTGATTCGAACATATTGGAAAAATATAACTATTTTTTTATTTTTATTTTTAAAAATATCCAAATGAAAATATTTGGAAGCAGTCGGAAAATTTACAAAATTAGTTTGAAAACTTAAATAAATATAATCGAGTAGACAATATTTGGAATAAAAAGGAAATTTACGTTGAAATAGCATTATGGGAAATGTTCCCTATGAAAATGTTCGAAACACTACATTAGTTTAATCAGCAATTTAGTTGACTCATACACATCCTTATTTTCTTTAAAATAAGATTTTTACTTATGTTATTAAAAGTTTGGTAGGAGATGTAATATGTTAGGTATTTTTTCATAATTATTTCGATGTTATTTCTTTTTTTTTTTTTCATTATTTTTTTTCATTATTTTTTAATATATTTTGTGAATCTTTCATAAGGAAATTTTGGAAATTTTGAGGGTCAATAAAATAGGGTCGTAAAAATACGAGTATACATTTAAAAAAAAAAAAAAAAACAAAAATATTAATGAATCAATACTGTTCAGAAAATTTACTATTAAAACATATAATGTATAATGAATTTTTTCCAAAAAAATTTGCCTGCGGCGCTTCTATTATTGTTATAACTACAATAATATAAAAATACACTAATAATAAAAAATAACTTTAGATTACAATTACAAAAATAAATGGCGCGATTTTTTTGACTGACTGACTGTTATATACAAAAATAAACCATTAACCCTTAAATGCCCACTGGTTCCGCAAGGATCCAAAGGATGAAAATCCAAACTTTGTTCAACTAATTTTATTTAATCTTCACGCTTCGACTTTTAAAAAGTTTATTGATCCAAGCGCCACCGTTTGCGCCGATTCTCGTTTAAAACAAACTCCATTTGCCGGTATGTCCAGTAAGGGCAATTAACCTCAAGAAAATGAACTTTTGTAAAATTGAGTACTTTCAAAAAAACATTATTCTCGTGATCGCATTAGTATCTAGAAACTATTGTGTTTGAAATAAATTTAATTTTTTATTTTAGTGGATTTTTTCGAATTTTTGGTTGGTTCTTTGCGGAACCATCAAGCACCGGAAGTTCAAAATTGAGCATATGTTAAATTCTATAGAAATGTTTTTTTTTAAGTTTGTTGTTTACAAACTACAGAATTCCTGATTTTCGAACAGAATAAGTACTTTGAAATAAATAGTGTGAATATTACATCAACAATGATCGGAGTGAATCCATAAAAAAAGAACTGTTTCATCAAAACAAACCACAATTTTTCATACTTTAATGCTTTTATTTACATTTTCACGATTTTCCGCAAAGAACCAACGAGGAATTTTTGAGCTGGTTCATGTAAGTAACACCTATGCGCAAAGTCGTAGAACAAACGTTGTCCAGAATCGCGAGTTCTAAATTTAAGGGTTAATGTATGTAAGGGATTTAAGTTTTTTAAAAGTTAATCTTGCCACTCTCATATTCCAAAAAATTAAGTTAACATTTTTTTTATTTTTATACCCTACACGGTATATTCAGTTTGGTACGCCGTTTGTAACACCCAGAAGGAGGCATCTCCGGTATGGAAAAGTATATATATTCTTGGCCAGCATGACCTCCTGAGTCGATTTAACGATGTCCGTCTGTCTGTCCGTATGTCTGTCTGTTGAAATCAGATTTAGATTACTTATATATCTAAGCTGTCTGAACAAGAATGGTATGATCGGTCTATTGTGACCTGAGAACCGACCACTTATGTTCAAATACCTCATATAAAATGAATATCTACAGATCAACATTATTGTATACGTGCTAAGGTAAACTTTTTTTGGTCAAATATATATTGACTCATGCTCAAATACATATATATATATATATATATATATATATATATATATATATATATATATATATATATATATATATATAAAATTCGAAAAGTTGTATATCATATTAAGAGATATTTTGTTTATAATTGGTATTTAGATACATACTGTAATTGCACATGACCATTCTTAATATGGGCGTGATTGGCAAACTGCCACGCCTACTATTCTTCTTAAACTATATAACTTGACCATCGTAAGAAATATACTGATAATATTAGGTACTATGGTACATATCACAATTCTTAACTACCATACCAAATATGAGTCAGTTTTGTCAACTATAATTTCAGAAAAGGCAAAACTGACATATTAAAGTAACAAAATTTAGTTAAATTATTTTACGAATTTCGTACTTTTCTCATCACTTAAACTCATTTTAAATGACGTGTGGCAAACTAATTCAGGCATGTTTGTTTAACATCGTTAGAAAGAAGACATTTCACACATTATGCCTGTCAAAAAAAAAATTCTGAGAGCATTTGGAAGCTTTTTTCCATGTATACTTATGTATAAAAATACGTAATTTTTGTTTTATGTTTTTGACAGATAATCAGGAAAAACACGAATAGTCATTTGAAAATCTTGATACACAATATGATAGTTCTCTCAATTCCCAATAATATAAAACTAACACTCTGCATGTGGAGTATATTCAAAGAGTTATAAGAGTTTTAATGTAACCCATTTTCATTTCTTGAAAAGCACTTGTTTAATTTTTGTACTTTAAGCAAGCCTACATAAGGATTTTTTCACTAGGTTGTATCATTTTTTGTTTGTTCTCTACGTTCTCATAAATTATTAATAAATATATATATATATATATATATATATATATATATATATATATATATATCAGTGTAGGGCATTATTGAATAAATTTTTATTCAAATAAATGATAACAAATACTTTTTTTATTTGTATTTTTTACTTTTCGTTCAAATATCAAATTTTTATCTTTTTATTTGACGAGACAAATAAATTATTTGTTATTTGTTAATTAAAATAAATTTATTTGAAATGTGAAATGAAGCAATAAATAAAAACAAAATTTGAAAATTATGTTCCAAATGAACTCCATGAAAATTCGTGCCATCATTATTGAAGTCAAATATAACAACAATAATAATAATAGTAATAGTTCACGCTCGGCTCAGAGCTTTTCGTGGGCAGTGTGGTTTGCCATTGTCTGCCGAGAGGTAGAGCGGTATACAAAAATGATTTTTATCAAAAGATGTTAGTCCCAGCCATTATCGCTGCAAATATCCTTAAAAAGTGCGTGGTTTTTAATTCACATTTTAATAAAATCTTTGAAAACAAAATCATTTGTATTTTTATTTGAACTTTTCAAATAACGAATAAAAAGATAACAAATAAATTTAATTTATTTGTTATTTGAAATACAAATAAATCAAAAATTATTTGTCACTCAAAATAACAAATAAATGAAAGTTATTTGATATCTTTTTATTTTTTATTTGAAATAATTTTTGCCCTACACTGATATATATATATATATATATATATATATATATATATATATATATATATATATATATATATATATATATATATATATATATATATATATATATATATATATATATATATATATATATATATATATATATATATATATATATATATATATATATATATATATATATATATATATATATATATATATATATATATATATATATATATATATATATATATATATATAATAGACATCTGCACAAATGGTTTTGAAGTTTCCTCTGCAAATATGCACTACTGCACTTTACAGTTTTGAAATCATTTCACAAATGACAATCGACAGTATTATAGTGAAGTCTCTTTGAGCGACTTCACTTCAGTATTTGTTTCATTGGTGTCAAGCACTGTCAAAACATCAAGCCATTCAAAACATTGAATGTTTTGAAAAACACAACAAACGAAAACACTGTCGCTGAACATGCAACGAATACAGTAGGTGCAGCGAGTGAGCGCAACGAGTAACGAGTGAGAAGACGAACATTGAAAACAACAACAAATCAGGCGCTCGTTCGACGGCAGTAATGTTGTTATTGGTATTTATGTGTTAATAAAAAATACAACAAACAATATTAAAAAAAAAATTGTTAAAAAAAATTTTGTACGACAAAAGCAACGCTTTGGTCGAAAAGCAATATATCAAAAAAAAAAAAAAAAAAAAAAAATTAATTAATTAAATAATGAAAAAATTAAATAATGAAAAAAATGTTTTTCGATAAATAAAAAGCTTAATATAAAATATTATGTGATTTTCTAATACCTTTTGTTTTTTTCTATATTTCCATCTATTCCTTACTCTAGTAAGAATTATAAAAAAAAAATGAAAAATGCACTAAGTCGGTGTCATAAGCAGTTCATTTCAGTATTTGAATGTTTATTGCACATCATCATAGACCTCTTCACTTCAGTTTTTTTTTGCTTATGTTTTGTTTTGACAGTACTTGGTTCTTTGTTGTTGTGAGCAAGACATTGTTTTGATTTTCAAGCATAGAGTTGACGACAGTAAATGTTTTGAAACGAAGTGAATGTCTTGAAGTGGGTTTCAAATGGACTTGTGCAGATGTCTAATATATAATATAATTTTTTAAGTAGCAATTAATCATAAAATGGTAAAAAAATCGTAATATTTTAAAAATTGAACACGAATAGTATATCGAATTAATGTATTGAATCCGACTCAGATAAATTCCAAAATATTTAAAATCAGTCGGATATTTTAGAAAAATAAAAACTTAGAAATTATCATTTATTTTTATATAATATATGGGCAATATATAAAGTTCGTGTTGGTTATATTTAGAAAATATCACACATTTTTAAATAGAAAGTTAAAAAATCCGATTCGGACAAATTCAAAACTAATTGGATGCAATCGGAATTTTTCAAAAAGCAGTTTGTAAATGTTTAATAACCTATATTTATTCTTAGATAGCCATACAATTAAAAAATAAATATGAACTGATTCGAACATATTGGAAAAATATAACTATTTTTTTATTTTTATTTTTAAAAATATCCAAATGAAAATATTTGGAAGCAGTCGGAAAATTTACAAAATTAGTTTGAAAACTGAAATAAATATAATCGAGTAGACAATATTAGAAAAAGGGTAGAAATATTTGGAATAAAAAGGAAATTTACGTTCAAATAGCATTATGGGAAATGTTCCCTAAGAAAATGTTCCAAACACTACATTAGTTTAATCAGCAATTAGTTGACTCATACACATCCTTATTTTCTTTAAAATAAGATTTTTACTTATGTTATTAAAAGTTTGGTAGGAGATGTAATATGTTAGGTATTATTTCATAATTATTTAGATGTCATTTCTTTTTGTTTCATTATTTTTTAATATTTTTTGTGAATCTTTCATAAGGAAATTTTGGAAATTTTGAGGGTCAATTAAAAATACGAGTATACATTTTTCAAAAAAAAAAAAACATAAATATTAATGAATCAATACTGTTTAGAAAATTTACTATTAAAACAAATAATGTATAATGAATTTTTTCCAAAAAAATTTCCCTGCGGCGCTACAATAATATAAAAATACACTAATAATAAAAAATAACTTTAGATTACAATTACAAAAAAAAAAAAAAATGGCGCGATTTTTTTGACTGACTGACTATTATATACAAAAATAAACCATTAACCCTTAAATGCCCACTGGTTCCGCAAGGATCCAACGGATGAAAATCCAATCTTTGTTCAACGAATTTTATTTAATTTTCCGCTGCGACTTTTAAAAAGTTTATTGATCCAAGCGCCACCGTTTGCGCCGATTCTCGTTTAAAACAAACTCCATTTGCCGTTTTGTCCAGTAAGGGCAATTAACCTCAAGAAAATAAACTTTTGTAAAATTGAGTACTTTCAAAAAAATATTATTGTGGTGAATTTGTCGAAATCGAAGCTGAAAAATTGTCGTGATCGCATTAGTATCTAGAAACTATTGTAAGTGTTTGAAATAAATTTATTTTTTTATTTTAGTGGATTTTTTCGAATTTTTGGTTGGTTCTTTGCGGAACCATCAGGCACCGGAAGTTCAAAATTGAGCATATGTTAAATTCTATCGAAATGTTTTTTTTTAAGTTTGTTGTTTACAAACTACAGAATTCCTGATTTTCGAACAGAATAAGTACTTTGAAATAAATAGTGTGAATATGACATCAATATTATATATATATATATATATATATATATATATATATATAAATATATATATATATATATATATATATATATATATATATATATATATATATATATATATATTTATATATATATATATCAGTGTAGGGCTAAAATTATTTCAAATAAAAAATAAAAAGATATCAAATAACTTTCAACTAATACTCTTCATGTGGAGTATATATTGAAAGAGTTCTGACAGTTTTAAAGTAACCCATTTTTATTTCTTGAATAGGACATGTTTAATTTTTTCACTTTAAGCAAGCCTACAGAAGGATTTTTTCACTAGGGTGTATAATTTTTTGTTTGTTCTCAAGTTATTAATAAAATGACATATTTTTATACTTTCTGCAACAAATTTCTGATTTTCGGCGAGCTAGACTAAGCTTCTGTCGCATAGTGCAGTGTTCAAATACGAGAACTGCACATATATAAAAATTAAATCAATGGATTTGTGAATTTTTATGCATCGTGCCCTTACGTCACTATTTATAGTTGATTGTTTTTAGTCGACCTTAAAATAGAGTAATGCAAAAACTAGTTTATAAGGGTCTAGGTCTACCAAATGAAATATGCATTTTGCACTGGTTCAAAAACCACAACAGTAATTGAGAAAAAACCAAAACCTTGTTGGCCGACCGTACAGATGTTACGGAAGCAGCCAAGCTTCCTCATCAGCGGTCTTGTATGCAGTTTGTGCTTAGCTAAACCTATAACTTTACTTTGTATGATCAAAATGCGAATTTTGTTCTGCACAAAGCAACGAGTAGGCAAGCAGCAAAAACTGGATCAAGTTTAATTTTTCTCAATTTCTGTAGTTGTGTTGCAGCAAGTTCGTATGGGCTGTAGAGTCTCCACAGTGCACTGTGGGACAGAAGTCAATTAAAGCTCGCCGCACTAACAAAACAAGATGTTTATGAAAGTCTTGCTGCAACTATTCTTTTAGATTTGCGCCTTGTAGCAAATATTCAAATATTCCATAAGTCTCAATAAAAATGCAGGAAAACTATATGTCATATTTAAAAAATATTATTATTTTTTAAATATGACATATATGCAGATAGTTACGAGATGTGTACCACAACAGCAATGAAAATTGAAATATTTACAGTTAACTGATAGCAAAATCCTGAGTTCTTGGATACTTCTGAGGTATTTTGACATTTGACTACCATACAAAAGGAAAATGACGTACTTTTTCCTTACGCTCGATTTATCCATAACAATTAAGTAAATCAAATGGTGTAAAAAAGTGCCAACTCAAATATTACATTTTAATGGTAAAAGTGAAAATAAAATAGCCTGTGATTTAAATTATAAACACGTGATAGAAAATATTTATTTTCAGAGTATACTTTGATGACAGCATCGTCGGTCGAACTTGGTTCTTCTGCGAAGAAGTCTCAAGTCGTTGTACGATTTTACCTTCGAAGGATTTATAAAGACGATGGCGATGTATAATCAGGATACTATTTTAATTCTAGAATAAATAAAAATACATTTGATTCATTTTCTTTGAATTCAATAAAAATTACTCCGCGAATTCTAATGGAGTACCCTTTCCAAATATTCATCAACTATCTACCTATTTGTAAGATGTTTAATTGATGGTTGCTATACATAATCGTAAATTTGAAAGATGATTGCTAGTAATATTTATCGTATTTGACGGATGTTTGAGAGATGGTTGTCTCAAATACGATCCAAATAATTTGTAAATATCTTGATATTTCTGGTAATCATCTTTGTTTTCTTAGTGCGTAAATACAGTTTTGCGTCAATCTTAACGAAACTTTACACTAAGCATACATGGACTATGAATAGATTTCAATTTGAAAATGAACAATTTGGTCCATTGCCACCTGACATATAATTGAAATGGTAAAATGACTATAACTTTTGTTTGGAATGAGATATTTTGTTTATAATTGGTATTTAGATACATATTGTAATTGTACATGCCCATTCCTAATATGGGCGTGATTGGCCAATTGCCACGCCTACCATTCTTCTTAAACTATATAACTTGACCATCGTAAGAGATATACTTATAATATCAGATACTATGGTACATATCACATTTCTTAAGAAAACTTAGTTAAATTATTTTACGATTTTCGTGTATTTCTCATCACTTAAACTCATTTTAAATGACGTGTGGCAAACTAATGCAGGCATGTTTAACACCATTAGAAAGAAGACATTTCAGACATTATGCATTTCAAAGCTTTTTTTCCATATCTACTTTTGTACAAAAAATATGTAATTTTTGTTTTATGTTTTTGACAAATAATCAGGAAAAACTCGAATAACCATTTGAAAATTTTGATTCACAAGATGATAGTTCTCTCAATTCCCAATAATATAAAACTAACACTCTGCATGTGGAGTATATATTGAAAGAGTTATGACAGTTTTAATGGAACCCATTTTTATTTCTTAAAAAGCCCTTGTTTTAATTTTTTGACTTTAAGCAAGCCTACAGATGGATTTTTTCACTAGGGTGTATCATTTTTTGTTTGTTCTCTAGGTTCTCATAATAGGAGAGGAAATACGAGAACTGCACTTTGTATAAAAATGAAATCAATGAATTTTTGAATTTTTATGCGTCGTGTCCTTGCATCACAATTTAAAGTTGTTTGTTTTTAGTCGACCTTAAAATAGAGTAATGCAAAAATTAATTTGTCGGGCTCTAGGTCTACCAAATGCAATATGTATTTTGCGCTGGTTCAACAAACAACGACAGTAATTGACAAAAAAACCAAAAACTTGTTGGCCGACCATACAGCTGTTTCAGAAGCAGCCAAGCTTCCTCATCAGCGGTCTTGTATGCAGTTTGTGCTTAGCTAAACCTATAACTTTACTTTGTATGATCAAAATGCGAATTTTGTTCTGCACAAAGCAACGAGTAGGCAAGCAGCAAAAACTGGATCAAGTTTAATTTTTGTCAATTACTGTAGTTGTGTTGCAGCAAGTTCGTATAGGCTGTAGAGTCTCTACAGTGCACTGTGGGACAGAAGTCAATTCTAGCTCGCCGTAAATACAGTTTTGCTCCAATCTTAACGAAACTTTACACTAAGCATACATGTTCTAAGAAGATTTAAATTTGAAAATTATCAAGATTGGTCCAATGCCACGCCCACCTGTCATATAATTGAAATGGTAAAACGACTATAACTTTTGTTTGGAATGAGATATTTTGTTTATAATTGGTATTTAGATACATACTGTAATTGCACATGACCATTCTTAATATGGGCGTGATTGGCAAACTGCCACGCATATTATTCTTCTTAAATTATATAACTTGACCATCGTAAGAAATATACTGATAATATTAGGTACTATGGTACATATCACAATTCTTAACTACCATACCAAATATGAGTCAGTTTTGTCAACTTGTGACGGACAAATTCTGTGGTAAATTTGTCCCACACATTTAGCGCAGAAACAAGACATAAAAAGGGGACAAACGCCGGCCAGTGGGTAACACTGGCGAGGTGACAGCCGATAAATTATAGCAACGATGGAAATGGCGGTGTGGTGAGTTACGAAAACGAGTTATCAAGGCGACAACGAAGGCCAGAAAGAGACAACGAGTGTCACGCATGAACATGGGGAAAAGCCGTCGGTTCGAAGCAAGCCGACGAACGAAGTTGAAGTCAGTTCTTGGGTAGCCGTCGTCAAGGAAAGTTGGGTTGGATCTCCGCTGTGGTTTTTGGTACAGTAAGCTCTTCCTGGGAGGAAAAGCCTGCTATCGCAAAGAGAAGGATTCAACAGGTACGTGGCAAGTGATACTCTTATAGACAAGTAATCGGTTTAGAGGAGTATCATTTGTTTCCACGCTCAGGTTGAATTCTTTGGCAACGATTGTCGGACAAGTGGAGATATGTAAACGCTTTCCACTTGGGTCGACACGCTGCACCACCGAGACCAAAGCACGATATCCGGAAGCAAAGCTACATCGAGACGTATCGTAATAAGTATTGTTAAACGCAGGCGAACAACCAACTAGGCAACGGGAAATCTAACAAGAGGAATCTCGGACAGACGAGGGTGCGCAAAGTCAAAAGCACGCACCTCGTGGTAAGTCGCCATTTTTGTCAAAACCAACGAGCGCCGGTGGAGCGCCTGCAAAGCGTCATCACGCGCATAACCAGCGAGTTGCGTACGACGAGACAACGAGTAAAGCCAGCGAGCCGGGACGAGGAAACCGAAAACACCCGAAACACCAGCGACACGAACTCATCGCATCAGTAGCAAGCACCTCGTGGTAAGTCGCCATTTTGTAATTCATATAACCTGACGAGTGCTAGCGGAGCACCCGCAGTAAGCACCAGTTGCGCGTCACACCAGCGAGTTAAGCATAACGCTACAACGAGGAGTCCCACGAACAGCGGCCACGAGCCGAAGGCACCCGAGTTACCAATCGCGCGAACGAGTCGCAGTAGCAGTCAACGAGCAGCGGCAACGAGCCGAAGACACCCGAGTTACCGAACGCGAGAACGAGTTGCAGTAGCAGTAGCAGCGGCCACGAGCCGAAGACACCCGAGTTACCGACCGCGTGAACGAGTCGCAGTAGCAGCCAACGAGCAGCGGCAACGAGCCGAAGACACCCGAGTTACCGAACGCGAGAACGAGTTGCAGTAGCAGTAGCAGCGGCCACGAGCCGAAGACACCCGAGTTACCGATCGCGCGAACGAGACGCAGTAGCAGCGGCCACGAGCCGAAGACACCCGAGTTACCGACCGCGTGAACGAGTCGCAGTAGCAGCCAACGAGCAGCGGCAACGAGCCGAAGACACCCGAGTTACCGATCGCGAGAACGAGTCGCAGTAGCAGTCAACGTGCCGAAGACACCCGAGTTACCAACCACGCAAACGAGTCGCAGTAGCATTCAACGAGGAGCGAATACGAGCCGAAGACACCCGAGTTATCTACGACACGAACGAGTCACAGTAGTGGTAAACGAGCAGCGGCCACGAACCGAAGGGACCCGAGTCGAAGCCAACCGAATAGCCGACAGCACGAACGAGTCACAGCAGCAACAGCGAACGAGTTGCCGACGACACGAACGAGTCATAGCAGCAGCGGCGAACGAGTCACCGACGACACGAATGGGTCATAGCAGTAGCAGCGGCCACGAGTCAAAGATATACGAGTAGACGACACGAACGAGTTACAGCAGCAACAACGAACGAGTCATAGTAGTAGCAGCAGCCACGAGTCGCAGATATACGAGTAGCCGACACGAACGAGTTACAGCAGCAACAGCGAACGAGTTGCCGACGACACGAACGAGTCATAGCAGCAGCGGCGAACGAGTCGCCGACGACACGAACGAGTCATAGTAGTAGCAGCAGCCACGAGTCGCAGATATACGATTAGCCGACACGAACGAGTTACAGCAGCAACAACGAACGAGTCATAGTAGTAGCAGCAGCCACGAGTCGCAGATATACGAGTAGCCGACACGAACGAGTTACAGCAGCAACAGCGAACGAGTTGCCGACGACACGAACGAGTCATAGCAGCAGCGGCGAACGAGTCGCCGACGACACGAACGAGTCATAGTAGTAGCAGCAGCCACGAGTCGCAGATATACGATTAGCCGACACGAACGAGTTACAGCAGCAACAGCGAACGAGTTGCGGACGACACGAACGAATCATAGCAGTAGCAGCGGCCACGAGTCGCAGATATACGAGTAGCAACCAACGAGTCGGTGAGTGACGACAACCAACGAAGATCGGCAGCGAGCCGAAGAGACCCGAGTCATTGACCGAACTACCTAGTAGTGACCGCCCGAGGAGAAGCAACAAGTGAGCCGGCAAAGGAGCCGGGGACAGAGGAGGGACCACGGGCGGTACCGATACGCCGTGACGCAACCAACAGCGACACGCGCCCGATAAGCAGACGGTTGCGCAGAAAATAGCGTAGACTGAAGAAACCAGCCAGAACATCGTAACCCGAGGGTTCAGCGTCGGCAGAATATTTCCGGCGGGGATCCGCTTACTTCATTTATTATCATTAAATCACCAATATTATTATTTGTTAATTTAAGACCTTTTAATCAATTAAACCCAACTATTGAAATTCAAAAACGTGGGTGTTTCACTGAACTAACTAGGCTACGAGTTGAGTTTATCTTGCAAGGTACCCCTGACACAAATAAATAATTTGTCGACCTACCCCTGGACCACCGCTGAGGTTACCCCAGCCTTTGACCGCCAGGTAGTTCGTTACAAGTGGCGCCCGAGCAGGGACCTTGAGGTGAAAACAAAATAAAATAACAGTCACAAACAACTCAACGTAGCCTAGGGTACGGTGTATCTTGTACACAATGGTGAAACTGACCTGGATTTACGGTCTGCGCAAGGAGGATTTAGTTGCGTACGCCATAGAATTCGGGTTGTCGGAGTCCGGCACAGCGGAGGAATTAAGAAAGAACCTTTGCAGTTTTGTATCCGAAGGAGGTCACGCGAGTGAGGTCCTAGAGCGCCTCCTAAAATTGGAGCTCAAACATACCAAATGTCCGTCGCCAGGACCCTTATCACTCACGGTTCCCGTCACTACCGCCGAGGGCGAGAATACAGAGCCCCTCCCAACCATGGACGAAGTCCCGACCACCCCCACACCAACACGTCACCGGACTCTTACTCCCATCAAGAATTTGGAGGCGGAGACAACGACCGGCACGAGTTCAGCTCCACCCACTAGAATAGGAGCAGCCAACGCGTCGCCGATAAAGATGGAAATTACACCCAGAGCCATCACCGTCACCGCTGACGCTACGGACAGCGCAGGAAAACGATCGGACACCGCGGAGACCGAGCCCCCACCAGCTCCTAACACAGCTCAGAGCCTCCCAGTTTCTAAGCCAACGCATCACCAGATTTACACCCCCATCAAGAAGTCAGTCGCGGAGGGCGCTGTAGGTTCAAGCATAGCCCCACCCACTGGTACAAACAACGTATCCCCAAGGAGAGCGGAACCCATGCCCAGAGGAGGCTACGCAACACATGTTGTCGCCATGGATCGCGTAAGAAAATGGGCAGTGCGGTTCGACGGCGAGAGTGACCCGTTGGCGTTCATAGAGCGGATTGAGGAGCTGACGGATGTATATAACGTGAGCCGGGACTGGTTGCCGCACGCCATGCCCCAACTACTCGTGGACAGAGCTCTCACCTGGTTCCGAAATAATCATATCCGGTGGGACGGATGGGAAGCATTTAAGACGGATTTTCTGAAATTTTTCCTACCACCCAGGTACTTGGAAGGCCTGGATGACGCTATTCGCCGAAGGATGCAGCGACCTGGGGAGCCATTTAAGAACTATACCCTCGCGATTCAAAACTTGATGAGACACGCCCAATACTCAAGGGTGCAACAGCTGGAGCGGATTTATAGGAACTGCCGCCAGGAATACCGGCTGTACGTAAAGCGCCAGGAGTTCACTACGCTGGATGAATTGTTGCAGATGGCCGACGACCTCGATACGATCCAGGTCGCTCGAGAAAACCACGAGAGGGAATCATCACGAGTCTCGGAGGAGCAACATCGGATCGTACAACCAGGACGAGACAAAGGATTTGATCGCAGAAGGGTCTGTTGGCGGTGCGGGGGCGAAGGACATTTTCAACGAGAATGTCGGGCACCCGCGAAACTTTTCTGCTGGCAATGCGGGAAAAACGGCGTCAGGACAATAGACTGCTGTCGACCCCGGCCGGGAAACGACTCGGGGGACCGGCCGCAGTAGGAGGCGACGGTCACCCCGATAAATACGCCCCCTACCCAACAGTTGCGCTCAAATATGACGCGCAACACGTCTACGCGATAGTGGCCATAGGTATAGATCTGGCGATGGCCACTATCGATACTGGAGCCACCAGGAGCTTTGTGAGCCCCCACTACGCCAGCATGCTGGGCACCAAGGAGAACCATGAGAGGGTCGACCTCAGGGTGCGCATGGCCGACGGCGGGGCTAAACAAATAACGGAGGCCTTGCGGATGTACATCCGACTAGGGACCCAGGGCTGCGAGCTACTCCTCTTAGTTCTACCGGATGCGGTAGATCACCTGATATTGGGGATGGATTTTCTTATGCGTGTCGGCACCACCATGAGCTGCGGAGGACAGACCATCGAGTTACGAGAGCCGGATACTCACAGTGCTTGGGGACGCGCACCGATCTGCACGGTGGTGCGCGAACAACACGACACCGAGGGGGCAACGGACGAGAGAAGGGTGACGAGGCAGATAGGGAGCCAGCACGGCAACGCGAAGCCACAGCGACAGCGGAAACGGCCCCGCACGGCCCAGGACGTGAACCAGAGACCACCCCCGCGATCCGACGAACAGGAAATCATCGACGCATTCATCCAGTCGGAACTAAAGAAATTCGAGGGGATTCAGGGCCCCACGGACATCGCCCAACACCGCATCACCATGCGGGATGACCGCCCACTGAAGCAACGGTATTTTCCGAAAAACCCCGCTATGCAGGCCATCATCAATCAGGAAGTGGATGAGCTGATCACCAAGGGATGCATCGAGCCCTCACGGAGCCCGCATAGTGCGCCCATCGTCATCGTTAAGAAGAAGACCGGAAATTGGAGGTTGTGCATCGACTATCGGCAACTGAACGCGCACTCGATCCCTGACGCATACCCGCTACCTCGGATTCAACACATTCTGGATCGGCTGCGCCACGCCCATTACATAAGCAGCCTCGACCTGAAGAACGGGTACTGGCAGGTCCCGATGGAAGAAGGGAGCAAGCCATACACTGCCTTTACCGTACCGGGACGCGGGCTATTTCAGTGGCGCGTGATGCCGTTTGGACTGCATTCGGCACCGGCAACTTTTCAACGGGCATTGGACAGCGTAATCGGCGCAGACATGGAGCCGAAAGCCTTCGCGTACCTAGATGATATCATAGTCACCGGGGCGACGCTAGAAGAGCACATGGACACCTTGAAGGAAGTCTTCAGGCGGTTGCGTCACGCCAAACTTCGATTAAACGAAGACAAGTGTGAATTTTTCAAAAGGGAGATCAAATATCTCGGCCACGTCGTCAGCGAGCGCGGCATTCATACGGACCCGGACAAGGTGGCCGCCATCCATGAGTTAAAGCCTCCTACCAATGTACGTGAAGTCCGCCAATGCTTGGGGATCGCCTCCTGGTACCGACGGTTCGTACCAGAGTTTTCCGACGTAGTCCACCCACTAACGAAGTTGCTGCGCAAGGGTAAACATTTTGTGTGGGCAGCGGAGCAGCAGGACGCCTTCGAGCACCTGAAAGCGAAGTTGACCCAGGCACCGGTACTGATTTGCCCCGATTTTGAGAAGCCGTTTACACTTCAGACCGACGCGAGTAGCTACGGATTGGGAGCCGTCTTGACACAGGACGTTGATGGACAGGAGGGAGTCGTGGCCTACGCCAGCCGACGGTTAAACAAAGCGGAGGAGAACTACTCGCCGACGGAGAAGGAGTGTCTGGCCATAGTCTGGGGCATCCGGAAGATGCGGCCATACCTCGAAGGATACCGCTTCAACGTCATCACCGACCACCTCTCGTTGAAATGGCTCAATTCGATTGAGAGTCCAGCGGGACGCATTGCGAGGTGGGCCCTGGAGCTGCAACAATATACGTTTGACGTGCAGTACCGCCGAGGGAAGTTAAACGTGGTTGCCGATGCCCTATCCAGGCAACCAGTGGAAGTGCTGGGTAGAGCGGAGGTGGACACCCCATACGACCTCGAGTGCCCGTGGATAAAACAGAAGATGGCCGACATAAAGGCGCAGCCAGATAAGTTTCCTGATTACACAATAGAGGGAGGAAGGCTGTACCGACACATTCCTCGGCAATCCGATGAGGAGGGATGCGCCGCGTGGAAATTGTGTGTACCAAGCGGACAGAGGCAACGGGTGCTCCACGAGAATCATGATGACGCTACCGCCGGTCACATGGGGGCACGAAAGACCCTCGCTAGAATCTCTAATCGGTATTTTTGGCCAGGTATGGCCCGCACCATACGGGCACATGTGCGAAATTGCGAGTCATGCCAGAAGTTTAAGCCTAGTCAGGAGAGACCCGCTGGCCAAATGCTTACCCAGATTGCGGAGGAACCCTGGTCATGGCTATGCGCCGATTTCGTGGGACCCCTTCCCCGGTCTAAACACGGAAACACCATGCTACTTGTGTTTTTCGACAAATTTTCGAAGTGGACAGAGATGGTGCCACTGCGGCGGGCAACGAGCGAGAGTGTCCAGCGAGCACTACGGGAGCGCATCATAGGGAGATACGGCGTCCCGCGAGTACTGATAACGGATAATGGGGCTCAATTTACCAGTCGCGCATTTAGGAAGTTCCTGCTAGACATGGGGATTCGCCAACAATTCACCGCGCCATATACGCCGCAGGAGAACCCGACGGAGCGGGCTAATCGCACACTGAAGACGATCATCGCACAGATCACCGGACCACAACAGCAGCGTTGGGACGAACACCTGCCGGAGATCTCGCTGGCGATTAACTCGAGTCCGTCGGACACGACTGGTTACAGTCCGGCATATCTCACTCAGTGCCGTGAACCCCGGTTGCCGAAGGCCCTGTACGACGAGGAGACGTTGGGACCAGGTGTTCGCCCCCCATCGCCAGACGAACGAGCGACTCAACTACGGGAAGTGTTTGACATCGTCCGTCGCAACCTGGCCCGAGCGGCTCAGGACCAGGCGCGACATTATAACTTGCGGCGGCGCTCCTGGAAGCCGACGGTCGGCGACATGGTCCTGGTGAAGCAACATCACCTTTCTAAAGCAGTAGATAATTTTGCGGCAAAGCTAGCCCCGCGATATGACGGGCCATATAGGATTATGAACTTCGCGTCGCCAGTGATAGTCGTCATTCAGCCGGTTGGCCAAGGACGTACCCGGACCGCGCATGTGGGAGAAATCAAACCTTTCCATCAGGAGGACGCGCCGTCACAAACCCCGGGAACGGCGGCGGATCTGCAACCCACCATTAGCAAGCAACCCGCTGAGGAAGCGAACGCTGAGGGTCAACCAGCAGGAGTAGTGGTGAGCAAAGCCAAGAAGGGATCGCGGACAGAGCGCAGTGTATCACGTACTACGATAGAGGACCAGTTAGAGACGCCTGCCAGGAATCTGGTGGCGGAGGCCAATAACCCATTTCGTAAGACACCCTGCAGTCTGACCCCTATTTTCCCGAGCACCAGCGTGCCAGCCACAGTGACAGTGACAGCCGGCCAACAAGAGACACCGACTAGGAATTTAATTGCGGAGGCAAATAACCCGTTCCGCAAAGCACCCCGTCAACTGTTCCCCAGTACCACTTACAACACAAACGCACCGAGCCCAAGATACAAGCTACGGTCGCGCGGGGCATTTATCACGCAAAAATAACGATTAAATATTTGAATGTGCGCCGTCCCCTTCGCGAAACACATCGGCCCCGCGCAAAAGCTGGGGAAAGTTACGAATGCGGTCGGCTCATGGCGGTCGGTCGAAAAATTTAGCACGAACGCGAAGGGAACACGACGATAGACGACGAGCACGCAACGATCGACGAATCGTTTACAGACATGCGCGAAGACCACGGCACAGATTGTAACAACGAATCAGTCAACCGCGAACTAGCAAACTAGTGACATTGTGCAAATTCCTATTCGACTAATTTAATTGTTTAATTTTTTCTTTCGAGCAACACACGGCCAAGAAACAAAAAAATAATAATGAATTCACAGCAAGACGTGGAGATGGAGGGGAGCCAGAGATCCTATCGAATCCAGCTACTGACGGAGCTGCATGGGGGGAGCTTGATTGAGCCGGCGTCATCGAATACGTCCCCACCCGACTGGCAGTGGGGAGTCCTGGAAGTGGATGACGGAGCCACGACCACAACCGCCGAATTGTCGCCAGAAGAACGCTTTCAAGCAAGTGTGGAAAATTACCGGCGCACTATGATGGCAATGCGCCAGGGGCGCCTGCAGACCAGATTGCTGGGGCCAGAAAGCGTTGAGGTACCAGCTGGCCACGACTTAAAGCGGCTGCGGGTTATTGATAGCCATGATGACGAGGAACAACGCACCGAGAGAAAGGCGCCCACCACCGCACCCATAGCAAACCCGTGCGACGACGAGACGCTGTTCACATATCAGGTGGGGCGCAGCGGAATAACGGTGACCATGGAGGACTACCAACGACTGGCGGCGGGGCGATACCTAAACGACGCCCTTATCAACTGGTATCTGGCCTGGATCCACGATAACGTGGCGACCCCGCACCAGCAGCGCGATATACAGTTTCTGGATACGTACTTCTATGCAGGACTAAGGAGGAGCATGGACCTTAGCGTACGCACATGGACCAAGAGGCGTGATCCGTTTGAGGCGAACTTTTTCGTAGTACCAGTCAACGAGAAGGCCCACTGGTATTTGGCCGTGGTGTGCCACGCACGAGCGATCCACGAGGGGACGGCACAACTGGAAGGGGCCGCGCCGGCCATCCTGATCTTGGATTCCTTGGCGAGTGAGTCAAGGGAACACGTCGCGGTGGTGTTGCGAAAGTTTTTCGCAGCGGTTTCACGCGCCAGAGGTCGCAGCGGACAGGGATTCACCGCAGAGAAATTTCCTTGCCGCCACATTCAGGTGCCCCAGCAGCCGAACACGACCGATTGCGGCATATATCTCCTACAGTTCGCGGAGGAGTTTGTGCGGGAACCAGAGGATCGACATGCGGCGATAGAGCGACCAGAGTGGTTCACAGGGACCACGGCCCAGGACAAGCGGTGGTCTGTGGCACGCACGGCGCGTGAACTGACGAAGGACGAAGCCAGCCGAGACTGGCCAGACCTGGGTGGGAGAGTGGTGCAGAGAAGCAGACAAGTGGCGAAGGAGTGGAGAGATGCGCCGATAGCGACTGAAGTTAGTAACGAATCGCAGGGTAAGATAGCCGTTGAATTTCCGACGGTGGCGATGGCCACGGTCGGTGGGCGAGAAAGCAGCTCACCGCCCCCACTGGCGTGGTTCTCGGGGCCAGTAAAATCAGCGGAGCTACCGCTCGTAGAGACTGGATCGCGGCGACAGACCCAACAAGCCACGACAAACCCAGCCACACCACCTTTGTCATGGGGCCCACCGCCACAAGTACCAACAGCGGCAGCCAGAAAATATTTTGCGAGTAGCCCGCCGACCGACACCGACGGGGTGGGAGACCAGGCGACTAGCGACAAGGTACTCGGGGGCGGTGAAGACGAAGACAGGGTCAGCACCAATAGTGACAGAAGCGACGCCCGCACCCATCAGACCATGCCCAGGGTCATGGGAAATCGCGTCATCGAAACGGTGTATGGGAACCTGGATCAGTACCCCGTGGAACTGATGGAATGCGCCATCAAGCACGCCGTGGAGAAGAGGCCAAACGTCCAACGGAACTTTGTCCGCACCGTCGATGGAAAGACGTACCGGGTCCGAGTGGCACGAAGCGGGGCGATAACTATCACCGTGTTGCCGCCGCGAGCCCCGCCGAAGTAAGGGGGAGGTGTGACGGACAAATTCTGTGGTAAATTTGTCCCACACATTTAGCGCAGAAACAAGACATAAAAAGGGGACAAACGCCGGCCAGTGGGCAACACTGGCGAGGTGACAGCCGATAAATTATAGCAACGATGGAAATGGCGGTGTGGTGAGTTACGAAAACGAGTTATCAAGGCGACAACGAAGGCCAGAAAGAGACAACGAGTGTCACGCATGAACATGGGGAAAAGCCGTCGGTTCGAAGCAAGCCGACGAACGAAGTTGAAGTCAGTTCTTGGATAGCCGTCGTCAAGGAAAGTTGGGTTGGATCTCCGCTGTGGTTTTTGGTACAGTAAGCTCTTCCTGGGAGGAAAAGCCTGCTATCGCAAAGAGAAGGATTCAACAGGTACGTGGCAAGTGATACTCTTATAGACAAGTAATCGGTTTAGAGGAGTATCATTTGTTTCCACGCTCAGGTTGAATTCTTTGGCAACGATTGTCGGACAAGTGGAGATATGTAAACGCTTTCCACTTGGGTCGACACGCTGCACCACCGAGACCAAAGCACGATATCCGGAAGCAAAGCTACATCGAGACGTATCGTAATAAGTATTGTTAAACGCAGGCGAACAACCAACTAGGCAACGGGAAATCTAACAAGAGGAATCTCGGACAGACGAGGGTGCGCAAAGTCAAAAGCACGCACCTCGTGGTAAGTCGCCATTTTTGTCAAAACCAACGAGCGCCGGTGGAGCGCCTGCAAAGCGTCATCACGCGCATAACCAGCGAGTTGCGTACGACGAGACAACGAGTAAAGCCAGCGAGCCGGGACGAGGAAACCGAAAACACCCGAAACACCAGCGACACGAACTCATCGCATCAGTAGCAAGCACCTCGTGGTAAGTCGCCATTTTGTAATTCATATAACCTGACGAGTGCTAGCGGAGCACCCGCAGTAAGCACCAGTTGCGCGTCACACCAGCGAGTTAAGCATAACGCTACAACGAGGAGTCCCACGAACAGCGGCCACGAGCCGAAGGCACCCGAGTTACCAATCGCGCGAACGAGTCGCAGTAGCAGTCAACGAGCAGCGGCAACGAGCCGAAGACACCCGAGTTACCGAACGCGAGAACGAGTTGCAGTAGCAGTAGCAGCGGCCACGAGCCGAAGACACCCGAGTTACCGACCGCGTGAACGAGTCGCAGTAGCAGCCAACGAGCAGCGGCAACGAGCCGAAGACACCCGAGTTACCGAACGCGAGAACGAGTTGCAGTATCAGTAGCAGCGGCCACGAGCCGAAGACACCCGAGTTACCGATCGCGCGAACGAGACGCAGTAGCAGCGGCCACGAGCCGAAGACACCCGAGTTACCGACCGCGTGAACGAGTCGCAGTAGCAGCCAACGAGCAGCGGCAACGAGCCGAAGACACCCGAGTTACCGATCGCGAGAACGAGTCGCAGTAGCAGTCAACGTGCCGAAGACACCCGAGTTACCAACCACGCAAACGAGTCGCAGTAGCATTCAACGAGGAGCGAATACGAGCCGAAGACACCCGAGTTATCTACGACACGAACGAGTCACAGTAGTGGTAAACGAGCAGCGGCCACGAACCGAAGGGACCCGAGTCGAAGCCAACCGAATAGCCGACAGCACGAACGAGTCACAGCAGCAACAGCGAACGAGTTGCCGACGACACGAACGAGTCATAGCAGCAGCGGCGAACGAGTCACCGACGACACGAATGGGTCATAGCAGTAGCAGCGGCCACGAGTCAAAGATATACGAGTAGACGACACGAACGAGTTACAGCAGCAACAACGAACGAGTCATAGTAGTAGCAGCAGCCACGAGTCGCAGATATACGAGTAGCCGACACGAACGAGTTACAGCAGCAACAGCGAACGAGTTGCCGACGACACGAACGAGTCATAGCAGCAGCGGCGAACGAGTCGCCGACAACACGAACGAGTCATAGTAGTAGCAGCAGCCACGAGTCGCAGATATACGATTAGCCGACACGAACGAGTTACAGCAGCAACAACGAACGAGTCATAGTAGTAGCAGCAGCCACGAGTCGCAGATATACGAGTAGCCGACACGAACGAGTTACAGCAGCAACAGCGAACGAGTTGCCGACGACACGAACGAGTCATAGCAGCAGCGGCGAACGAGTCGCCGACGACACGAACGAGTCATAGTAGTAGCAGCAGCCACGAGTCGCAGATATACGATTAGCCGACACGAACGAGTTACAGCAGCAACAGCGAACGAGTTGCGGACGACACGAACGAATCATAGCAGTAGCAGCGGCCACGAGTCGCAGATATACGAGTAGCAACCAACGAGTCGGTGAGTGACGACAACCAACGAAGATCGGCAGCGAGCCGAAGAGACCCGAGTCATTGACCGAACTACCTAGTAGTGACCGCCCGAGGAGAAGCAACAAGTGAGCCGGCAAAGGAGCCGGGGACAGAGGAGGGACCACGGGCGGTACCGATACGCCGTGACGCAACCAACAGCGACACGCGCCCGATAAGCAGACGGTTGCGCAGAAAATAGCGTAGACCGAAGAAACCAGCCAGAACATCGTAACCCGAGGGTTCAGCGTCGGCAGAATATTTCCGGCGGGGATCCGCTTACTTCATTTATTATCATTAAATCACCAATATTATTATTTGTTAATTTAAGACCTTTTAATCAATTAAACCCAACTATTGAAATTCAAAAACGTGGGTGTTTCACTGAACTAACTAGGCTACGAGTTGAGTTTATCTTGCAAGGTACCCCTGACACAAATAAATAATTTGTCGACCTACCCCTGGACCACCGCTGAGGTTACCCCAGCCTTTGACCGCCAGGTAGTTCGTTACAAACTATAATTTCAGAAAAGGCAAAACTGACATATTAAAGTAACAAAATTGAGTTAAATTATTTTACGAATTTCGTACTTTTCTCATCACTTAAACTCATTTTAAATGACGTGTGGCAAACTAATGCAGGCATGTTTAACATCGTTAGAAAGAAGACATTTCACACATTATGCCTGTCAAAAAAAAAATTCTGAGAGCATTTGGAAGCTTTTTTCCATGTATACTTATGTATAAAAATACGTAATTTTTGTTTTATGTTTTTGACAGATAATCAGGAAAAACACGAATAGTCATTTGAAAATCTTGATACACAAGATGATAGTTCTCTCAATTCCCAATAATATAAAACTAACACTCTGCATGTGGAGTATATTCAAAGAGTTATAAGAGTTTTAATGCAACCCATTTTCATTTCTTGAAAAGCACTTGTTTAATTTTTGTACTTTAAGCAAGCCTACATAAGGATTTTTTCACTAGGTTGTATCATTTTTTGTTTGTTCTCTACGTTCTCATAAATTATTAATAAATATATATATATATATATATATATATATATATATATATATATATATATATATATATATATATATATATATATATATATATCAGTGTAGGGCATTATTGAATAAATTTTTATTCAAATAAATGATAACAAATACTTTTTTTATTTGTATTTTTTACTTTTCGTTCAAATATCAAATTTTTATCTTTTTATTTGACGAGACAAATAAATTATTTGTTATTTGTTAATTAAAATAAATTTATTTGAAATGTGAAATGAAGCAATAAATAAAAACAATATTTGAAAATTATGTTCCAAATGAACTCCATGAAAATTCGTGCCATCATTATTGAAGTCAAATATAACAACAATAATAATAATAGTAATAGTTCACGCTCGGCTCAGAGCTTTTCGTGGGCAGTGTGGTTTGCCATTGTCTGCCGAGAGGTAGAGCGGTATACAAAAATGATTTTTATCAAAAGATGTTAGTCCCAGCCATTATCGCTGCAAATATCCTTAAAAAGTGCGTGGTTTTTAATTCACATTTTAATAAAATCTTTGAAAACAAAATCATTTGTATTTTTATTTGAACTTTTCAAATAACGAATAAAAAGATAACAAATAAATTTAATTTATTTGTTATTTGAAATACAAATAAATCAAAAATTATTTGTCACTCAAAATAACAAATAAATGAAAGTTATTTGATATCTTTTTATTTTTTATTTGAAATAATTTTTGCCCTACACTGATATATATATATATATATATATATATATATATATGTATATATATATATATATATATATATATGTATATATATATATATATATATATATATATATATATATATATATATATATATATATATATATATATATATATATATATATATATATATATATGTATATATATATATATATATATATATATATATATATGTATATATATATATATATATATATATATATATATATATATATATGTATATATATATATATATATATATATATATATATATATATATATATATATATATACATAATATATATATATATATATATATATATATATATATATATATATATATATATATATATATATATAATAGACATCTGCACAAATGGTTTTGAAGTTTCCTCTGCAAATATGCACTACTGCACTTTACAGTTTTGAAATCATTTCACAAATGACAATCGACAGTATTATAGTGAAGTCTCTTTGAGCGACTTCACTTCAGTATTTGTTTCATTGGTGTCAAGCACTGTCAAAACATCAAGCCATTCAAAACATTGAATGTTTTGAAAAACACAACAAACGAAAACACTGTCGCTGAACATGCAACGAATACAGTAGGTGCAGCGAGTGAGCGCAACGAGTAACGAGTGAGAAGACGAACATTGAAAACAACAACAAATCAGGCGCTCGTTCGACGGCAGTAATGTTGTTATTGGTATTTATGTGTTAATAAAAAATACAACAAACAATATTAAAAAAAAAATTGTTAAAAAAAAAATTTGTACGACAAAAACAACGCTTTGGTCGAAAAGCAATATATCAAAAAAAAAAAATTAATTAAATAATGAAAAAATTAAATAATGAAAAAAATGTTTTTCGATAAATAAAAAGCTTAATATAAAATATTATGTGATTTTCTAATACCTTTTGTTTTTTTCTATATTTCCATCTATTCCTTACTCTAGTAAGAATTATAAAAAAAAAAATGAAAAATGCACTAAGTACTCGGTGTCATAAGCAGTTCATTTCAGTATTTGAATGTTTATTGCACATCATCATAGACCTCTTCACTTCAGTTTTGTTTTGCTTATGTTTTGTTTTGACAGTACTTGGTTCTTTGTTGTTGTGAGCAAGACATTGTTTTGATTTTCAAGCATAGAGTTGACGACAGTAAATGTTTTGAAACAAAGTGAATGTCTTGAAGTGGGTTTCAAATGGACTTGTGCAGATGTCTAATATATAATATAATTTTTTAAGTAGCAATTAATCATAAAATGGTAAAAAAATCATAATATTTTAAAAATTGAACACGAATAGTATTTCGAATTAATGTATTGAATCCGACTCAGATAAATTCCAAAATATTTAAAATCAGTCGGATATTTTAGAAAAATAAAAACTTAGAAATTATCATTTATTTTTATATAATATATGGGCAATATATAAAGTTCGTGTTGGTTATATTTAGAAAATATCACACATTTTTAAATAGAAAGTTAAAAAATCCGATTCGGACAAATTCAAAACTAATTGGATGCAATCGGAATTTTTCAAAAAGCAGTTTGTAAATGTTTAATAACCTATATTTATTCTTAGATAGCCATACAATTAAAAAATAAATATGAACTGATTCGAACATATTGGAAAAATATAACTATTTTTTTATTTTTATTTTTAAAAATATCCAAATGAAAATATTTGGAAGCAGTCGGAAAATTTACAAAATTAGTTTGAAAACTGAAATAAATATAATCGAGTAGACAATATTAGAAAAAGGGTAGAAATATTTGGAATAAAAAGGAAATTTACGTTGAAATAGCATTATGGGAAATGTTCCCTAAGAAAATGTTCCAAACACTACATTAGTTTAATCAGCAATTAGTTGACTCATACACATCCTTATTTTCTTTAAAATAAGATTTTTACTTATGTTATTAAAAGTTTGGTAGGAGATGTAATATGTTAGGTATTATTTCATAATTATTTAGATGTCATTTCTTTTTTTTCATTATTTTTTAATATTTTTTGTGAATCTTTCATAAGGAAATTTTGGAAATTTTGAGGGTCAATTAAAAATACGAGTATACATTTTTCAAAAAAAAAAAAACATAAATATTAATGAATCAATACTGTGTAGAAAATTTACTATTAAAACAAATAATGTATAATGAATTTTTTCCAAAAAAATTTGCCTGCGGCGCTACAAAAATATAAAAATACACTAATAATAAAAAATAACTTTAGATTACAATTACAAAAAAAAAAAAAAAATGGCGCGATTTTTTTGACTGATACAAAAATAAACCATTAACCCTTAAATGCCCACTGGTTCCGCAAGGATCCAACGGATGAAAATCCAATCTTTGTTCAACGAATTTTATTTAATTTTCCGCTGCGACTTTTAAAAAGTTTATTGATCCAAGCGCCACCGTTTGCGCCGATTCTCGTTTAAAACAAACTCCATTTGCCGTTTTGTCCAGTAAGGGCAATTAACCTCAAGAAAATAAACTTTTGTAAAATTGAGTACTTTCAAAAAAATATTATTGTGGTGAATTTGTCGAAATCGAAGCTGAAAAATTGTCGTGATCGCATTAGTATCTAGAAACTATTGTAAGTGTTTGAAATAAATTTATTTTTTTATTTTAGTGGATTTTTTCGAATTTTTGGTTGGTTCTTTGCGGAACCATCAGGCACCGGAAGTTCAAAATTGAGCATATGTTAAATTCTATCGAAATGTTTTTTTTTAAGTTTGTTGTTTACAAACTACAGAATTCCTGATTTTCGAACAGAATAAGTACTTTGAAATAAATAGTGTGAATATGACATCAATATTATATATATATATATATATATATATATAAATATATATATATATATATATATATATATATATATATATATATATATATATATATATATATATATATTTATATATTTATATATATCAGTGTAGGGCTAAAATTATTTCAAATAAAAAATAAAAAGATATCAAATAACTTTCAACTAATACTCTTCATGTGGAGTATATATTGAAAGAGTTCTGACAGTTTTAAAGTAACCCATTTTTATTTCTTGAATAGGACTTGTTTAATTTTTTCACTTTAAGCAAGCCTACAGAAGGATTTTTTCACTAGGGTGTATAATTTTTTGTTTGTTCTCAAGTTATTAATAAAATGACATATTTTTATACTTTCTGCAACAAATTTCTGATTTTCGGCGAGCTAGACTAAGCTTCTGTCGCATAGTGCAGTGTTCAAATACGAGAACTGCACATATATAAAAATTAAATCAATGGATTTGTGAATTTTTATGCATCGTGCCCTTACGTCACTATTTATAGTTGATTGTTTTTAGTCGACCTTAAAATAGAGTAATGCAAAAACTAGTTTATAAGGGTCTAGGTCTACCAAATGAAATATGCATTTTGCACTGGTTCAAAAACCACAACAGTAATTGAGAAAAAACCAAAACCTTGTTGGCCGACCGTACAGATGTTACGGAAGCAGCCAAGCTTCCTCATCAGCGGTCTTGTATGCAGTTTGTGCTTAGCTAAACCTATACTAAACCTAAACTAAACCTAAAACTTTACTTTGTATGATCAAAATGCGAATTTTGTTCTGCACAAAGCAACGAGTAGGCAAGCAGCAAAAACTGGATCATGTTTAATTTTTCTCAATTTCTGTAGTTGTGTTGCAGCAAGTTCGTATGGGCTGTAGAGTCTCCACAGTGCACTGTGGGACAGAAGTCAATTAAAGCTCGCCGCACTAAGAAAACAAGATGTTTATGAAAGTCTTGCTGCAACTATTCTTTTAGATTTGCGCCTTGTAGCAAATATTCAAATATTCCATAAGTCTCAATTAAATTGCAGGAAAACTAATAATATTTTTTAAATATGACATATATGCAGATAGTTACGAGATGTGTACCACAACAGCAATGAAAATTGAAATATTTACAGTTAACTGATAGCAAAATCCTGAGTTCTTGGATACTTCTGAGGTATTTTGACATTTGACTACCATACAAAAGGAAAATGACGTACTTTTTCCTTACGCTCGATTTATCCATAACAATTAAGTAAATCAAATGGTGTAAAAAAGTGCCAACTCAAATATTACATTTTAATGGTAAAAGTGAAAATAAAATAGCCTGTGATTTAAATTATAAACACGTGATAGAAAATATTTCTTTTCAGAGTATACTTTGAAGACAGCATCGTCGGTCGAACTTGGTTCTTCTGCGAAGAAGTCTCAAGTCGTTGTACGATTTTACCTTCGAAGGATTTATAAAGACGATGGCGATGTATAATCAGGATACTATTTTAATTCTAGAATAAATAAAAATACATTTGATTCATTTTCTTTGAATTCAATAAAAATTACTCCGCGAATTCTAATGGAGTACCCTTTCCAAATATTCATCAACTATCTACCTATTTGTAAGATGTTTAATTGATGGTTGCTATACATAATCGTAAATTTGAAAGATGATTGCTAGTAATATTTATCGTATTTGACGGATGTTTGAGAGATGGTTGTCTCAAATACGATCCAAATAATTTGTAAATATCTTGATATTTCTGGTAATCATCTTTGTTTTCTTAGTGCGTAAATACAGTTTTGCGTCAATCTTAACGAAACTTTACACTAAGCATACATGGACTATGAATAGATTTCAATTTGAAAATGAACAATTTGGTCCATTGCCACCTGACATATAATTGAAATGGTAAAATGACTATAACTTTTGTTTGGAATGAGATATTTTGTTTATAATTGGTATTTAGATACATATTGTAATTGCACATGCCCATTCCTAATATGGGCGTGATTGGCCAATTGCCACGCCTACCATTCTTCTTAAACTATATAACTTGACCATCGTAAGAGATATACTTATAATATCAGATACTATGGTACATATCACATTTCTTAAGAAAACTTAGTTAAATTATTTTACGATTTTCGTGTATTTCTCATCACTTAAACTCATTTTAAATGACGTGTGGCAAACTAATGCAGGCATGTTTAACACCATTAGAAAGAAGACATTTCAGACATTATGCATTTCAAAGCTTTTTTTCCATATCTACTTTTGTACAAAACATATGTAATTTTTGTTTTATGTTTTTGACAAATAATCAGGAAAAACTCGAATAACCATTTGAAAATTTTGATTCACAATTCCCAATAATATAAAACTAACACTCTGCATGTGGATTATATATTGAAAGAGTTATGACAGTTTTAATGGAACCCATTTTTATTTCTTAAAAAGCCCTTGTTTTAATTTTTTGACTTTAAGCAAGCCTACAGATGGATTTTTTCACTAGGGTGTATCATTTTTTGTTTGTTCTCTAGGTTCTCATAATAGGAGAGGAAATACGAGAACTGCACTTTGTATAAAAATGAAATCAATGAATTTTTGAATTTTTATGCGTCGTGTCCTTGCATCACAATTTAAAGTTGTTTGTTTTTAGTCGACCTTAAAATAGAGTAATGCAAACATTAATTTGTCGGGCTCTAGGTCTACCAAATGCAATATGTATTTTGCGCTGGTTCAACAAACAACGACAGTAATTGACAAAAAAACCAAAAACTTGTTGGCCGACCATACAGCTGTTTCAGAAGCAGCCAAGCTTCCTCATCAGCGGTCTTGTATGCAGTTTGTGCTTAGCTAAACCTATAACTTTACTTTGTATGATCAAAATGCGAATTTTGTTCTGCACAAAGCAACGAGTAGGCAAGCAGCAAAAACTGGATCAAGTTTAATTTTTGTCAATTACTGTAGTTGTGTTGCAGCAAGTTCGTATAGGCTGTAGAGTCTCTACAGTGCACTGTGGGACAGAAGTCAATTCTAGCTCGCCGTAAATACAGTTTTGCTCCAATCTTAACGAAACTTTACACTAAGCATACATGTTCTAAGAAGATTTAAATTTGAAAATTATCAAGATTGGTCCAATGCCACGCCCACCTGTCATATAATTGAAATGGTAAAACGACTATAACTTTTGTTTGGAATGAGATATTTTGTTTATAATTGGTATTTAGATACATACTGTAATTGCACATGACCATTCTTAATATGGGCGTGATTGGCAAACTGCCACGCATATTATTCTTCTTAAACTATATAACTTGACCATCGTAAGAAATATATTCATAATATTAGGTACTATGGTACATATCACAATTCTTAACTACCATACCAAATATGAGCCAGTTTTGTCAACTATAATGTCAGAAAAGGCAAAACTGACTTAATATGTCAGTAACAAAATTTAGTTAAATTATTTTACGAATTTCGTACTTTTCTCATCACTTAAACTCATTTTAAATGACGTGTGGCAAACTAATGGAGGCATGTTTAACATCGTTAGAAAGAAGACATTTCACACATTATGCCTGTCAAAAAAAATTTATGAGAGCATTTGGAAGCTTTTTTCCATGTATACTTATGTATAAAAATACGTAATTTTTGTTTTATGTTTTTGACAGATAATCAGGAAAAACACGAATAGTCATTTGAAAATCTTGATACACAAGATGATAGTTCTTTCAATTCCCAATAATATAAAACTAACACTGTATGTGGAGTATATTCAAAGAGTTATAACAGTTTTAATGTAACCCCTTTTTATTTCTTGAAAAGCACTTGTTTAATTTTTGTACTTTAAGCAAGCCTACATAAGGATTTTTTCACTAGGTTGTATCATTTTTTGTTTGTTCTCTAGGTTCTCATAAATTATGAATAAACATTTATATATATATATATATATATATATATATATATATATATATATATATATATATATATATATATATATATATATATATATATATCAGTGAAGGGCATTATTGAATAAATTTTTATTCAAATAAATGATAACAAATTCTTTTTTTATTTGTATTTTTTACTTTTCGTTCAAATATCAAATATTTATCTTTCATTTTTTTATTTGACGAGACAAATAAATTATTTGTTATTTGTTAATTAAAATAAATTTATTTGAAATGTAAAATGAAGCAATAAATAAAAACAAAATTTGAAAATTATGTTCCAAATGAACTCCATCATTATTGAAGTTAAATATAACAACAATAATAGTAATAGTTCACGCTCGGCTCAGAGCTTTTCGTGGGCAGTGTAGTTTGCCATTGCCTGCCGAGAGGTAGAGCGGTATACAAAAATGATTTTTATCAAAAGATGTTAGTCCCAGACATTATCGCTTCAAATATCCTTAAAAAGTGCGTGGTTTTTAATTCACATTTTAATAAAATCTTTGAAAACAAAATCATTTGTATTTTTATTTGAACTTTTCAAACAACGAATAAAATGATAACAAATAAATTTAATTTATTTGTTATTTGAAATACAAATAAATCAAAAATTATTTGTCACTCAAAATAACAAATAAATGAAAGTTATTTGATATCTTTTTTATTTGAAATAATGTTTGCCCTACACTGATATATATATATATATATATATATATATATATATATATATATATATATATATATATATATATATATCTATATATATATATAGATATATAAATAAATATATATATATATATATGTCATACATTTTTTTGACAGGCATAATGAATGTGTGAAATGTCTTCTTTCTAACGATGTTAAACATGCCTCCATTAGTTTGCCACACGTCATTTAAAATGAGTTTAAGTGATGAGAAAAGTACGAAATTCGTAAAATAATTTAACTAAATTTTGTTACTGACATATTAAGTCAGTTTTGCCTTTTCTGACATTATAGTTGACAAAACTGGCTCATATTTGGTATGGTAGTTAAGAATTGTGATATGTACCAAGTACCTAATATTATCAGTACATTTCTTACGATGGTCAAGTTATATAGTTTAAGAAGAATAATAGGCGTGGCAGTTTGCCAATAACGCCCATATTAAGAATGGTCATGTGCAATTACAGTATGTATCTAAATACCAATTATAAACAAAATATCTCATTCCAAACAAAAGTTATAGTCGTTTTACCATTTCAATTATATGACAGGTGGGCGTGGCATTGGACCAATCTTGATAATTTTCAAATTTAAATTTTCTTAGAACATGTATGCTTAGTGTAAAGTTTCGTTAAGATTGGAGCAAAACTGTATTTACGGCGAGCTAGAATTGACTTCTGTCCCACAGTGCACTGTAGAGACTCTACAGCCTATACGAACTTGCTGCAACACAACTACAGTAATTGACAAAAATTAAACTTGATCCAGTTTTTGCTGCTTGCCTACTCGTTGCTTTGTGCAGAACAAAATTGGCATTTTGATCATACAAAGTAAAGTTATAGGTTTAGCTAAGCACAAACTGCATACAAGACCGCTGATGAGGAAGCTTGGCTGCTTCTGAAACAGCTGTATGGTCGGCCAACAAGTTTTTGGTTTTTTTTGTCAATTACTGTCGTTGTTTGTTGAACCAGCGCAAAATACATATTGCATTTGGTAGACCTAGAGCCCGACAAAAATTTATTTTTGCATTACTCTATTTTAAGGTCGACTAAAAACAAACAACTTTAAATTGTGATGCAAGGACACGACGCATAAAAATTCAAAAATTCATTGATTTCATTTTTATACAAAGTGCAGTTCTCGTATTTCCTCTCCTATTATGAGAACCTAGAGAACAAACAAAAAATGATACACCCTAGTGAAAAAATCCATCTGTAGGCTTGCTTAAAGTCAAAAAATTAAAACAAGGGCTTTTTAAGAAATAAAAATGGGTTCCATTAAAACTGTCATAACTCTTTAAATATATACTCCACAAGCAGAGTGTTAGTTTTATATTATTGGGAATTGAGAGAACTATCATCTTGTGAATCAAAATTTTCAAATGGTTATTCGAGTTTTTCCTGATTATTTGTCAAAAACATAAAACAAAAATTACATATTTTTTGTACAAAAGTAGATATGGAAAAAAAGCTTTGAAATGCTAAATGTCTGAAATGTCTTCTTTCTAATGGTGTTAAACATGCCTGCATTAGTTTGCCACACGTCATTTAAAATGAGTTTAAGTGATGAGAAATACACGAAAATCGTAAAATAATTTAACTAAGTTTTCTTAAGAAATGTGATATGTACCATAGTATCTGATATTATAAGTATATCTCTTACGATGGTCAAGTTACATAGTTTAAGAAGAATGATAGGCGTGGCAATTGGCCAATCACGCCCATATTAGGAATGGGCATGTGCAATTACAATATGTATCTAAATACCAATTATAAACAAAATATCTCATTCCAAACAAAAGTTATAGTCATTTTACCATTTCAATTATATGTCAGGTGGCAATGGACCAAATTGTTCATTTTCAAATTGAAATCTATTCATAGTCCATGTATGCTTAGTGTAAAGTTTCGTTAAGATTGACGCAAAACTGTATTTACGCACTAAGAAAACAAAGATGATTACCAGAAATATCAAGATATTTACAAATTATTTGGATCGTATTTGAGACAACCATCTCTCAAACATCCGTCAAATACGATAAATATTACTAGCAATCATCTTTCAAATTTACGATTATGTATAGCAACCATCAATTAAACATCTTACAAATAGGTAGATAGTTGATGAATATTTGGAAAGGGTACTCCATTAGAATTCGCGGAGTAATTTTTATTGAATTCAAAGAAAATGAATCAAATGTATTTTTATTTATTCTAGAATTAAAATAGTATCCTGATTATACAACGCCATCGTCTTTATAAATCCTTCGAAGGTAAAATCGTACAACGACTTGAGTCTTCTTCGCAGAAGAACCAAGTTCGACCGACGATGCTGTCATCAAAGTATACTCTGAAAAGAAATATTTTCTATCACGTGTTTATAATTTAAATCACAGGCTATTTTATTTTCACTTTTACCATTAAAATGTAATATTTGAGTTGGCACTTTTTTACACCATTTGATTTACTTAATTGTTATGGATAAATCGAGCGTAAGGAAAAAGTACGTCATTTTCCTTTTGTATGGTAGTCAAATGTCAAAATACCTCAGAAGTATCCAAGAACTCAGGATTTTGCTATCAGTTAACTGTAAATATTTCAATTTTCATTGCTGTTGTGGTACACATCTCGTAACTATCTGCATATATGTCATATTTAAAAAATATTATTAGTTTTCCTGCAATTTAATTGAGACTTATGGAATATTTGAATATTTGCTACAAGGCGCAAATCTAAAAGAATAGTTGCAGCAAGACTTTCATAAACATCTTGTTTTCTTAGTGCGGCGAGCTTTAATTGACTTCTGTCCCACAGTGCACTGTGGAGACTCTACAGCCCATACGAACTTGCTGCAACACAACTACAGAAATTGAGAAAAATTAAACATGATCCAGTTTTTGCTGCTTGCCTACTCGTTGCTTTGTGCAGAACAAAATTCGCATTTTGATCATACAAAGTAAAGTTTTAGGTTTAGTTTAGGTTTAGTATAGGTTTAGCTAAGCACAAACTGCATACAAGACCGCTGATGAGGAAGCTTGGCTGCTTCCGTAACATCTGTACGGTCGGCCAACAAGTTTTTGGTTTTTTCTCAATTACTGTTGTGGTTTTTGAACCAGTGCAAAATGCATATTTCATTTGGTAGACCTAGACCCTTATAAACTAGTTTTTGCATTACTCTATTTTAAGGTCGACTAAAAACAATCAACTTTAAATAGTGGCGTAAGGGCACGATGCATAAAAATTCACAAATCCATTGATTTAATTTTTATATATGTGCAGTTCTCGTATTTGAACCCTGCACTATGCGACAGAAGCTTAGTCTAGCTCGCCGAAAATCAGAAATTTGTTGCAGAAAGTTTAAAAATATGTCATTTTATTAATAACTTGAGAACAAACAAAAAATTATACACCCTAGTGAAAAAATCCTTCTGTAGGCTTGCTTAAAGTGAAAAAATTAAACAAGTCCTATTCAAGAAATAAAAATGGGTTACTTTAAAACTGTCATAACTCTTTCAATATATACTCCACATGAAGAGTATTAGTTTTATATTATTGGGAATTGAGAACTATCATCTTGTGTATCAAAAATTTCAAATAGCTGTTTCGTGTTTTTCCTGATTATCTGTCAAAAACATAAAACAAAAATTACGTATTTTTTATACAAAAGTAGACATGGAAAAAAAAGCTTCCAAATGATCTTTTTACAGGCATAATGTCTGAAATGTCTTCTTTCTAACGGTGTAAAACATGCCTGCATTAGTTTGCAACACGTCATTTAAAATGAGTTTAAGTGATAAGAAAAGTACGAAAATCGGTATACCGAAAACGTTTCATTATAAAATCTTAAAACCGGAACCGTAACTGAAACCGAAACGCGGAAAAAACTGAAACCGAAATCGAAACCGTTATTCGTTTAGGTTTCAATCCTTGGTTGCTTTTTAAAATAGTGTGGTAAAAGTAATTTGAAAAAAATGTTTGATTTTTTTTGACAGGCATAATGTGTGAAATGTCTTCTTTCTAACGATGTTAAACATGCCTCCATTAGTTTGCCACACGTCATTTAAAATGAGTTTAAGTGATGAGAAAAGTACGAAATTCGTAAAATAATTTAACTAAATTTTGTTACTGACATATTAAGTCAGTTTTGCCTTTTCTGACATTATAGTTGACAAAACTGGCTCATATTTGGTATGGTAGTTAAGAATTGTGATATTTACCATAGTACCTAATATTATCAGTATATTTCTTACGATGGTCAAGTTATATAGTTTAAGAAGAATAATAGGCGTGGCAGTTTGCCAATCACGCCCATATTAAGAATGGGCATGTGCAATTACAGTATGTATCTAAATACCAATTATAAACAAAATATCTCATTCCAAACAAAAGTTATAGTCGTTTTACCATTTCAATTATATGACAGGTGGGCGTGGCATTGGACCAATCTTGATAATTTTCAAATTTAAATCTTCTTAGAACATGTATGCTTAGTGTAAAGTTTCGTTAAGATTGGAGCAAAACTGTATTTACGGCGAGCTAGAATTGACTTCTGTCCCACAGTGCACTGTAGAGACTCTACAGTCTATACGAACTTGCTGCAACACAACTACAGTAATTGACAAAAATTAAACTTGATCCAGTTTTTGCTACTTGCCTACTCGTTGCTTTGTGCAGAACAAAATTCGCATTTTGATCATACAAAGTAAAGTTATAGGTTTAGCTAAGCACAAACTGCATACAAGACCGCTGATGAGGAAGCTTGGCTGCTTCTGAAACAGCTGTATGGTCGGCCAACAAGTTTTTGTTTTTTTTGTCAATTACTGTCGTTGTTTGTTGAACCAGCGCAAAATACATATTGCATTTGGTAGACCTAGAGCCCGACAAATTAATTTTTGCATTACTCTATTTTAAGGTCGACTAAAAACAAACAACTTTAAATTGTGATGCAAGGACACGACGCATAAAAATTCAAAAATTCATTGATTTAATTTTTATACAAAGTGCAGCTCTCGTATTTCCTCTCCTATTATGAGAACCTAGAGAACAAACCTTGCTTAAAGTCAAAAAATTAAAACAAGGGCTTATTAAGAAATCAAAATGGGTTCCATGAAAACTGTCAGTGTTAGTTTTATATTATTGGGAATTGAGAGAACTATCATCTTGTGAATCAAAATTTTCAAATGGCTATTCGAGTTTTTCCTGATTATTTGTCAAAAACATAAAACAAAAATTACATATTTTTTGTACAAAAGTAGATATGGAAAAAAAGCTTCGAAATGCATAATGTCTGAAATGTCTTCTTTCTAATGGTGTTAAACATGCATTAGTTTGCCACACGTCATTTAAAATGAGTTTAAGTGATGAGAAATACACGAAAATCGTAAAATAATTTAACTAAGTTTTGTTAAGAAATGTGATATGTACCATAGTATCTGATATTATAAGTATATCTCTTACGATGGTCAAGTTATATAGTTTAAGAAGAATGGTAAGCGTGGCAATTGGCCAATCACGCCCATATTAGGAATGGGCATGTGCAATTACAATATGTATCTAAATACCAATTATAAAGAAAATATCTCATTCCAAACAAAAGTTATAGTCATTTTACCATTTCAATTATATGTCAGGTGGCAATGGACCAAATTGTTCATTTTCAAATTGAAATCTATTCATAGTCCATGTATGCTTAGTGTAAAGTTTCGTTAAGATTGACGCAAAACTGTATTTACGCACTAAGAAAACAAAGATGATTACCAGAAATATCAAGATATTTACAAATTATTTGGATCGTATTTGAGACAACCATCTCTCAAACATCCGTCAAATACGATAAATATTACAAGCAATCATCTTTCAAATTTACGATTATGTATAGCAACCATCAATTAAACATCTTACAAATAGGTAGATAGTTGATGAATATTTGGAAAGGGTACTCCATTAGAATTCGCGGAGTAATTTTTATTGAATTCAAAGAAAATGAATCAAATGTATTTTTATTTATTCTAGAATTAAAATAGTATCCTGATTATACATCGCCATCGTCTTTATAAATCCTTCGAAAGTAAAATCGTACAACGACTTGAGACTTCTTCGCAGAAGAACCAAGTTCGACCGACGATGCTGTCATCAAAGTATACTCTGAAAAGAAATATTTTCTATCACGTGTTTATAATTTAAATCACAGGCTATTTTATTTTCAGTTTTACCATTAAAATGTAATATTTGAGTTGGCACTTTTTTACACCATTTGATTTACTTAATTGTTATGAATAAATCGAGCGTAAGGAAAAAGTACGTCATTATACCCTACACTAAGAGTGAAAGGGTATATTCAGTTTGGTACGCCGTTTGTAACACCCGGAAGGAAGCATCTCCGGTATGGAAAAGTATATATATATTCTTGATCAGCATGACCTCCTGAGTCGATTTAGCGATGTCCGTCTGTCCGTCTGTCTGTCCGTCTGTCTGTCTGTCTGTCTGTCTGTCTGTCTGTTGAAATCCCTACTACTTTTAAAATTGAAGAGCTAGATAAATGAAACTTATAACTTAGATTACTAATACGCTGTATGTGCGAAAAAATTGGCGAGATCGGTCCATTGTGACCTATGATCCGACCACTTATGTTCAAATACCTCATATAAAATGTACATAAAATGATCAATTCTTACGTATTCGTGCTTAGGTAAACTTTTTTGGTCAAATATATATTGATGTCATGCTCAAATACATGATAATAATGTTTTCCGGCGAAAAGACTTGTGGTTCACAAAAAAAAAATCGAAATTCGGTACACCTACGCATTTGTAAATATGGGTATCAAATGAATGGAAATTCTTCAGCGATTGAATGTTTGTAGTTATTTTCAGGATTCGTATACCCTGGTGACCTATATATCACTTTGAATGGTAACCACACATATGTGTAGGGTATTTATAGTCGGCTTAGACCGACTATAATTTTGATAATCCTAACTATCATAATTACACCTACTTTAAAATTTCCCATGTGATCTAACCTTCCCAACTGGTTTTCCTTTTTATGGTAGTCAAATGTCAAAATACCTCAGAAGTATCCAAGAACTCAGGATTTTGCTATCAGTTAACTGTAAATATTTCAATTTTCATTGCTGTTGTGGTACACATCTCGTAACTCTCTGCATATATGTCATATTTAAAAAATATTATTAGTTTTCCTGCAATTTTATTGAGACTTATGGAATATTTGAATATTTGCTACAAGGCGCAAATCTAAAAGAATAGTTGCAGCAAGACTTTCATAAACATCTTGTTTTCTTAGTGCGGCGAGCTTTAATGGACTTCTGTCCCACAGTGCACTGTGGAGACTCTACAGCCCATACGAACTTGCTGCAACACAACTACAGAAATTGAGAAAAATTAAATTTGATCCAGTTTTTGCTGCTTGCCTACTCGTTGCTTTGTGCAGAACAAAATTCGCATTTTGATCATACAAAGTAAAGTTATAGGTTTAGCTAAGCACAAACTGCATACAAGACCGCTGATGAGGAAGCTTGGCTGCTTCCGTAACATCTGTACGGTCGGCCAACAAGTTTTTGGTTTTTTCTCAATTACTGTTGTGGTTTTTGAACCAGTGCAAAATGCATATTTCATTTGGTAGACCTAGACCCTTATAAACTAGTTTTTGCATTACTCTATTTTAAGGTCGACTAAAAACAATCAACTTTAAATAGTGGCGTAAGGGCACGATGCATAAAAATTCACAAATCCATTGATTTAATTTTTATATATGTGCAGTTCTCGTATTTGAACCCTGCACTATGCGACAGAAGCTTAGTCTAGCTCGCCGAAAATCAGAAATTTGTTGCAGAAAGTTTAAAAATATGTCATTTTATTAATAACTTGAGAACAAACAAAAAATTATACACCCTAGTGAAAAAATCCTTCTGTAGGCTTGCTTAAAGTGAAAAAATTAAACAAGTCCTATTCAAGAAATAAAAATGGGTTACTTTAAAACTGTCATAACTCTTTCAATATATACTCCACATGAAGAGTATTAGTTTTATATTATTGGGAATTGAGAACTATCATCTTGTGTATCAAAAATTTCAAATAGCTGTTTCGTGTTTTTCCTGATTATCTGTCAAAAACATAAAACAAAAATTACGTATTTTTTATACAAAAGTAGACATGGAAAAAAAAGCTTCCAAATGATCTTTTTACAGGCATAATGTCTGAAATGTCTTCTTTCTAACGGTGTAAAACATGCCTGCATTAGTTTGCAACACGTCATTTAAAATGAGTTTAAGTGATAAGAAATGTACGAAAATCGGTATACCGAAAACGTTTCATTATAAAATCTTAAAACCGGAACCGTAACTGAAACCGAAACGCGGAAAAAACTGAAACCGAAATCGAAACCGTTATTCGTTTAGGTTTCAATCCTTGGTTGCTTTTTAAAATAGTGTGGTAAAAGTAATTTGAAAAAAATGTTATGTGTGAAATGTCTTCTTTCTAACGATGTTAAACATGCCTCCATTAGTTTGCCACACGTCATTTAAAATGAGTTTAAGTGATGAGAAAAGTACGAAATTCGTAAAATAATTTAACTAAATTTTGTTACTGACATATTAAGTCAGTTTTGCCTTTTCTGACATTATAGTTGACAAAACTGGCTCATATTTGGTATGGTAGTTAAGAATTGTGATATTTACCATAGTACCTAATATTATCAGTATATTTCTTACGATGGTCAAGTTATATAGTTTAAGAAGAATAATAGGCGTGGCAGTTTGCCAATCACGCCCATATTAAGAATGGGCATGTGCAATTACAGTATGTATCTAAATACCAATTATAAACAAAATATCTCATTCCAAACAAAAGTTATAGTCGTTTTACCATTTCAATTATATGACAGGTGGGCGTGGCATTGGACCAATCTTGATAATTTTCAAATTTAAATCTTCTTAGAACATGTATGCTTAGTGTAAAGTTTCGTTAAGATTGGAGCAAAACTGTATTTACGGCGAGCTATAATTGACTTCTGTCCCACAGTGCACTGTAGAGACTCTACAGTCTATACGAACTTGCTGCAACACAACTACAGTAATTGACAAAAATTAAACTTGATCCAGTTTTTGCTACTTGCCTACTCGTTGCTTTGTGCAGAACAAAATTCGCATTTTGATCATACAAAGTAAAGTTATAGGTTTAGCTAAGCACAAACTGCATACAAGACCGCTGATGAGGAAGCTTGGCTGCTTCTGAAACAGCTGTATGGTCGGCCAACAAGTTTTTGTTTTTTTTGTCAATTACTGTCGTTGTTTGTTGAACCAGCGCAAAATACATATTGCATTTGGTAGACCTAGAGCCCGACAAATTAATTTTTGCATTACTCTATTTTAAGGTCGACTAAAAACAAACAACTTTAAATTGTGATGCAAGGACACGACGCATAAAAATTCAAAAATTCATTGATTTAATTTTTATACAAAGTGCAGCTCTCGTATTTCCTCTCCTATTATGAGAACCTAGAGAACAAACCAAAAATGATACACCCTAGTGAAAAAATCCATCTGTAGGCTTGCTTAAAGTCAAAAAATTAAAACAAGGACTTTTTAAGAAATCAAAATGGGTTCCATGAAAACTGTCAGTGTTAGTTTTATATTATTGGGAATTGAGAGAACTATCATCTTGTGAATCAAAATTTTCAAATGGCTATTCGAGTTTTTCCTGATTATTTGTCAAAAACATAAAACAAAAATTACATATTTTTTGTACAAAAGTAGATATGGAAAAAAAGCTTCGAAATGCATAATGTCTGAAATGTCTTCTTTCTAATGGTGTTAAACATGCATTAGTTTGCCACACGTCATTTAAAATGAGTTTAAGTGATGAGAAATACACGAAAATCGTAAAATAATTTAACTAAGTTTTGTTAAGAAATGTGATATGTACCATAGTATCTGATATTATAAGTATATCTCTTACGATGGTCAAGTTATATAGTTTAAGAAGAATGGTAAGCGTGGCAATTGGCCAATCACGCCCATATTAGGAATGGGCATGTGCAATTACAATATGTATCTAAATACCAATTATAAAGAAAATATCTCATTCCAAACAAAAGTTATAGTCATTTTACCATTTCAATTATATGTCAGGTGGCAATGGACCAAATTGTTCATTTTCAAATTGAAATCTATTCATAGTCCATGTATGCTTAGTGTAAAGTTTCGTTAAGATTGACGCAAAACTGTATTTACGCACTAAGAAAACAAAGATGATTACCAGAAATATCAAGATATTTACAAATTATTTGGATCGTATTTGAGACAACCATCTCTCAAACATCCGTCAAATACGATAAATATTACAAGCAATCATCTTTCAAATTTACGATTATGTATAGCAACCATCAATTAAACATCTTACAAATAGGTAGATAGTTGATGAATATTTGGAAAGGGTACTCCATTAGAATTCGCGGAGTAATTTTTATTGAATTCAAAGAAAATGAATCAAATGTATTTTTATTTATTCTAGAATTAAAATAGTATCCTGATTATACATCGCCATCGTCTTTATAAATCCTTCGAAAGTAAAATCGTACAACGACTTGAGACTTCTTCGCAGAAGAACCAAGTTCGACCGACGATGCTGTCATCAAAGTATACTCTGAAAAGAAATATGTTCTATCACGTGTTTATAATTTAAATCACAGGCTATTTTATTTTCAGTTTTACCATTAAAATGTAATATTTGAGTTGGCACTTTTTTACACCATTTGATTTACTTAATTGTTATGAATAAATCGAGCGTAAGGAAAAAGTACGTCATTATACCCTACACTAAGAGTGAAAGGGTATATTCAGTTTGGTACGCCGTTTGTAACACCCGGAAGGAAGCATCTCCGGTATGGAAAAGTATATATATATTCTTGATCAGCATGACCTCCTGAGTCGATTTAGCGATGTCCGTCTGTCCGTCTGTCTGTCTGTCCGTCTGTCTGTCTGTCTGTCTGTCTGTCTGTCTGTTGAAATCCCTACTACTTTTAAAATTGAAGAGCTAGATAAATGAAACTTATTAATACGCTGTATGTGCGAAAAAATTGGCGAGATCGGTCCATTGTGACCTATGATCCGACCACTTATGTTCAAATACCTCATATAAAATGTACATAAAATGATCAATTCTTACGTATACGTGCTTAGGTAAACTTTTTTGGTCAAATATATATTGATGTCATGCTCAAATACATGATAATAATGTTTTCCGGCGAAAAGACTTGTGGTTCACAAAAAAAAAATCGAAATTCGGTACACCTACGCATTTGTAAATATGGGTATCAAATGAATGGAAATTCTTCAGCGATTGAATGTTTGTAGTTATTTTCAGGATTCGTATACCCTGGTGACCTATATATCACTTTGAATGGTAACCACACATATGTGTAGGGTATTTATAGTCGGCTTAGACCGACTATAATTTTGATAATCCTAACTATCATAATTACACCTACTTTAAAATTTCCCATGTGATCTAACCTTCCCAACTGGTTTTCCTTTTTATGGTAGTCAAATGTCAAAATACCTCAGAAGTATCCAAGAACTCAGGATTTTGCTATCAGTTAACTGTAAATATTTCAATTTTCATTGCTGTTGTGGTACACATCTCGTAACTATCTGCATATATGTCATATTTAAAAAATATTATTAGTTTTCCTGCAATTTTATTGAGACTTATGCTACAAGGCGCAAATCTAAAAGAATAGTTGCAGCAAGACTTTCATAAACATCTTGTTTTCTTAGTGCGGCGAGCTTTAATGGACTTCTGTCCCACAGTGCACTGTGGAGACTCTACAGCCCATACGAACTTGCTGCAACACAACTACAGAAATTGAGAAAAATTAAATTTGATCCAGTTTTTGCTGCTTGCCTACTCGTTGCTTTGTGCAGAACAAAATTCGCATTTTGATCATACAAAGTAAAGTTATAGGTTTAGCTAAGCACAAACTGCATACAAGACCGCTGATGAGGAAGCTTGGCTGCTTCCGTAACATCTGTACGGTCGGCCAACAAGTTTTTGGTTTTTTCTCAATTACTGTTGTGGTTTTTGAACCAGTGCAAAATGCATATTTCATTTGGTAGACCTAGACCCTTATAAACTAGTTTTTGCATTACTCTATTTTAAGGTCGACTAAAAACAATCAACTTTAAATAGTGGCGTAAGGGCACGATGCATAAAAATTCACAAATCCATTGATTTAATTTTTATATATGTGCAGTTCTCGTATTTGAACCCTGCACTATGCGACAGAAGCTTAGTCTAGCTCGCCGAAAATCAGAAATTTGTTGCAGAAAGTTTAAAAATATGTCATTTTATTAATAACTTGAGAACAAACAAAAAATTATACACCCTAGTGAAAAAATCCTTCTGTAGGCTTGCTTAAAGTGAAAAAATTAAACAAGTCCTATTCAAGAAATAAAAATGGGTTACTTTAAAACTGTCATAACTCTTTCAATATATACTCCACATGAAGAGTATTAGTTTTATATTATTGGGAATTGAGAACTATCATCTTGTGTATCAAAAATTTCAAATAGCTGTTTCGTGTTTTTCCTGATTATCTGTCAAAAACATAAAACAAAAATTACGTATTTTTTATACAAAAGTAGACATGGAAAAAAAAGCTTCCAAATGATCTTTTTACAGGCATAATGTCTGAAATGTCTTCTTTCTAACGGTGTAAAACATGCCTGCATTAGTTTGCAACACGTCATTTAAAATGAGTTTAAGTGATAAGAAATGTACGAAAATCGGTATACCGAAAACGTTTCATTATAAAATCTTAAAACCGGAACCGTAACTGAAACCGAAACGCGGAAAAAACTGAAACCGAAATCGAAACCGTTATTCGTTTAGGTTTCAATCCTTGGTTGCTTTTTAAAATAGTGTGGTAAAAGTAATTTGAAAAAAATGTTATGTGTGAAATGTCTTCTTTCTAACGATGTTAAACATGCCTCCATTAGTTTGCCACACGTCATTTAAAATGAGTTTAAGTGATGAGAAAAGTACGAAATTCGTAAAATAATTTAACTAAATTTTGTTACTGACATATTAAGTCAGTTTTGCCTTTTCTGACATTATAGTTGACAAAACTGGCTCATATTTGGTATGGTAGTTAAGAATTGTGATATTTACCATAGTACCTAATATTATCAGTATATTTCTTACGATGGTCAAGTTATATAGTTTAAGAAGAATAATAGGCGTGGCAGTTTGCCAATCACGCCCATATTAAGAATGGGCATGTGCAATTACAGTATGTATCTAAATACCAATTATAAACAAAATATCTCATTCCAAACAAAAGTTATAGTCGTTTTACCATTTCAATTATATGACAGGTGGGCGTGGCATTGGACCAATCTTGATAATTTTCAAATTTAAATCTTCTTAGAACATGTATGCTTAGTGTAAAGTTTCGTTAAGATTGGAGCAAAACTGTATTTACGGCGAGCTATAATTGACTTCTGTCCCACAGTGCACTGTAGAGACTCTACAGTCTATACGAACTTGCTGCAACACAACTACAGTAATTGACAAAAATTAAACTTGATCCAGTTTTTGCTACTTGCCTACTCGTTGCTTTGTGCAGAACAAAATTCGCATTTTGATCATACAAAGTAAAGTTATAGGTTTAGCTAAGCACAAACTGCATACAAGACCGCTGATGAGGAAGCTTGGCTGCTTCTGAAACAGCTGTATGGTCGGCCAACAAGTTTTTGTTTTTTTTGTCAATTACTGTCGTTGTTTGTTGAACCAGCGCAAAATACATATTGCATTTGGTAGACCTAGAGCCCGACAAATTAATTTTTGCATTACTCTATTTTAAGGTCGACTAAAAACAAACAACTTTAAATTGTGATGCAAGGACACGACGCATAAAAATTCAAAAATTCATTGATTTAATTTTTATACAAAGTGCAGCTCTCGTATTTCCTCTCCTATTATGAGAACCTAGAGAACAAACCAAAAATGATACACCCTAGTGAAAAAATCCATCTGTAGGCTTGCTTAAAGTCAAAAAATTAAAACAAGGACTTTTTAAGAAATCAAAATGGGTTCCATGAAAACTGTCAGTGTTAGTTTTATATTATTGGGAATTGAGAGAACTATCATCTTGTGAATCAAAATTTTCAAATGGCTATTCGAGTTTTTCCTGATTATTTGTCAAAAACATAAAACAAAAATTACATATTTTTTGTACAAAAGTAGATATGGAAAAAAAGCTTCGAAATGCATAATGTCTGAAATGTCTTCTTTCTAATGGTGTTAAACATGCATTAGTTTGCCACACGTCATTTAAAATGAGTTTAAGTGATGAGAAATACACGAAAATCGTAAAATAATTTAACTAAGTTTTGTTAAGAAATGTGATATGTACCATAGTATCTGATATTATAAGTATATCTCTTACGATGGTCAAGTTATATAGTTTAAGAAGAATGGTAAGCGTGGCAATTGGCCAATCACGCCCATATTAGGAATGGGCATGTGCAATTACAATATGTATCTAAATACCAATTATAAAGAAAATATCTCATTCCAAACAAAAGTTATAGTCATTTTACCATTTCAATTATATGTCAGGTGGCAATGGACCAAATTGTTCATTTTCAAATTGAAATCTATTCATAGTCCATGTATGCTTAGTGTAAAGTTTCGTTAAGATTGACGCAAAACTGTATTTACGCACTAAGAAAACAAAGATGATTACCAGAAATATCAAGATATTTACAAATTATTTGGATCGTATTTGAGACAACCATCTCTCAAACATCCGTCAAATACGATAAATATTACAAGCAATCATCTTTCAAATTTACGATTATGTATAGCAACCATCAATTAAACATCTTACAAATAGGTAGATAGTTGATGAATATTTGGAAAGGGTACTCCATTAGAATTCGCGGAGTAATTTTTATTGAATTCAAAGAAAATGAATCAAATGTATTTTTATTTATTCTAGAATTAAAATAGTATCCTGATTATACATCGCCATCGTCTTTATAAATCCTTCGAAAGTAAAATCGTACAACGACTTGAGACTTCTTCGCAGAAGAACCAAGTTCGACCGACGATGCTGTCATCAAAGTATACTCTGAAAAGAAATATGTTCTATCACGTGTTTATAATTTAAATCACAGGCTATTTTATTTTCAGTTTTACCATTAAAATGTAATATTTGAGTTGGCACTTTTTTACACCATTTGATTTACTTAATTGTTATGAATAAATCGAGCGTAAGGAAAAAGTACGTCATTATACCCTACACTAAGAGTGAAAGGGTATATTCAGTTTGGTACGCCGTTTGTAACACCCGGAAGGAAGCATCTCCGGTATGGAAAAGTATATATATATTCTTGATCAGCATGACCTCCTGAGTCGATTTAGCGATGTCCGTCTGTCCGTCTGTCTGTCCGTCTGTCTGTCTGTCTGTCTGTCTGTCTGTCTGTCTGTCTGTCTGTCTGTTGAAATCCCTACTACTTTTAAAATTGAAGAGCTAGATAAATGAAACTTATAACTTAGATTACTAATACGCTGTATGTGCGAAAAAATTGGCGAGATCGGTCCATTGTGACCTATGATCCGACCACTTATGTTCAAATACCTCATATAAAATGTACATAAAATGATCAATTCTTACGTATACGTGCTTAGGTAAACTTTTTTGGTCAAATATATATTGATGTCATGCTCAAATACATGATAATAATGTTTTCCGGCGAAAAGACTTGTGGTTCACAAAAAAAAAATCGAAATTCGGTACACCTACGCATTTGTAAATATGGGTATCAAATGAATGGAAATTCTTCAGCGATTGAATGTTTGTAGTTATTTTCAGGATTCGTATACCCTGGTGACCTATATATCACTTTGAATGGTAACCACACATATGTGTAGGGTATTTATAGTCGGCTTAGACCGACTATAATTTTGATAATCCTAACTATCATAATTACACCTACTTTAAAATTTCCCATGTGATCTAACCTTCCCAACTGGTTTTCCTTTTTATGGTAGTCAAATGTCAAAATACCTCAGAAGTATCCAAGAACTCAGGATTTTGCTATCAGTTAACTGTAAATATTTCAATTTTCATTGCTGTTGTGGTACACATCTCGTAACTCTCTGCATATATGTCATATTTAAAAAATATTATTAGTTTTCCTGCAATTTTATTGAGACTTATGGAATATTTGAATATTTGCTACAAGGCGCAAATCTAAAAGAATAGTTGCAGCAAGACTTTCATAAACATCTTGTTTTCTTAGTGCGGCGAGCTTTAATGGACTTCTGTCCCACAGTGCACTGTGGAGACTCTACAGCCCATACGAACTTGCTGCAACACAACTACAGAAATTGAGAAAAATTAAATTTGATCCAGTTTTTGCTGCTTGCCTACTCGTTGCTTTGTGCAGAACAAAATTCGCATTTTGATCATACAAAGTAAAGTTATAGGTTTAGCTAAGCACAAACTGCATACAAGACCGCTGATGAGGAAGCTTGGCTGCTTCCGTAACATCTGTACGGTCGGCCAACAAGTTTTTGGTTTTTTCTCAATTACTGTTGTGGTTTTTGAACCAGTGCAAAATGCATATTTCATTTGGTAGACCTAGACCCTTATAAACTAGTTTTTGCATTACTCTATTTTAAGGTCGACTAAAAACAATCAACTTTAAATAGTGGCGTAAGGGCACGATGCATAAAAATTCACAAATCCATTGATTTAATTTTTATATATGTGCAGTTCTCGTATTTGAACCCTGCACTATGCGACAGAAGCTTAGTCTAGCTCGCCGAAAATCAGAAATTTGTTGCAGAAAGTTTAAAAATATGTCATTTTATTAATAACTTGAGAACAAACAAAAAATTATACACCCTAGTGAAAAAATCCTTCTGTAGGCTTGCTTAAAGTGAAAAAATTAAACAAGTCCTATTCAAGAAATAAAAATGGGTTACTTTAAAACTGTCATAACTCTTTCAATATATACTCCACATGAAGAGTATTAGTTTTATATTATTGGGAATTGAGAACTATCATCTTGTGTATCAAAAATTTCAAATAGCTGTTTCGTGTTTTTCCTGATTATCTGTCAAAAACATAAAACAAAAATTACGTATTTTTTATACAAAAGTAGACATGGAAAAAAAAGCTTCCAAATGATCTTTTTACAGGCATAATGTCTGAAATGTCTTCTTTCTAACGGTGTAAAACATGCCTGCATTAGTTTGCAACACGTCATTTAAAATGAGTTTAAGTGATAAGAAATGTACGAAAATCGGTATACCGAAAACGTTTCATTATAAAATCTTAAAACCGGAACCGTAACTGAAACCGAAACGCGGAAAAAACTGAAACCGAAATCGAAACCGTTATTCGTTTAGGTTTCAATCCTTGGTTGCTTTTTAAAATAGTGTAGTAAAAGTAATTTGAAAAAAATGTTTGATTTTTTTTAGGTTAAATGTATTTTTAATTTTTAACTGTTATTTTTATTTGATAGCGTGATGAAAAAGCTCATATAAACCATTCAAATACATTTATCGGTTATATGTATATCTCTTTAACTAATTATGTTCAATTTTTCAAAGCGCATAACTTTGTTGTTGATGGAATCTAAGTATACAGTTCTGTTATATTTCTTGACGACTATCAGCGCGATTTTTTGGGAAAATTTTTCATTTTTTTGTTAGTAAATTCGAGGAGAATTCGAGGAGAAATTATAACTATAACTATCTGTTGGAATGATGTTGAACGCCCCAGATGAACATTTTTTTCGAAAAATTTGAGCGATTTTTTGGGATATTTTTTAATTTTTTCTTACATGTACAAGATTTTTTTGTTGTGCGTATGCGTAACTCTAAAAACTAAAAAAAATCTAAAGCCTTTAAAAGGTTAATATCGATAACAAAATTACACAGTTGGAGCTCGGGTTAACCGATTTAAAAAAATTAAAAAAAAAAGAAAAAAAATATATACGCTTCAAAAGTTGAATATTGTTATACATGTATTACCTATATTACAAAAATGAAACTCAACCCCCAAATGTGTAAATACTACGAACAAAAATAAATCCAGAGAGCGCTATGATTGGCCGATCATGAACATAATTACATATTTGTATTTGTGAGACATTACCTTTACACTGAGGGAAAAAAGTAATAAAATTAAATAAAAAAGTAATAAATTTAAATACTTTTCGACTCGTTTATCACCCGTAGTCTTTTCTATTTAAATTAAATACTTTTTATTACGTACGTAATAAAATTTGAAGTAAATACTTTTTATTTAAATTTATTACGTATGTAATAAAATTTGAAGTAAATACTTTTTATCACTTTTTATTAAGGTTATAACATTTTAGTTTAATCACAACTTCATAAATACGTAAATTGGTATTTTAAAAACTATTTATTTCATATAAAGAAGATTAGGAACAGATAAAATTATTATTTTATTTTAATTTTTTCGAAATTTTTAATTAAATTAAATACTTTTTTTTATTTATTTTGAAATTCAATACGCACGTAATATTTTTTGTATGGAGTATTACGTTTTTTATAACAAAGGTATTTAAATCAAATTTAAATAATTTTATTACATCACTTTTTTCTTAGTGTACTACATAACTAGATGTCCTTTTAAGTAGGCTTACTGATTTTTCAAGGTCACCAGGGGTCCGAGCAACATATTTTTCTCTTGCTTTATCTTTATAAAGTGCAATTCAGCCAAATTAAGTTTAAAATGTACATTTAAAAAAATCATGAAATATTTGTTATTTATAGAAAACGTACAACAATTCTAAGTGATATTGAAAAAAATTTAAAAACACAATTTAATTTTGTTCAGTTTGGCATATTTTTGTTACAACCGCCTCCGCGAACTCCATGCCTACGCTATGCGCTGAACTTAGACCAACGCTGAAAAACTTTACCAAATACAAAGCGAGACTGGATCTTCTGAATCATCTACTGCTTCCACGATTGTGCATTCATTGATGCGGTCAGTTGTAGTTGCAGTTTTAAACCTATCATACATTTATGGTAGCGTCGCACACTGTGCCCAAACGCTTTTAAATCGGGTGAAATTCAGTATTGTCGGAACCACTCAACCGATTTTAAAAATTTAAAAAGTGTTGAACAGAGAAAACTTGAGAAAACTTAAGTTTTAAAATTGGAGTTTGTATCTTTAATGGTAATGGAGATAAATATCGGTAAAGTTGAGATTTTTTTCATGAACATTTTTTCAAAAATTGTAAAAAATCCAAAAATTATCCGATTTTCAAAATTTTTTTGTGTATGAAAAGCTTACATTGAGATATAAAGAATATGTGCTTTCATGAGAAAATATCTTGATTATTTTTAAAGATATAGAACATGATTTTTTTTTTTTAATTTTTGAAGACTTTACTTTATATATTTATGCATAGATTTTACATTTTATCATGAAATTAAAACATTTGTATGGAATTTTAAAATTAACAACACATAAATCATAAACTGAAAACCCTTTTTAAATATCTCAAGTGGTTTAGTAAATATAAAATTGTAAATTCGATTTTTTTTTTATTTTCCATTTTTTTGGAAAATTGGACTTTTACGCAAATTTTTGTTATATTTTTTTGATAGATAACATTACTGAGAATCTTTTAAATGATATAACTTATCTAAAATATTTTTAACCAATCTGGCAGCACTGGTCAAAGTTCTAGTTTTTAAAATTTAATTTTGACTTTGACCCCCTGCAGAAAAGTTTTCAAAGTAAAATTTTAAGTAAACAGTTTTAAGGACGAGCTATTTCTACGTATTTTGGATTCTTACTTATTTTTTGCCCCGCGAAGTGTATGTGCAGGGCAGCATTTTTAACAAAAACACACATTTTTTAATGGGACTTAGAATTAAACCGATATATATAACTTTATAATATATATATTCCTAAAAATGTTTTAATAAAGCATAAGTACATAAAACTATTGTATATTAGGTAAAAGTTTCATGATGAATGATAAGGTTAATATTTATTTAGATATATTCAATCAAATTTTAAGTTTTTTTTTCTAATTTTTTTTTGTTTATTTTTCTCCTTTTTAAAAAAAAAAGTGTTCATAAACTATATATTGATTGTTTTTATATTCAACACATAGATTCCTTGAAATCTCTTCTTTTCAATGATACCAAACACTTATATATTTACTTTACATATGTGTGCAAAATGACATATTAATTAACATGATGTTTCATCAAAATTTCTTATTTTTTAATTTTATTTTGATTTTGCACACCTGCTGAAAAGTTTTCAAAGCCCAACGTAAACATTTTCTGAAATAATGCTGTCCTGCACATATACTTCGACGGGCAAAAAATAAGTATACAAATAAATTAATATTTGTATACTTAAATTTTTACGTTGGGCCTTAAGAACTTATCTGCAGGTGTGCAAAATCAAAATAAACTAAAAAATACGAAATTTTGATGAAACATACATGTAAAGTAAATATATAAGTGTTTTGAATCATTGAAAAGAGGAGATTTCAAGAAATATATGTTGCGAATATAAAAACAATCTGTATGTAGTTTTTGAACCGTTTTTTTTTTGAAAAAGAAGAAAAATAAGAAAAAAAAACCTTAAAGTTGATTCAATATATTTTAATAAGTATTAATCTTATCATCATGAATATTTACCTAATATGCATTAGTTTTATGTTCTTATACTTGATTAAAACATTTTTAGGAATACATATATTATAAAGTGAGATATAAATCTAAGTCCAATTAAAAAATGAGTATTTTTGGAAAAAATGCTGCCCTTCACATATACTTCGCCGGGTAAGGGTCAAAAATACGTAGAAATAACTCGTCCCTAAAACTGCTTACTTAAAATTTGAATTTGGATACGTAGAAATAACTCATCCCTAAATCTACTTACTTAAATTTTGAATTTGGACTTTGAAAACTTTTCTGCAGGGGGTCAAAGTCAAAAATAAATTTTAAAAACTTGTACTTTGACCAGTGTTGCCAGATTGGTTAAATATATTTTGGATAAGTTTTATCATTTAAATTTTATTTTTAAATTTTTAAAATCGTTTGAGTGGTTCCGAAAATACTGAATTTCACCCGATTTAAGAGTGTTTGGGCACACTGTGGCGTCGGTAGCTCAAGATTAGTGCGTTTGACTGCGAGCCGAAATGTCCCAGGTTCAAGTCTGGACTGGGGTATTAACATCTTTTCTCGGATGTAAATGGCAAACCTACGAGAAACAAAGCTCTCACCCGCCCTTCCGATTCGGCATTAAACCGTAGGTCCCACCACTTGGAGTTCAAATATAGCACGCACACGTCAAAATGATGTGAGAGCTCGGACTGTAGCGCCAAACTATTACACAGTGCGACACTAAATTTAGTGGACGGAGATTTGACAATTTTTTTAGAATTCTTGAGTAACCGAAATTCCAACCAACAAACTTATGTCCTATCACGTTAGGTTTACCAGATATATGACCATAAAAGTTCTAAAGTGACCGCAATATTACCGTTGATTTATCGAGAAAACTGTAGTAGTTATGGATTCGTTGTCTGGGAAACAAATGTAGACACTATCCAAAGCTTCATATCTGTACATAAAATATTAAGCACATCAAAACAGTAAAAATTGTGCTTAATATAAAAGAAACCATAACTCGAATGACCTTAAATTCTATGGCAGTTTTTACTGTTTTGATGTGCTTAATATTTTTCTCAATAACATAATGATTCATTTATTAATTCTTCATATAAATTTAGCCACTTAACTGCAGAGATTTTTTGAAAATCATTAATATTGATGGTTTAAGAACGAGATAGCAAATTAAAATGTAGTACAGAAAAGATTCTTAGTTGAATGCCTATTTTTGGTTTTCAGTTAAGAAATCCATATCTAATACCGTTTTCCAGAAATGTTACTATGGACATTAAGGATTTACCAGATATTTGGGGGTCAATACCTCGAAGTTCTGACTAGATAGGACATAATTTTACAGTATGATAAAATTTTTGACACATTCAGAATATTAAAAATAAAGCCATCTACACATTAATGAAATGACAAATAAAGCTAAAGGTGTTTTAGGATTTATAAAACGCTGGTCTAAAGAGTTTGACGATCCATATACGACGAAATTGCTTTATATCTTACTTGTACGTCCCATTTTGGAATATGCATCCATTGTTTGGAACCCACACTATAATATACATAATGTCACTATTGAATCAGTTCAATTATTATTTTCACTTCGAAACCTCAATTGGAATCCTGATGTACACTTATCAACTTATGAAAATTGACTAAAATTACTTAATCTTCCAACTCTTAAAAGCAGACGAACAATGCTTACTGTCATATATGTATTTAAATTAATTGATGGTGGCATAGAATCAAGTTATTTACTTGAAAATATACCTCTTAATTGTCCTACAAGGCAAATCAGATAATATATTCCGATAAAATTGAGCATATGTAGATCTAACTACTCTTTGAATGATCCGTTCCGTCGGATATGCAATGGATTTAATGAATTGTATTTTCTTTTCTATCTTTCTGACTCGATTGATGTAGTAAAAAACAATATCGTTCAACACCTAAATACTTAATTAGTCTTTGTATATTATAATGAGACTTTTTATAGTTAACTGATGATATTTATCTGCAGTTAACTCGCGAATACTCGTGATTCTGACCAGCTCGGGCTGCTAAGAAACGGTCACCAATCCGTGCGATATGCGGATGTGCCTCTCGGTCGGTTGGGCAGTATTAGAGAAACTTTTTATATTTTTTTATGTTAAATATTTTTTCCATGGACAATATGATACATTTGTAACTCCTTAATATGAAATTAGTCGATTATGTAGATTGATCATTTGAAAATCATTAATATTGATATTGAAAGGACGAGATAGAAATTTAATATGTACTACAGACATATTTTTATTCAGACCGTTCCAAAACAAGTTTAATTTTGAATATATACTTGTGCCGGTTCACCATTCGTGTATTCGTATTCAAACATAATGTAAATCATTGTTCATTTCTCATCATTGTTCATCAGTCAATTATATATATTGTTTATCATTCGATTTCAATGGATTGTTACCCACAAATATTCATTCTTTCACAGTTATGATACATATCTTTTTTTTTAATAATATTTTATATTTTTAATTTCAGTTCAGTCACCACCTAACTTAACTTGTGATATCATACAATCTTCTAATTTGGCGAGACGTGACCTTTTCAATTCAAATAATGGTATTTATATTTACTTATAAATTTGTATTTAATTTTCAAGAATATTCTTTTAGAATCTTTATCAAGTACGTCGTTTGATTCTGTAAAAACACAGGGTGGTGATGGTAATAAGCGGCTTGGTTCTCTTCGCTTATTTCTAAGAAAGGTAAGAAACGAATCTAATACGCGTATATATTAAGGATTGAAAGCGTAGCCTTTACGAGAAAATTCAAAAAACTGGGCGGGATTTATACCCACTTTTTGTATGTCGAAACGAACGACGAAACGAAAATTTCACGTTACACAAATTTTGATTTCATGTTATTTGACTTTTAAAACTTTAAAATTTATATAAAATTACGTCACTTTCGTCTAGTAGTATTTCTTTTCGAAATCCAGAAAGATGCAGTTAAAGTCGTCCAGGCCTGACTTTGGAACACCCTCTGAACACCCTCAGAATATTATTCACATATCAGAAATTAACGTCTATATGAAAATAATGTTAATATAAAATTGATATAAAAATATAAATAATTTAGAAACATAAAAGTAATAAATGACCAAGCCTATTTTTAAAACATATGTGCTGATTTGTAATGCTAATATTTCATTGAACTGTTTTTAATAATTTACAATACAACTAAAATTTCCACTATTAAAAACCGGCAAATAATATGGGCGGACTTCGCTCAGGGCTCGGATTTTTATGACGTAAAAATTACCAGAAAAATGACCTTAAAACGACAAAAAATGACTTTTAAAATTACCTAAAAATTATTAATACAAAAGCACACATAATCGAGTTTTAGCTAAAAGAGCTAAAACTCGAAAAAATTTCATTTTTAATCTACATTTTCGTTGATTTTTTGACAGATTTATATTATACTGTGGTTAATTGAGGAGCTCGAAAAAAATATGAATGTATCAGTAAAAAAAATATAAGTAGGCCATTGACAAAGTAACATGACTTTAAAATAACATTTTATTTCATAACATTCTATTCGTAAATTTCTATTTTATGAAATCATTGAAACTGACTTTAATTTATTAATAACTTCCGTAGTTTTATGATTTAAAGGTAATGATTAATTGATTTCAGGTACTGTAATGAACGATTCTTTTTAAATTTTTACGGCAAAATATTTATGAACAACATTTAGCAAATACCCGAAACATATACAACTACAAACAAATTCGCATGAAAGGTTCTCGGTTGTAGTATCATATTAAACATCTTGGCAAACGTGGAATTGCATTATGCTATGGATTTTATACCTTTTTCTTTAAGCCCTCGAGTGATCAACACGTCTTAGAATCAGATCTAAAAATTATAAAATTTTGCATAATATTTTCATCGTGTGATTTGCAATCAATCCATAAATAGTTCTTAAAAGTAAAATTCAGTATTTATTGAAATTAAAAAATAACAAGTCATTTAAGGACTAATTAAAACTTTAAAACTAGTATCACAGAGAGATTATTCAAAATTACAGACAAAATATCACAGATTAGTTTCGATTTCATCGAAATCTAAACTAATCGAACTAACTGAACTAAAAACCTCTTAAAAAAAACATAAGTATGCAGCAGTGATTCAAACACTCATAAAGATCCATAATGTCCATGTTAAAATATAAAAAAAATATATAGCAAAAGCATATAAGGTTAAAAAAATTAAAAAAAAATGAATTAAAAGTGAAAGTAGTATCAAAAGTAGTGTTTACGTAGAACGTAAACACAATGTGTGCGAACACGCCCGCCGGACCCACACGTTGCAGCGATACTCGCTGCAATGAGTTTTTGACGTTTTAAGTACAAGATCGTCACTCGTTACGTTTGGCACACGAAACCCACCCGTCTCCGCGACAATTAAAGTTTAAAGTCTTAAACACAAATAACACATCCGTAACCGCGACATACATATATATTAACGTAAAAACCCGCCAACGCGACAATCGATCCCCGCGACAATAAAACAAACAATTAACAAAAATACACTCAACAATCAACACAAACTCACAACAACAACAGGAAGGAAAATCCACAGAAGACAGGAATTTCAACAAACACAACACCCACCCAATCACTTCAAAAGTTAAATCACCACTCGAATAATAAGGTAAATCTTTGTTATTCAAATCCGCCAAATTGCGAACCCGTTCACCACCCGAACTGTTGGTCACTTACCCGACCCATAAAACAATTAAAATTTGGCTAATTTTGTATTATATTGTAATTACCTGACCCACACAAAAACAAAAAGTGTCATAAAACAAATAGACATAAACACTAATACACTCACAGAAAGAGCGCTGCTGTCAAGGGTTGGCACGTTAAGCACTAAAATAGTGTTTTCGTGGGATTTTATAAATTACCCGTGGGAACCAAAAAATTATCCCATATTTTTTGGAAATTGCCTGTTGAGCAATATTTAACACTTTTAAACCCACATTTAAGCTTTTTTAACCCTTTCCGACCCAAAAAATCAATTTTATTGATATTTAATAATTTTTGTTTGAAAAATGATTATAAAAAATTACCCGACCCGTTTTTTTTTATAAAAAATTCAGAATTTTTTTGTACAAAATTAATTCTTTTATCGATTTTTTATAAAAAATATTTTTGATTTTTAACAAATTGCGACCCAAAAAGCTTAACTGCGCTATGAAATTTTATTTGCGACCCGGTTTACCACTAAATAAATTTTTAAAGTTAACCCATTGTGACCCAAAGATAAAATTTTCTAAGTTTGTTGAAATTTTATCTAAAAAAACTAAGTTTTGCAATATGTTTCGTTGATAAAAATAATTGCTGTTAACCTATACAGACCCAAAAATAATTTAATATATTAAAGGTTTTTTCTTTTTTTTTTTAGATTTTTTCTGAAAAAATAAGTACGATCCGTGAAAATCCAAAATATTTTTTGAAGATTAATCACATTGACCAACACATTAAATTTACTTATAATTTTTTTTGATTTTTTTCAGATTTATATTCTGAAAAAATTTTGCGACCCGTTATTAATTTAAAAAACTTTTTTTAAATTAAGCCATCCAGACACAATACTTTGTTATTGAATTTTTTGAGAATTTCTCAAGTTATTTAAATTGAATATTATTTAAACCCAACCCCTATAATATAAAAAGATGGACTTTGGAAACGCCATTATTGAATTTGAGGAAACTATTTGCGAGACCCCCACCCAAGATGTAGGGGCATGAGGTAGCCTTAGAGTTTCATCGGAAGCAGCTTACTTTTCTGTGGGATAATTTCCAAACTTCGTATAATACTATACGAAGTGAACCCGACAGTCCCGATGTGGACCGAAAGAAGTTGAAGGATAAATATTCTAAAGGATACTACGCGTATATACGCTGTATTTCTTCCCTTTCAGAAATAATGAAGACCCTAAAACAACCGGTAGAAACTCCTAAGCCAAGAGAAGAAACGACCCTAATTTAATTCGCACCCTCTATTAATTTACCCCCATGTGACATGGATATTTTTGATGGTGATTATGTTACATGGCCCACTTTCAGAGATTTGTTTTCGGCTGTGTACATTAACAATTCCAGATTAAGCGATGTAGAAAAATTATTCTACCTTAACCAAAAGACACGAGGCGAAGCAAAGATATTGTAAAAAATGCTCCGCTCACTAATGATGGTTTCTCATTAGCATGGTCTAATCTCGTAGAACAATATGAGAATAAACGGATGCAAATTAATGCGCAATTAAAGACCCTTTTCAACTTGCAAACAGTTACATTAGAATCAGGTAGCTCCATTAGGGACCTACAAAGGTCTATGAATGACTGTTTAATAACCCTACAAAATTTGCAAATTGACACAAAGAGCTGGGATCCAATCCTGGTGTATTTGTACTCGACCCATCTCCCCAAGAATACCTTAGAGAAGTTTTGAGAAATCTCTAACGGATATATCAATTGTTCCATCATGAAAAACTTTGAATGTGTTTCTGACCCAAAGATGTAGGACACTCGATGCTGTTGATGATATGAAGCCATCGACTTCAAATCACAGCCGAGATAGTTTTGGACCCGAATCTTGGGGAGAAAATGTGAATACGTATCACATGAATATTTCTCAGACCCATTGCGCATCCAAACCCACACAGAATACAAATCCAAGACCCATATTTGCAAAGCCAACCCAATGTGAATTTGACGAGGACTTTTGCAGATTATGCAAAGGCGAGCACACTCTCCTTGAGTGCCCTAGATTCATAGCCATGAAAGTGGGTGATGGACTCGATGTCGTGAGAAAAAAGGGATTGTGCTATAATTGTTTAGCAACGAGTCACGGCATTAAAAATTGTAGAAGTCAGTGTAAGTGTCAAAGTTGTGGTAAAAAACATCATTCACTTCTACATCTGAACTCAAACCCTGATTTAGAATTCAATACTCGACCCAGTACAAGTGCAGCTGCTATAACTCAAGCATTTACGACCCAAATACAGTCCACTGACCCTAGACTCACACAAGGAACTAAGAGAGATGATCATTCTGCTGGTAAGAAAATGATTCTCAGCACATCAATGGTCAACGTCGAAAACAATGTTAACACATTTGTAGCACGCGCTCTCAAAGACCCTGGTTCTGAGGCCACATTTGAAACGGTGGAGTTAAGGAGTCGAATTGAACGTCCAACCCGTGCTGTTAATGCAAAAGTGAGTGGTCTCAACCAATCGATTTCTGCAAACCCATCAGAATTTTGTGAGTTGACAATGTGTTCTCCTATTGACCCTACGTTTAAATTAAAAACGCATGCACTTGTATTTAACACCCTAACAAATGATTTACCTACCTATGCAATCGACCCGACCCTTTGCAGTAATTTGGCCAGCCTTAACCTGACCGATCTAGAGTTCTACAAGACCCGACCCATGTATATGATCATTGGTTGTGATATATATCCAAAAATTATCCGAGGTGGTGTCTTGCACAGTGTGTTGGAATCATTTTTAGCGCAGGAGACTGAATTTGGATGGATTCTTTCAGGACCCATTCCTGAAAGCAGACTCAGACCCGACAATATTGTGTCAATGTTCAACAAGGTAATCCTTGCTGAGACCCAACTCTCTAACAGCATTATCCAAAACAAAAATGGCAGTGTTGAACAAAGTGCTGAACAAAATAGATGACCATATAGACCCGACCCTTCCAATGGCATGCGAACATTGCCATCAGGATCATCGCTTAGCGACTTGCTCCAGGTTCAAGGAGAAGAACCCGTATGAGAAAAATAACATAGTGAAGAATTTCCACTATTGCGTGAATTGCTTGGCACGATCTCATAGCACAGAAAAATGCACTAGCAACAACACATGTCGTGTGTCATGAGAGACACCACACGATCCTGCACCCATTCAGCAGATCTGAATTAAAGCAACTCACGCGGCCACGGACCCATTGAGGCCCCCTACTCACAGTAGTAATTACTCTGGAATGTTTACGTAGAATGTTTACGTAGAACGTAAACACAATGTGTGCGAACACGCCCGCCGGACCCACTCGTTGCAGCGATAGTCGCTCCAATGAGTTTTTGACGTTTTAATTACAAGATCGTCACTCGTTACGTTTGCCTAAAACTAACCGCATGAAACTCACCCGTCTCCGCGACATTTAAAGTTTAAAGTCTTAAACACAAATAACCCGTCACCGCGACATACATATATATTAACATAAAAACCCGTCAACGGCAATCGGTCCTCGCGACAATAAAACAAACAATTAACAAAAATACACTGAACAATCAACACAAACTCACAACAACAGGAAGCAAAATCCATAGAAGACAGGAATTTCAACATACACAACACCCACTGAATCACTTCAAAAGTCATATCACCACTTGGACAAATCTTTGTTATTCAAATCCGCCAAATTGCCAACCCGTCCAGCACCCAAACAAATAGTATAAAAGAAAAATAGTTGGAAAAAACAAATAATAATAAATAAATTTAGAGATGGTATAAAAGTACAGTTTTAATAAAAAAAATAGAAAAAGTGAATGCATATATATAAAAAGTAATTGTGAAATGTGAGTAAAAACAACAACAAAAGTGGTTACAAAATTTGTTTTTTTTTAGTTTATAAAAAAAACGAGTTGGGAAAGTTAGGTCACATGGGTAAGTTCGGTCACATGGGGCGGATTTTTATTGTCGGTCGGGCCCGACTGTGGAATACCCTACACCTTTGGTGGGGATATTAATGTGGGATATTTTATTGCATACCTTAATTTTAAAGTTTTTAAATTTATGTCTTATATCCCCATAAATTAAAAAATTTATATAAAAGTATAAACAACTAAAAAAAAAAATTGAAAAATATAATTGGGCGGACCACGCCTATATTTAAAATTTTGAAAGGCTAATATTTCATAGATTTGATTTTAATAATTTACGGATCAAATTTCCACTGTGAAAACCCGGGAAATAATGAAAAAAAAAAGTGGGCGTATCACGCTCATTTTTGAACTACATATTTGTAGGTGAATTCTAACAATACCTTTTAAATTTTATAACTATACCTTGAAGTATAGTTCTGTATTCGGACAGCAAGACAGACAGACAGACAGACAGACAGACGGACATGGCTAAACGGACTCGGGTAGTGATGCTGATCAAGAATATATATACTTTTCCATACCGGACACGCCTCCTAAGGGGCGTTACAATATATGCACAAAGTTAATATACCCTGTACCTCATAGGTGTAGGGTATAAAAACAAAAATATAAAAATAATGGTTTATATTTGCTAATGTTAATAAAAAAAAAAAATTGCTATTAAAATAAAAAAAATGCTATCATGTTTTGTAAATACTACCAAATATTAAGGATATGCTCCTAAAATAAAGGATATCCTGCTCAATCAGTATTTTAAAAAAATCATATAATTACGATTCATATCAATAATAATTGACTCAACAACTCATCATCAATGGAGGATTTCATAGATCGTTAAGCCAACAAAGTGAGTACAAAATTGATGTTTTTCTTTGAATTTTGACTTTTTTTTTTTTTGTTGAAAAGAAATAAAGTTAAATTTTACACAGAAATGAATTAAATATTAAAAAGAAAAGAAGAAAGCATAGAACATAAAATGTAATAAATTTAATCGAAGAGATCTGAAACAATAACAAAAATATCATATACATTTATTAAGTATGAGTACTCGCTCACTCTCTCTTGCAGAAGTATTCAGTATTGTTGTAATTTCTATTAACCAAATCTACTTTCATGATTTTAATTGTTTTTTTTTTTCTGGTTGCTAAATTATTTGGAATGTTTTGTACATGCAAATGCAATTGAAAAAAAAGTATGTTAATTTTTGCGTTTAAATAAATTCAAATGGAAATGTATTTGAACTAAAAATTATTTTTGCTACTCACTTCGAATTTAAATCAACTCCAGATTTAGGGAGGATTATGATGCACAGAAAAAATTTTGTTCATAAATGGAATGAACGCCGTTAATTGCGACATCGTTCATAATATATATTGAAAAAATAATTCTATTTATGAACTATTCTTCGTATATACGAATCGCACAATTTGAGCGAAATTTATATAATAAACGCGTTCATATTAGGCAAAGCAGCGCAACCTCCACGTCAGGTGCAATTCAGCCCAGCATAAAGGTGATACTGAAAAATAAATAAAACCAGTCCACCAAAGTAGAATAGAAAATATAACACAAAGTAGGTAGGTATTTGAGTATGTGTGTATGGTCGTATGTGTGACCTGCAACTTTCGACCATGCTATAAATAGATATTTTTATTTTACTGACCAATCAATGCGCGTAATGCCGCATGACGCGCAGTGATTGTTTTGACAACTCGTCGCGACGCGTTGATAGTCGATGATAGCAGATACAGTTCTTAGTTATTATTACACGTATGTCATTTCGTACAAATAAACCGAATCGTTTCCTTTGTTGTTTACAACTCCAAAGAAACGTTTACCGCAGGTACTTAACATCATGCAACAACAAACAGCAGCAATAGCCAGCAGGAGTAGATATAAAATAAAATGTAAGTAGTTAAAAAAAAAATAAATATAATACAAATAAAATAAAAATAATACAAGAAAATAAAAAAATATTTTTTTTTATTTTTAATTTGTTTAAAGTTCATAAATACCATGAATATTTTCATAAATATTATGAAAGCGTCCATCAATATTATGAACTTTTTCATTACGGTTTTATGACCGATTCATAAATTGGATGAATTTGGTCATTGGTGGAGTAATAATGAACCAGTTGGGAAGGTTAGATCACATGGGAAATTTTAAAGTAGGTGTATTTATGATAGTTAGGATTATCAAAATTATAGTCGGTCTAAGCCGACTATAAATACCCTACACATATGTGTGGTTACCATTCAAAGTGATATATAGGTCACCAGGGTATACGAATCCTGAAAATAACTACAAACATTCAATCGCTGAAGAATTTCCATTCATTTGATACCCATATTTACAAATGGGTAGGTGTACCGAATTTCGATTTTTTTTTTAATGAACCACAGGTCTTTTCGACGGAAAACATTATTATCACGTACTTGAGCATGATGTCAATATATATTTGACCAAAAAAGTTTACCTAAGCACGTATACATAAAAATTGATCTTTATATGTACATTTTATATGAGGTATTTGAACATAAGTGGTCGGATCATAGGTCACAATGAACCGATCTCGCCAATTTTTTCGCACATACAGCGTAGGTATATTAGTAATCAAAGTTATAAGTTTCATTTATCTAGCTCTTCAATTTTAAAAGTAGTAGGGATTTCAACAGACAGACAGACGGACAGACAGACGGACAGACAGACAGACAGACAGACAGACAGACAGACGGACAGACGGACATCGCTAAATCGACTCAGGAGGTCATGCTGATCAAGAATATATATACTTTTCCATACCGGAGATGCTTCCTTCTGGGTGTTACAAACGGCGTACCAAACTGAAAATACCCTTTCACTCTTAGTGTAGGGTATAAAAATTCTTAAAATTGATGAACAAAATCATAAATAGTATGAACTTTTTTTTTCTGTGTGCTAATATCTCAGTTAACAACTTTGAGATATGTTAATATAGGTTGTGGGTGATAGATACATTTATTTCATTTTTTATTATGGCAATATGGGGCGTTATTTAGGATATGGTTATGCTGGTCCATTTAACTATTTAGTATTAATTTTTGGAGTCTGTAATAAAAAATTATGTATCTTTTCGCTGAAAATTGGGGAAAAAATCAATTTTTATGGCCAAAATTATAAAAAGTTTTCAGATTATTATTTTTTTATTTTTTGTAGTAACGTATTCAAGGATGTGTTTCTTATATTAAAATGAGAAATAAAAAAAAAATAAAAATGGCGAACTTAAAAACTTATATGAAGGCGAACAATATTGCTGACAGAAAATGTTATAGGGTGGTCGGCTTCAAGATGCAAATACTTTATGGACTGATTCCTTGGATTTTAGAAAGAAGATTGTAAAATATATTGTTACGAAAATTCAGTCTACGGAAAACTGTTCTACGAGTTCGTATCGCTGGATTGTGTACAAAATAAAAACGCACTTATATTTGGTTTTAACTATTATTATTTCAACTAGTATTAATTAACTTTAATAATTTAAATAACAACTTAAAGAATAATCACTTGTATCAACTGCTGAATTACTACAATTTATCTTTACAATGTTCACTCACGAGACGCACTAGTTCACTATTAAATCACAACTGAAGTACTGTACCTCTGAGGCGGCTCCCTTATATACTGCATGCATCAGTTCGACACGTTTCGACAAGCTTCGACTTGTTTCGAGAACCTTCTACTCGTTTCGTGAATGACGCGTGTTATTGGCATCTCATTCGCACTCATGTCTTTTAATGTGTTTATCTTCCCTCTCTTTCTCGCACATAGCTTAGTGCGCTGAATGATCTTCCGTCTCTTTCTAACACATTGCTTAGTGCGCTGAATTGTCTTGCGTCTCATTTATTATTGTTGTTTGCTTGCACTATGGGACAAATTACATCTTTTCGTAACAATGCCCTCCACCTAAATCTGTTGGTCCCGAACAGATGTTAATCCTCTCTCTCTCTATATGGCGCCAACCTTTCTAAATGTACTACTTTCATTTTTCGTCTAACGCCAGCAGTATTCTGAATCCGATACACTACATAATTAATTCTTTTAATTATCTTATATGGTCCTTCCCAGTGTGTTTGTAGCTTAGGGGATAGGCCTTTCTTCCTTTGTGGGTTATAGAGCAAAACAAGTTCTCCTTCCGTAAATCCCTCTGAATTTGTGCGCAAGTCGTATTGTTGTAAGTCAACATAGTGTGTTTTGGTAAGTCACTATACGTTGATATTATAAACGTATCGTGACCTACTTACGCGATGACTACTTCATGCAGTTATCGTTACGTTGCAGTAAAGTGCAACGTAGGACATATGTGTCATAGTCCAGCAAGCCAATGAACTAACAACAGTATGAGCGAAGCTGGGTAATACCAGCAGCAGCATGATTGGCTAAGGGCCTTTTCCCTTACGGAAGCAAATAGTGAGTGGAATTTGCGCACGGCACTCTGCCGGAACATTTAGATTTGAAACATGCCTTCATATAATAGTTTAAGTTAGATTTTAAGGCAGTTGTTAGTTGTAAATCAGTAGTTCAGTAGTAAACAATAATGTTAATATTAAAATATAACTTTAGAGTAAATAAAAGTATGTCTTAAAAGAAAAGACTTGTTTGAAATATTTCGGTTAATAAAAATGGAACTTCGACGTTGGACAATCTCTGGTAGGACATCATGGGTAATTATATATGGAACGTTGCGACATTTGGCCTCACGCCTAAGCAACGGACATTTTAATTACAACATTTGGCGCAGCCGGTTTTCGAACCATACATCAACTCCCAAGGGACGAGAAGGACTGGATGGAGATTAACATTGGAAGAAATAAATATTTAGTATCAGGAAAAATATTTTTTACATTTGTAAGTATTGTGAAAAATAGTGAAAAACATGTGAGCGGTAAAAAAATAACATTTTGTAAATTTGTGATATAAAACAAGAGACATGTTGGAGAGTTGTAATAAGTAAAAATCATGGGATTATGAAAATTGACATTTAAAAAATGAAAAAACAATTGAACATTTTGAAATTAATTGTGGATTTAAAAAAAAAAAAAACTGTGAAATAAAATTGAGAAATGAATAACATAAATGATATAATTTGATAAATCAGAAAATTAAATAAGTAAACTAAATGTTTTATAAAATTGTTTAATTGATATATTAAAGCACATTTTTAAAGTAATAGTGAAACAATATAGAATAGTTTGAGTCATTAAATGATAATAATTAATAAAATTGTGAATTTAAATAAATTGAATAACATAAGAATTTTGTTACAGTAATGTTTTCATAATGTTGCGAAATTAATTAAAAACAAAACTGAAAAATTTTAACCAAATTAAATGCAATAAATAAATTAATTCAGTATTCATAAATTACATGTTGATATGATTTGGAAATATAGATTAAAAAGTTTAAATAATGAAACATAAAAATGAGATAAACAATATTTGTAAAAAATTTAATAGATAAATTAAAAAATGGTTAAAAGTTTATTTAATATGAAACTAGTAAAAACAAAATAAATAATTTAATTAAAAAAGGCATAGTGAATTATATAATTAAGTAAATGGAAAAATAAGAAACACTAATAATGGGTACTGAAAATGTATTGAAACGCGTTCATTACGTTGTTCCTTACTTTTCTGGGGCGGAATCTCCATTATTAGAAACAGAATTGTATAAATTTATTGAATGTTGTGAAACAGCAAAGTTAAAAATTAAAGAATCAGATAGTGAGGAATTTATAAAATGTGTTAGGTTACGTTTGGAGGGAGATGCATATAAATTAGTGAGGACAAAACAGTTTCAAAAAATAGAAGAATTATACGAGTTGTTAAAAAATACGTACTTAAAAGAAATTTCTTTAGATTCAGTACTAAAAGAGATTAAAAAAGCTTATCAAAATAGTAAAGAGAGTTTGAGAGCGTTTGGGAGACGATTAGATGAGTTGCAATCCATGGCTTTGGAAATTGCAAGTAAAAAATACAGTAAAAAGATAAGTGAAGATGACGTATTCAGTTTGGAATTACAGAGTTCAGTGTTGATCTCTTTTAAAGTAGGGGTGAGGGATCGAACGATAAAAGTTGTACTGTTGGGTAGTAAGTCAGAAACATTAGATACATTGTTGGAAGAAGCTTTAAATGTGCAGGCTCTTATGCAGCGAAGTCCAAGGTCGGAAGAGGATGAATATAATTATATAGAAAAAACTAAATTAGAGAACACTCAGTCGGAAAATAAATTGCAACAAATAAATAATAATAAAAGTAACTATAAAAGGAGTGTTCCAACATGTTCATTTTGTAGTAAATTTGGGCATACTAGGGACGATTGTATTATTAGGAAAAATACGCCGTTCTGCTACGAATGTGGAGCTTATGGTCACGAATCTAATTGGATATGTGCTAATAATAATATTGGCAATTTTGTTAATATGGATAATAAGATGTATAACGGGAAAAATAATACAAGTAATATGAAATATTCATGGAGGGATACACAGGGGCATAAAATAGATAATTGCCACGCAAAAAGAAAATTTGAATCAGCAGGAAATAATAATTATAATCATGATACACAAGGGGCTCAGTCTAGGCCAGAAAACTGGAGACTCCATAATAATAGTAAGATAAGGCCGATAGAGTTAGGAATGGTAGATCGGACGTTGGAAGAGACTGTGGTTGAATTTACTACTCCATTAAATTTCCGTAGAACAGAGGAGACCAATGAATTAAAATATGAATTAAAGGAAAATGAAGGTGATCGCATAATATGCAGTGGACATGGAGATAGCTCGGTTTTAACTAATGTAAGTGACGTTTTCATTGAAGTACCTTGCGAGGCAGCTAAAAATGGAAGACTTATTTTACTAGTAGACTCAGGAGCTGATGCCAGTATAGTAAAAGAAAATGCAATGACAAGTTTACCAGACTTTAACGAGAGTATACAAAAGGATTTAAAGGGAGCTTTTGGTGGGTGCGTTAGAACATTGGGTTCCACCAAAATCCAACATAGGAACATAAGGCGCTTAAGTTTAATGTTACACGCAGTGTCACTTGAACAAGGAGTACCAGCTGACGGAATAATCGGACGTGACAATTTATGGAATCGATCTGTAATAAATGCGATAGACAAAACAATAACATTCTTTGATAAACATAAAAATCATATTATAAAACTACCCATGAAATCACAGACAGAAATACAGAATATTTTTTTTAATCAACAAATTAAAATTCAAGCGAGAACCGCAAAGATTGTATCATTACATTTAAAAACAAAAATTCCAATCGTATTAATTCATAAACAGGAAATTTTTCCAGGAGTATATTTGGGCGAAAGCATATCGAATGTTAGCAAAAATAGAGTTTATGTTTCAGTTTTAAATGCTACAGAAAAAGAAATTATAATAGACAGTACTTTTAAACCAAAATTTTCGAATTTTAATCAGTATAAAGAATCGGATACCAATAATTCTACAATAAACAGCATAAATTCAGTAAATATTACAAACAGAATTAACAAATTATTAGAGGAAATTAAAATTGATGAGACTTTAAATAAAGACGAAATTACATCTTTACAAAATCTGTGTGTTTCTTATCATGATGTTTTTCATTTAGATGGCGATGAATTAACATACACGCCAGCGCTTAAACATGAAATAACTACACAGTGGAACCAAACGCCAATTAATCAGAAACAATATAAGCTACCCCACACTCATAGGGAAGAAATTAATAGACAGGTAGGAAAAATGTTAGATGACGGCATTATATCGCCGAGTACCTCACCTTGGAATTCACCGTTATTGTTGGTACCAAAAAAGAGTGGTAAGGAAGGTAGCAAAAAATGGAGATTAGTAATAGATTTTCGTAAACTAAATGATGTAACAGTTAAACAAGTATTTCCGATTCCTCGGATAGACGAGATATTAGATCAGTTAGGACATAGTAGATATTTTTCAACCTTAGATTTAGCAAGTGGTTATCATCAGGTTTTAGTAGAAGAAAGAGATAAAGAAAAAACAGCTTTTAGTACAGGACTGGGTCATTTCGAATTTAACAGAATGCCATTTGGCTTAACAGGTGCACCAGCGACCTTCCAAAGAATAATGAACCACATATTAACAGGTTTACAGGGTATCGATTGCTTTGTTTACCTTGATGATATAGTGGTGTACGGAAAGAATTTAGCTGAACATGAGCTTAGGTTGAGTAGAGTATTGCAGAAATTAAGGGAACACAATTTAAAATTAAATACAGAAAAATGTCAGTTTTTACGTCGCGAAGTTATATATTTAGGACATAAATGTTCGGAACTAGGGGCGCTGCCAGACCCCTCTAAGGTCGAATGCGTAAAAAATATTCCGGTGCCAAGAAATAAAAAAGAAGTACAAGCGTTTTTGGGATTAATTAATTATTATAGAAAATTCATAGGCAATATGGCGAAATTATCATTACCAATTAATAATTTACTTAGGAAAGATGTTAAATTCACATGGACTGACGATTGTCAAAATTCATTTATTAAACTCAAAGAATCAATAATTTCGCCACCAATTCTCGCATATCCAGACTTTACAAAACCTTTTTTACTTACAACGGATGCAAGTAACGAAGCAATAGGCGCAGTGTTATCGCAGGGCAACGTAGGGAGCGACCGACCAATCGCATTTGCTAGTAGGGCATTAAATGGAGCAGAAAAAAATTACTCCACCATTGAAAGGGAATTTTTAGCTATAGTCTGGGCAACGAAAAATTTTAGAGCTTATCTTCTAGGACGACATTTTCAAATTTATACAGATCATCAACCATTACGTAGCACAGCAAATCTCAAAGATCAAACATCAAGGTTAGCCCGTTTCAGACATAAATTATCGGAATATGATTACGAAATATTTTACAAACCAGGTAAACAGAATTTGAACGCAGATGCTTTAAGTAGAATTCCACATCCAGAACCAGATATTACTGCGGTCCAAACACGGTCTAAGACCACACAGAATAAATTAGATAATCAAATTTCAAAAACCAAACAACAAGTGAGCACGCCAGTACTGGATGAAATAACAACAGACACCAAGAACGAATTAAACTCAAGTCAACTATTAACTGACCCAGAGGAGATTAAAACTGTTATAAAAGACTTTCATGACTCAGCATTAGGGGGTCACCAGGGCGCAGTGAAAACATATTTTAGAATCAGAAAACAGTTTAAGTGGAAAGGTATGCAGAAAGAAATAAAAGATTACGTTAAGAATTGTCATAAATGCCAAGTAAATAAAAGTTCTAGGCTTACTAAAATGCCAATGGTTTTAACTGATACGCCTGTACGACCATTCGATAAAGTATACATGGATCTTGTAGGTATTTTACCGGAAACTATATCTGGAAATAAATATATATTAACTTTTCAAGATGATTTTTCAAAATACATGTGCTGCGTAGCCATACCGGATGCAGAAGCAAACACAGTAGCAAAAGCATTTTACGACGAAATCATTACACGTCATAATATACCGAAAGTATTAGTAACGGACAATGGTTCAAATTTCGTCTCAAAACTATTTTCAGATACTTGTAAATTATTAGGGATTAAAAAGTTACATATTACGCCATATCATCCACAAGCTAATGGGTCTTTAGAAAGAAGCCATCGTCCGTTAGCAGAATATCTAAGGAATTTTTCAAAAGAAGATGGGTCAAACTGGGACCAATGGTTAAATTCAGCAATGCATGTGCACAATAACACAGTGCATATGTCCACGGGGCAAACTCCATTCCGTACTTTATATGGGTACGACTTTGATATGCCAACAAATCTAAAGCGAAAATGTTCACCAGTATATAATACCGATGATTACAACAAGTTATTAAAATACCAAATTCAACGCACACACGAAATCGTGAGAGAGAATCAAGAAAAAGCAAAAGAAAAATCTAAACAAATCTATGATAGCACATTACACCCAAAAATATTTAGCGTAGGCGATAAAATTTTGTTAAAGAATCAGAATAGAAAGAATAAATTTTCACCTATTTGGGTAGGACCGTACGAGGTACTTTCGATAGTAAGTCCTGTAACGACAATGATTTCTATCAAAGGTAAAGGGAAAAAATTCCATAACAACTTATTAAAAACATACAATTTTGAAGAAAATATAACGAAATAAATAACGTGACAAACAGTTCATGATGATCATAATACATAATGTAGATCATGTTAAAAGCATAATACTGCAAACAATGGTGAATGGAATAAATTACGCATAAATAAGATTTTTTTTTTGGAATAGGTGTTTAATATTACTGAAATAAATTAGTGCATGAGGAAATAGCTATGTATTAATTATTGAAAATGACTAGCATTGAATCATGTACTAACAAATGTTTTATAAGGAAAATAGATAAAGGAGTAAAGTAATTTAAGATATTATGAGTAAGAAAATATCAAAGGTTAATAACAGTTAATAATGAATAAGGTGATAAGCATGAGTATATTAGATGAGCTATAACATAGTAAAATAAAATTTAAATTGTCACTACAATTGAGATAGGTCAGTACCTCAATGGCATTGAACCAAACGATATGAACCACTGCACTAATGCAAATGAAATGAGATACGTTATTTTGTATGTTATAATGTATACTGAAAAAAAAAATATAAGAAAAAAGACGAAAATTAATATGAATATGAAAGATAATAATAAACGGATAGCATGTGCGAGATGGTGTGGAGAGGAGTCAAGGGAAAGTGTATAGTAGCCCAATGGGTTTAAATATAATGCATACCAAGAGTAATGCGGAGTAGGGAGTAAAAAATGAATTATAAGAACATGATTAAATTCGGAAATTAGTGCACGAATAAATAGCTAAATATTACTTATTGAAAATGACTAGCATTGATTCCTAATGAATTTGTATAAAGAATAATTAGGTTATAACAATAGTAGACACTAAAGATTTTAAAAGTATAAATAAACATGTAGTAAAATAATAGTAACTTACACACACATATATAAAATATACACACAATTCAATATTCTAATATAAGATAACGTAAATGGAAATAAGTTATAGAGGATGTTAAAAATAAATTATGTATTCAATTTAAAGATTTTATAATGTAAAGTAATAATAGTATTTAGTTAATGATCCTGGTTCTGGAAATGGACAAGACGTACACGAAGAGACGAAGAAGTAACAAATAGACGAAGGGAAAACGAAGAATTACAAAATAGAGAAATACAATTCAGGAGCGTCAACGATGATCGTTTAGTTTTGTTGGGAAAAGGTCTGAAATGGTAATGTTATGTAATGAAGTACAAAAGAATAATGATAAAACGACATGTGAGAGTTATAGCGCGGACGACAACAATCAATACATGTTTAATTAAGAGAAAGGAGCTACCCTATGGATATGGATGTAGAAGTTTGACAAATCAGCAAAGAAAGTTGGAACTATTTTATCATAATAATGCAACAACATTTTACATCTTATATAAACTAAATAAAAGATGACAATTTTATCGCTCAAAGAACACGCTAACATTATGTAAATAAGTTGAAGGAGCTATTCCATATACACTTATTTAGCTGTCAATGCGAACCTGATTACAAAAATAAATTTAACAAATCAACAAAGTTACCACAATTACACTAAATCACACACGCTTCAACAAATGAACACAATTTCTTAAACAATTTTGAAGAAGACGAAAATTAAAAACGATAAGAACCAAGAATATACGTATTCGAATATTGATACAACAAGTGAAATATAATAGTACAACAACGTCAAACTAACAAAACAACAACATCTACGTATAAATAAAAATTACAATTACTGAAGATGACAATTCCGCTAGAAAAACTATCGAACAAGAAAATTTCTCAAAACATTTAAAGAAGACAAATCCGTATTAATATTCAGAAATATAAAATTACAAAATTATCAATTTTAGTATCTGCTCTCAACAAGGTACGATTTAATTTGGCTGAAAAACAACGCAACATAGAAGACATCAAATTTTAAAAGCTAAGAAAATCAAGACGCAAGATGAAAACAATGTTTGTTGAAACAGTGGCAGAAACAAATAAAGTGCAGCTACAGTCAACGCAATCGCAGCAACCACCAACCGAAGAGTGGCAGCAGCAATTAACGCTAAAAACATCGGGATCAGGTTATGTTTGTATTTAATTTCCTTTTATAATTCAGATGTTTAGATTAAAGGCGGGCTAATGCAGCCATATAATTAGAAAATTGGGCCAATACCATTCATTGATGACATATGAAACAACATGTGAGAGTTATGGTGCGGACGACAACAATTGGACGTCAATCAGATGATTTATTAAGAGAAAGAAGGAGCTACACTATAAATATGGAGGTAGAAATTTGAAAAATATGCAAAGTTGCGACTATTGTACCATAATGAGACAACAACATTTTACATCTTTACATACATATAATTAAAAAAATGGCAATTTTATAGCACAAAACAACACTCTAATATTATAAGTTGAAGGAGCTTTTTCATATACACTTAATTAGCTGTGAATGCGAACCTGTACTAAAACAACAAAGTCAAATGAACACGACAACATCAATGTATAATTAAAAGATACTAATTCCTGATCGATAGAAGAACTCGCTAGAGGAAGACAAGTTATAATAAGATCCAGAAATATACGATTACAAAATTATCCATTTTAAAATCCGCTCTCAACAAATTACGATTTACTTGGCAGAAAAACAAAGCAATATCGAAGACGAAAAAATTAAATAATATCGACGACAAGAAGATTTCAAGCAATTAACATCAAGACGAAGAACATCAGCTATTGTCCATTCTATACAGGGAAGGTGAGAAGAAATCGAGAGTTGAAATGCAGCCAACATAATATACACGAGTAACAGAACCAGCGATCGCAGCAGTTTATGACATGTTAATGTTATTAAAATATTATAAATATGTAAAAGAAAATGAATGTAAGTTGAAGTGGAAATATAGTAAAGTTAAAGTAAAATTAAGAAAATTAAAGTAAAATGAGAACAAATTAAAATTACAAAAAAGTAACAATAAATTTGATTAAATAAAAGTAAAGTAAACTAGAGAAAAATAAGGAAAAATGGAAGTAGAATATAGTAAAAGTAAAAGTGAACAAATATTAAAAACTTCAACAATATAAATAAGAAAGTTAAAGAAATATTATTTAAAGAAAAGTATAATAATAAATTACTAAGAAAAAGAATATTCCACAAGAATAACTTTAAATATTCAAATTTAAAAATCGCAAAATATTTCCAAGTTAAAGTAAACAATTCGTTGCAAAAAAAAAAAAAAAAAATTAAGCATAATGTCTGATATGTATAATTAAAAAGAACAACTGAACAACACAAAACGCAGCAAGTGCAAAGCGGTAACCTGATCAACTACTGTTTTGTCAACTGCAACGTTCTGTGCATTGTAACTGTTGTTTAGTAATTAGGTTATTAACCTCCAAATACATTATATTTTCAAATAATATAGTATATTGATGAACAAGAAAAAACTATTATTAAGTTTATTTATATACATATTTTTTTTTATAGTAGTAATGCTTTATATGATGATAGTAATGATGTAAAAGAAAAAACTATTATTCATTTTAATAATAATTTTTTCTTAAAATAAGGGTGGAGGTATGTTGTAAGTCAACATGGTGTGTTTTGGTAAGTCACTATACGTTGATATTATAAACGTATCGTGACCTACTTACGCGATGACTACTTCATGCAGTTATCGTTACGTTGCAGTAAAGTGCAACGTAGGACATATGTGTCATAGTCCAGCAAGCCAATGAACTAACAACAGTATGAGCGAAGCTGGGTAATACCAGCAGCAGCATGATTGGCTAAGGGCCTTTTCCCTTACGGAAGCAAATAGTGAGTGGAATTTGCGCACGGCACTCTGCCGGAACATTTAGATTTGAAACATGCCTTCATATAATAGTTTAAGTTAGATTTTAAGGCAGTTGTTAGTTGTAAATCAGTAGTTCAGTAGTAAACAATAATGTTAATATTAAAATATAACTTTAGAGTAAATAAAAGTATGTCTTAAAAGAAAAGACTTGTTTGAAATATTTCGGTTAATAAAAATGGAACTTCGACGTTGGACAATCTCTGGTAGGACATCATGGGTAATTATATATGGAACGTTGCGACATTTGGCCTCACGCCTAAGCAACGGACATTTTTAATTACAACAGTATCTGGCCTTCATCTTATCACTCGCAAATTGTGTACGCTGCCTTACAAACTGATGCACTTCATTAATTTCTTCACTTTTTCTGGAAACATAATTGTGTACAGGAATTCCAGCTGAAGGACTCGCACCAAACTTTAAATCCGCAGGTAATTTTAAGTCAGTTCCAAAAACAATTCTCGCAGGTGAAGCAACTGTGGTGTCATGAAAGGCCGTTTGATATGCCATGAGAAACAGTGGTATGTGTGTATCCCAATCTTTTTGATTTGTATCAACCACTTTTCTGAGATACTCTTCCAAAGTGCGATTGAATCTCTCTACCATGCCATCAGATTGCGGGTGCAATGGCGTTGTTCGTGTTTTGTGTATGTTGAGGACTTTGCATACTTCTTTAAATACAGCAGACTCAAAATTTCTTCCTTGATCTGAATGCAATTCCAACGGTACTCCAAAAAGGCTTACCCAGTTGTTAACTAATGCATCCGCAACTGTTGTGGCTTCTTGATTCGGCATGGGATACACTTCAGGCCACTTTCTGAAGTAGTCAATGACGACAAGCACATACTTATTACCCGCATCACTGATTGGAAATGGTCCGGCGACATCCATGGCGATACGTTCGAATGGTGCTCCCACGTTGTACTGATGCATCCTGCCGCGACTTCTGACTGTTGGTCCTTTTGCTGGTACACATTGCGGACAACTGCGGATCCAATGGGCGACTGACTCTTGGCATCCAATCCAATAAAAACGTTTCTTTACCTTCTCGACCGTTTTATTTATGCCCAAGTGTCCTCCACTTGATCCACCATGGTATTCCGCTAATATCTCTTTTGTTTTTGACTTAGGAACAACAATCAAACTTCGAGCGGATGTGCCATCTTCACTTTCCCATACACGATATAGGCAACCATCTTGTAGCTTTAAGCTCTGCCACTGTGCCTAGTATGCCTTAGTTATTGGGCTGTCGGAAGCCAGCTCTTCCCATGATGGTTTTCTTTGCTGTTCCTTAAACATCATGATTTTTGTAAGATCGTGATCACTCTTTTGATCGATTTGAATTTGTTCCGGATTCCATTTATCATCGGGTAAAACATTTAGCAAACGAATGTCAATTATGTTTTCTTTTCCTTCTGCTCTTAAACAATGTCTGCATTCAAGTTTACACGGTCGTCGGGACAGAGCATCTGCATTTCCATGATGACCTCCTTTACGATGTTCGATGGTGAAATCGTAGCTCTGTAATCGCTCTACCCAACGCGCAATTTGGCCTTCCGGATCTTTGAACTGAAGTAACCATCGTAGTGCTGCGTGATCAATTCTCAAGTGAAACTGTTGTCCGTACAGATACTTATGGACATTTTTCACACTTTCAATTACAGCAAGAAGCTCCTTCCTGGTGACACAGTAATTTCGCTCGGGCTTGGACAATGTTTTACTGTAGTATGCGATCACTTTTTCTTGCCCATTGATCACTTGAGAGAGAACTCCGGCTATTCCGTATCCACTTGCATCCGTGTCAACTATAAATTTCTCACCTGGAATTGGATACGCAAGAATTGGTGCCGTTCACAGTAGATCTTTTAATTTTAAAAATCCCGTTTCTTGATCATCGCTCCATTGAAATGCGCGGTTCTTTCTTGTCAACTCATGAAGACTGCTAGCAACATTGGCAAAACCTGGAACAAATCGTCTGTAGTATGTACATAGCCCCAAGAAACTTCGTAGGTCATGTAGATTTTGCGGCCTGGGCCACTCCTTGACCGCAACTATTTTATCATCATCGGTATGCACTCCTTCCGTGGTAACTCGATGATCCAGATACTTGACTTCTTTCTTGAAAAGTGAGCATTTCTTTGGGCTAAGTTGTAGACCCGCATTTTTTAATCAAAGGAATACTTCCTCTAGATTTCTTAGATGTTCGTTGAAATCCTTGCCCATAACAATTATGTCATTAAGGTATACTAGGCATGTTTTCCAGTGTAAACCTTTTAATACGAGCTCCATTAACCGCTCGAATGTAGCTGGGGCATTGCATAGTCCAAACGGCATTACCAAAAATTGCCATAGGCCATCTCCAGTACAGAATGCGGTCTTCTCTCGATCTTTCTTATCGATTTCTACTTGCCAGTAACCGCTTTGCAAGTCCAACGTTGAAAACCACTTAGCATTAGATAGTGTATCCAAGGTGTCATCGATTCTAGGCAGTGGATAACTGTCTTTCTTGGTGACATCATTATGTTTTCGGTAATCAACGCAGAACCGAGTACTACCGTCCTTCTTTTTCACCAATACTACTGGTGAACTCCATGGACTCTCAGATGGTTCCACCAGATGGTTCCACCACGTCATTTGTGTACATTTCTTCAACCAAATGTGATACTTCGTCTCTTTTTGCAAGTGGCACCCTTCTTGGTGCTTGACGAATTGGGTTAGAATCACCAGTGTCTATTCGATGTTTTACAATGGCAGTTCTGCCATCCTTTTGGCCCTTTTCAGCAAATATACACCGATATTTGTCAATTAGCTGTTGCACTTGACTCTTTTCTTTGGCAGTCAAATCCTTCGTCCACTCATTTATAAACTTCTGAGTAGATTGTTTGTTTATTTGCGATGTGACATAGTCCTTTGATGTATTTGACTCGCCATTTATAATCGCTGATGCCTCTTGACACTGGCCTACCACTGTTCCCTTTTTGATTAATTTTGACGAGTTTTCCAAATTGAGAACTCTTATAGGTACAATTCTGTCTTTCTCCGCCTCAACAAGTGTTTTTCCTACCACTATGTAACTTTTATACAGCTCTTCGTTTGCTTCAATAACCCACAACTTGCTTATCCCACAATCTCCATTTAATTTCGCCCAAACAATTGCTTCTGAATTAGGTGGTATTTTTATAAGCAGTAACTTGTTTAATTTTCGGGCTCTGGTCACAATCAATATTTAGTTGGATCTCCGTGTTGGCATTATTCAAAATTGTTCTTTTTAAATCAAGTGTGAAACCGTTCTTTATCATAAGTCCATACCAAGTATTATTTCGTCTACTATTTCTGCCACAATAAAATCATGCTTTACTGTCGTAGTACCAATCGTTATTTTCTTGGTAATCTTTTCTCTGATAGGGGCCTCTTCACCTGTAGCTGTTTGTAATCTTATTCCTATAAGTGGCTCTACTACACATAACAAGGTTACTTCTTAATATAGAGTGTGAAGCTCCCGTATCCAATGTTACCATATATGCTGTACAATCAATGACTCCTTCGACAGTTAAGCTATTTGGCTTTCGAGCAATTTGTGAAATGGAGATTCTGGGGTTATTGGTTTTGGGAGTCAGATCTGCGGGGCACGATTTACGTTTTAGTTTAAAGCTTGATTAAAATTTACGCTATTTGTACATGATCTTGTCTTTCTTCATCCCAGACATGAAGAAAGACAAGATCTTCATCTCCAGATTGACAGTCACGTGCCATATGCCCATATGTATCACAGTTGTAACATTTACCTTTGAATTGAGTATCTTTGTTGGCTGAAGTGTGTTCGGTTTTAACGCCTGCTTTAACTGCTTGGCACACTACTTCAAATAAATCATCGTTCTCCACATCAATTCTACGCGCTTTTGGAGCCGATCGGCACAACGCATTTGCTGTCTCCTGTGTTAGAGCGATGGTAACCGTTTCCGTAAACGTTACCTTGGGCGCAATCACTGTTGCACGTTTTGTCTCCTGATTGCGTATGCCATCAACAAACGCTTCGATTTTGCACTTTTCTATGAAATTGCCATAGTCCATCTCCAGTACAGAATGCGGTCTTCTCTCGATCTTTCTTATCGATTTCTACTTGCCAGTAACCGCTTTGCAAGTCCAACGTTGAAAACCACTTAGCATTAGATAGTGTATCCAAGGTGTCATCGATTCTGGGCAGTGGATAACTGTCTTTCTTGGTGACATCATTATGTTTTCGGTAATCAACGCAGAACCGAGTACTACCGTCCTTCTTTTTCACCAATACTACTGGTGAACTCCATGGACTCTCAGATGGTTCCACCACGTCATTTGTGTACATTTCTTCAACCAAATGTGATACTTCGTCTCTTTTTGCAAGTGGCACCCTTCTTGGTGCTTGACGAATTGGGTTAGAATCACCAGTGTCTATTCGATGTTTTACAATGGCAGTTCTGCCATCCTTTTGGCCCTTTTCAGCAAATATACACCGATATTTGTCAATTAGCTGTTGCACTTGACTCCTTTCTTTGGCAGTCAAATCCTTCGTCCACTCATTTATAAACTTCTGAGTAGATTGTTTGTTTATTTGCGATGTGACATAGTCCTTTGATGTATTTGACTCGCCATTTATAATCGCTGATGCCTCTTAACACTGGCCTACCACTGTTCCCTTTTTGATTAATTTTGACGAGTTTCCCAAATTGAGAACTCTTATAGGTACAATTCTGTCTTTCTCCGCCTCAACAAGTGTTTTTCCTACCACTATGTAACTTTTATACAGCTCTTCGTTTGCTTCAATAACCCACAACTTGCTTATCCCACAATCTCCATTTAATTTCGCCCAAACAATTGCTTCTGAATTAGGTGGTATTTTTATAAGCAGTAACTTGTTTAATTTTCGGGCTCTGGTCACAATCAATATTTAGTTGGATCTCTGTGTTGGCATAATTCAAAATTGTTCTTTTTAAATCAAGTGTGAAACCGTTCTTTATCATGAAGTCCATACCAAGTATTATTTCGTCTACTATTTCTGCCACAATAAAATCATGCTTAACTGTCGTAGTACCAATCGTTATTTTCTTGGTAATCTTTTCTCTGATAGGGGCCTCTTCACCTGTAGCTGTTTGTAATCTTATTCCTATAAGTGGCTCTACTACGTCCTTAACAAGGTTACTTCTTAATATAGAGTGTGAAGCTCCCGTATCCAATGTTACCATATATGCTGTACAATCAATGACTCCTTCGACAGTTAAGCTATTTGGCTTTCGAGCAATTTGTGAAATGGAGATTCTGGGGTTATTGGTTTTGGGAGTCAGATCTGCGGGGCACGATTTACGTTTTAGTTTAAAGCTTGATTAAAATTTACGCTATTTGTACATGATCTTGTCTTTCTTCATCCCAGACATGAAGAAAGACAAGATCTTCATCTTCAGATTGATTTATTGAGCGCTTGCGTTTTTTACGACAGTCACGTGCCATATGCCCATATGTATCACAGTTGTAACATTTACCTTTGAATTGGGTATCTTTGTTGGCTGAAGTGTGTTCGGTTTTAACGCCTGCTTTAACTGCTTGGCACACTACTTCAAATAAATCATCGTTCTCCACATCAATTCTACGCGCTTTTGGAGCCGATCGGCACAACGCATTTGCTGTCTCCTGTGTTAGAGCGATGGTAACCGTTTCCGTAAACGTTACCTTAGGCGCAATCACTGTTGCACGTTTTGTCTCCTGATTGCGTATGCCATCAACAAACGCTTCGATTTTGCACTTTTCTATGAAATCACTCGTTGAATCTGCATACGACAAATGCGCAAGCCTCTCGACGTCAGCTGCATACACCTGCAAAGTTTCGCCATTTCGTTGCATTCTACCCTTCAGCTCCATTCGGTATATCTGTTTCATGTGATCACTGCCTTATTTTCGCTGCAGTGCAGCCATAACCGCTAAATAACTGTTTCGATCACTTTCTGGAACAGTCTGCAATACTTCGGCTGCGCCTCCTTTAAGCGCCACGATAAGTACGGCTACGCTGTCCTCATTATTCCATCGATTACTTACAGCCGTGGTCTCAAATTGCTGCTTGAAAATGTTGAACGCTGTGGTTCCATCGTAAATCGGCGATTTTAGCCTCGTACCAGTAACCGCATGCTGTGCAGGTCCACTTATCAGTAGTAAACTGACATCTTCTTGTATTTTCTGTAGCTTTTTGTCGAAACCATTTTCCAACTTATCAAATTTGTCATCAATGTCCACTACAATGTCATTTACATGTGCCTCAAGTTCGTTTACTTTGCCATGGAGTGTATTAGAAACTTCCAGATGCTGCTCAGAATGTTCCAGCATCTGTTGCTCAATTTTTACTTGATGTTGGTTGGAATTTTCTAGCGATTTCTCCTCAAGTCGATTTGAATTTTCTTGAAGTTTCTGTTCCATTCTGGTCGAATTTTCTTTAAATTGTTTTGAACTTTCTAGAAGTTCTTGCTTCATGTCTAATTTGAGCTGATTGGAATTTTCTTAAAGCTGTTGTTGTATTGCTCCAAGCAACTGGCTCATATCAAAACTTTGGGACTGTACTTTTTGCTCCGTGTCCACATTTTTCGATGACGCTGTTGCAGCTTCTACTTCAAACTCGTGCTCTGCGAGGTCAATGCCTTGGTTCTCTAATTCTTCCATTAGACGCTTTTGTAGCTCTACTTTCGTACCAGCAGTTGCAAGATTACGAATCGACAGCTCCTTCTTTAGCTGGTCGACTTTAAGTTGATCGAATTTAACCATTTTGTATCACAATCCGTCTTCTGTTCTACGAGTTCGTTCTACGAGTTCGTACCGCTGGAATGTGTACAAAATAAAAACGCTCTAATATTTGGTTTTAACTAGTATTATTTCAACTAGTATTAATTAACTTTATTTATTTAAATAACAACTTAAAGAATAATCACTTATATCAACTGCTGAATTACTACAATTTATCTTTAAAATGTTCACTCACGAGACACACTAGTTCACTATTAAATCACAACTGAAGTGCTGTACCTCAGATGCGGCTATCTTATATACTGCATGCATCAGTTCGACACGTTTCGACAAGCTTCGACTTGTTTCGAGAACCTTCTTCTCGTTTCGTGAATGACGCATGCTATTGGCATCTCATTCGCACTCATGTGTTTTAATGTGTTTATCTTCCCTCTCTTTCTCGCACATAGCTTAGTGCGCTGAATGATCTTCCGTCTCTTTCTAACACATTGCTTAGTGTGCTGAATTGTCTTGCGTCTCATTTATTATTGTTGTTCGCTTGCACTATGGGACAAATTACATCTTTTTGTAACAATATATATATATTTTTTTTAATTAATGGGGAAAATCCCTATGTTCCCCATATAAAAAGTAAATTTTTAAAGAATTTGACTTTTTTCAAAAACTCCAATTTTACAAGAGCTACGCTAAAAAGGTGCAAAATGGTGCAAATCACGTTTATTCAAAATTAATATATCATTGTTCCCCAGTATTTGAAAATAAAATATCGCGTGTTAGTCGTATTCTAAAATGAAAAATTATTTATCTAAATCGAAATATCTAACTTCAACATGGCCGTATCCATCAGATCCAAATTTAATATGAATTATTAATGATTGTATCTGTTCTTATCTTTAATATCAATGATTTGGAATATGTTACATTTATTTCATTATAAATATACGTGAAATTATTTGATATATATGGGGTGGGGCACAAAAATATGAATTTTCACGTTTCTTTAGTTATATAGGAATTATAAGAAAAGTACAAATCAAATATAAAAAATATTATATGCATATCTGCTATGATTCATTACCTATCATTAGACGGTAATTTTATATCGATGTCATATAGTTGGTTTTTGGCCATAAATTTGAAATTTTTTCGCAATGTGCGCTGGTACGTTGAGGTGTCAAGTACCCCCCCAACGACTGTTTGCTAGTGGCAGAGACGGCTTCCGCCGACATCTTCAACTTTTGTAACATCTAACCAGATTTCCATGCAATTATATTGTGTGTAATTTGTAACTGAAAAGTTGGTATCGTGTTTATTACATAAAATGGCGCCTAACGTTGGGCGGGCGTGTCCTTCTGATATATCTGTCCTAAATTCTGTCAGAGTAGAGTTCAAAGTTTAATTTCGCATCAAACCTAGTTGTTTTAATTATGATAAATATTTGATCAATTCTGGATATTCGAATATTTGGCATTAAAGTTCCGAATAGATATCGATCGATTTGCTCTCAGGTGTTCCATTTGATTTTACGAGAATTTATTTAATACAACTACAATTTTTAAAATCTTTTGTAAATTGTATTTATGTTTTACTAAAAAGATATTTAAGCTAATTATGTACTCGTAATTGACTGGAAATTACATAATTTGTCCGAAATTACAAAAGCTAAAAAATGTTTGTTTAGCATTTTCATTTAATAAATTATTAAATACACCCAATAGCTAGTTTTATTATCTATTTCAATCATAATCTATTATATATTCTGTTATATATTATCCCATTTTCCATATCATCACATATAAGGAAAACACTCTTATAAATTTGTAATAACTAAAAAATACATACTATTGATTTTTAAAATCGTACTGTAGGTACCCACTCATTGATAGAAATGACAGTAAAACACAGTACGGAAGATTTACCTGCATTTTTTGCATGTTGTTCGATTTGTGTGCTATTATTGATAACTCAAAAGAGAGAATGTTTGATTACTCAATGTAACCATGTATACCACAAAACATGTATTAAGAATTTGCTAACGGATTCAAAAGAATGTCCTTACTGTAGAAAATCTTGTGATACTTCTGAAACACAATCCACTTATTCGTTTAGTAAATATAAAATTGTAAATTTGATTTTTTTTTTTTTCCATTTTTTATTTTCCATTTAGTAGATTCTCAGTAATGTTGTCTATCAAAAAAATATAACAAAAGTACATGTTACTGAAGAAAAAAAAATACTTACGGAGATTTCCGTAAAAGTCAAATTGTTCAAAAATAAATAAAAAATGGAAAATAAAAAAAATTGAATTTACAATTTTATATTTACTAAACCAATTGAGATAGTTTAAAACGGTTTTCAGTTTATGATTTATGTGTTAATTGTTTATAAAAATTCCATACAAATATTTTTATTTCATGATAAAATGTACAATCTATGTAAAAATATGTAAAGTAAGGTCTTCAAAAATAGAAAAAAAAAATCATGTTCAAGTCTATATCTTTAAAACTAAACAAGATATTTTCTCATGTAAGCACATTTTTTTCAGATCTCAACAATGTAATAGGATGACTTTTGGATTTATTACAATTTTTGAAAGATTTTTCATGAAGAAATGTTCAACTTTACTGATTTTTATCTTCATAACTATTAAAGATACAAACTCTAATTTCAAAACTTAAGTTCTCTCTGTACAACATTTTTTAAATATTTAAAATCGGTTGAGTGGTTTCGACAATACTGAATTTCATTCGATTTAAGAGCGTTTAGGCACACTGTGAATCGTAGTAATATGCAACATCGTGTCAATCATACGTCACGTGTTGATACAAATAATGATCATCAAACCAGTACAAACGTACAAATAATCGACTACAATCGAGTTAATAATACGACAAAGTCATGGTTAGGACGTATGTTAAGTAATTTAAATCTACACCAGAAACAGAGAAATGAAATAAATAATTTTAACTTACAGCCAAATAATGGCAATGAAAGATATAGTAACCAAAATTTGAACTTTATGAGAAGAAATTCAGATTTATTATCTAGATAAAATCCCTCACATAATAATGACTAAAATTATAATTTCAAGAGAATCACATCGGTAATCCAGAATTGGAACGTAAAGTCTGACGGATCACCGAACGGTTTAAATGTGGAAGAATTTATGTATGGTGTACGTTCGTTGACGGCCCACTATGGGACAGAAGGTTAGTCTAGCTCGCCGAAAATCGGAAATTAAAGTTTGTCTCAGAAAGTTTAAAAATATATCATTTTATTAATAATTTCTGAGAACCTAGAGAACAAATAAAAAATGATACACCCTAGTGAAAACATCCTTCTGTAGGCTTGCTTAAAGTCAATAAATTAAAACAAGTGCTTTTTAATAAACTTAAAACTGTCGTAACTCTTTCAATATATACCCAACATGCATAGTGTTAGATTTATATTATTGGGAATTGAGAGAACTATTATCTTGTGTTTATCAAATGGCTATTCGTGTTTTTCCTGATTATTTGTCAAAAAATAAAACAGAAATTACATATTGTTTATACAAAAGTAGACATTGAAAAAAAAGCTTCCAAATGCTCTCATAAATCTTTTTACAGGCATAATATCTGAAATGTCTTCTTTCTAACGGTGTTAAAAATGCCTGCATTAGTTTGCCACACATCATTTAAAATTAGTTTAAGTAATGAGAAATATACAAAAATGGTTAAATAATTAAACTAAATTTTTTTATTTTAATATGTCAGTTTTGCCTTTTCTGTCATTATAGTTGACAAAACTGGCTCATATTTGGTATGATAGTTAAGAATTGTGATACCTAATATTATCAGAATATCTCTTACGATGTTCAAGTTATATAGTTAAAAAAATGGTAGGCGTGGCAGTTGGCCAATCACGCCCATATTAAGAATGGTCATGTGTAACAGTATCTAAATACCAATTATAAACAAAATATCTCATTCCAAACAAAAGTTATAGTAATTTTACCATTTCAATTATATGACAGGTGAACGTGGCAATGGACCAATCTTGTTTATTTTCAAATTGAAATCTATTCATAGTCCATGTATGCAAAACTGTATTTACGGCGAGCTAGAATTGACTTCTGTCCCATAGTGCGGCCGATAGTTTGAATGATGATTTTCCAGCTTTATTTAAAAATGTTTATGTTTTACTTTTCGGTAAAGCTAGGGACTGTTCTGGCGGTACCATAAGCAAGTTCGGAACATTGAATGGACCGATTTCTTCGCGGCTATCAGGTATCAGTACAAAGATTATAAGTCATGGTATGATATACGTGAAGAATTCGCAACAGGATGCAGAACCCAGGTGAACCTTTTCAGTAATTTTGCTATGCCATTGTTGCAATTGGTGATCGCTTATCTGAACGTATGGAAGAGTCAGAGTTGATAGATTATCACACACAATCTTCAGCCTGAAATACGGCACCAAATTCTTTACATTCCCATTCATTTATATGCACTCTTGCGCAAATTGTGTTAAATGCGCGAGAACTTTTTTGCAGATACAGTAATAAAGCGTAATCTGCCACTACGAAATGTAACGAACAATTTTCTGCAGCGACGTCATGTCTCGGAAATTGACGGTAACAATGAACAGCCCTCAGATGACATTGATCTTTCTATTGATGCAATGCATCAAAATATCATTGGCAAGACTGCATGAACGAAAAATTTTCTGTTACGGTTGTGGAGCGAAACAAATTTATAATCCACAGTGTCAATAATGCATAGCGGTCGGAAAACTCGAAACAGGGTGCATTCAAACCCAACCGAATAAATACCTAGTAAATAAGAAAAATTCGGTTATTTTAAATAAATCCACAAAAACAGTTCATCAAGTTGAAACTAATATTAAAAATAATTTAACAAACAAAAATAAATTTGGAAAGTTCGAGTTTTAAAACGTAAAAATATTAGTGAAAATTATTAAAAAAAAATGATTTCAGCAATGGATGTCATAAATTAATTTATTCAATTCGTCCATATCATAAGCGAATGGAGAAATATTTAGCAGTGAAAAATAAAATTTTAAAATATATAATAATAAATATAATAATAAAAACAAACGATCAAAAGTACGCCTTCAAAGATTTCATAGAACCCAAAAACAAATAAAAAAATTGCTTATTTCTGCTATATTTTATAACAATGATATGTGTTTTTTGCATACGTCAAGTTTTTAGATTTCAATGAACTAGCTGTATGATGTAACTAACTGTATGATGTAATTTTCGAATCTTCAACATAATTCACTACAGATTACAATGAAATTATCAACATGTACTTTACATATACTTTTCTAAGATAGTTCACACACATGGCAAAAAGGGGTGTGAACTGTCATAGAAAAGTATATGTAAAAATCGGCGAATAAATTATTTATGATCGGACATATTGATAATTTCATTGTAATTTGTGGTGAATTATTTTCAAGATTCCAAAATTTCATTAAAATCCAACCAAAAATGAAAAAGTTACTTTAATCAGACCTACCTAGTAATGATTTTAAATGGGCTAAAAGGAAATCGCGATGCGCGACCTATATATATATATATATATATATATATATATATATAGATATATATATATATATATATATATATATATATATATATATATATATATATATATATATATATATATATATATATATATATATATATATATATACATACATACATACATATATATATATATTCAAACAAAAGATAAGAATGAAATTATCTTTTCGACATTAGACGCATAATACATTGCGCCACTACTAAAAAATGTTTTTTATGCGTAACAAAATTGGTTTGCGAGATATATGCAAAAGAAGTTCTAAATTTTTCAAAAATAATAATGTTATGAGCAAAAAACGTTATTACAGAATAGACTCAAATTTTAATCAGCTAAAATTACTTTTCTTTAGTAGTTAAATTCAAAATTTTTCCAAACATTTAAAATTTTGGTAATAAAATACCAAAACCCGTGTCTATTAGGGATGTTAATCCCGGGATCGCGGGATTTGAGTCAAATCAGTCCCTAAAAACTGATCCCGGGATAATCGTTAAATCACGGGATTTTCGATGCAAAAAATGCTAGTAGATCAATTTTTAATAGTTTAATCAAAAGTCTTTCAATATTTTGGTCCGTCTGTCTGTCTTGCTGTCCGTATACGAGGAAACTTAAGAAATACTGATCAGAATGCGATGAAATTTGGTAACAATATGTTTTAGCCAAAAATAGGAACTCAGTTTGAAAATGAGCCAAATTGATCAACAGACACGCCCTCCCACACGAGTCACTTTTATATAACACTTGAGGAACTCAAGATATCGTTATAAAATTTAAAACGTATTGTTAGAATTCACCTAAAAATATCTGGTCCAAAAATGGGCGTGACATTTTTTTGCGTAGTGAAAATATTAGCCGTAAATTATTAAAATCAAATGTATGAAATATATGCCTTACAAAATGTTAAATATGGGCGTGGTCCGCCCAATTTTATTTTTCTAAATTTTGTTATTAGTTATTTTATACTTTATATCAATTTTTTAAATTATATAAGATGTACATAATGACTAAATATTCTGAGGGTGATGGGGTTCAGAATAATTAAGAACTTTAAAATTAAGGTATACAATTAAATATCTCACATAAATATCCATACCAAAGGTGTAGGGTATTCCATAGTCGGGCCCGACCGACTATAAAAGTCCGTTCAATGTGATCAAACGTATCCATGTGACCTAACTCTCCCAACTCGTTTTTATTAGTTTAGTGGTTCAAATATAAAATTAAGTCAAATAAGACTAATTATGTCTTCAACAGTGGTTATGATAAAAATTTAATCTACACTACGAAAAAAAATGACTGACCTTTTTAATATCCGACATTATTTTTCAATATTTGAAGTACTTCATGATTCTAAAAAAACTTAAATTATGGATATTTTCTAATATTTTTGAGTTATTACGTGAAACAAATAAATAAAATATCACGTAATTTTTACCGAATATCGATGAACATGAAATGGGTTATATGGAAAAACATCTTAAATTATTATAAAGAAATTCGATGTCAATTCCCTATGGCTAAATTATATTAGTCGATCCTATAGGACATGGCATAAAATGTTCAACAGGCACGGAGATCAGGACACGGTGAATAGACACGGGTTTTAATGAGGATTCATGGCGCTACATAATCATTTTTTTCCATTAAGGAAAAACGTATTTTATTACCAACATTTTAAATGTTTGGAAAAATTTTGAATTTAACTAGTAAAGAAAAGTTGCATTTATTTAATATAGTAATTTTAGCTGATTAAAATGTTTGTCTATTATGTAATAACGTTTTTTACTCATAACATTTATTATATTTGAAAAATTTTGAACTTCTTTTGCTTATATCTCGCAAACCAATTTTGTAACGCATAAAATACATTTTTTATTTGTGGCGCAATGTTTTATGCGTCTAATGTCGGGAAGATAATTTCATTCTTATCTTTTGTGTGAATTATAAAATTAAAAGAATACCAAAATAATAAAAAATTAAAAAATGACCTATATCTCAAAAACTAGAGTAAATTTGAAAAAACTGATGCCATTTTCGGAATCAGCGCTGCAAATGTATTCAATATTTACTGTAACTTTTACTACACCATCTCAAAATTTTAATTTTGTAGGGCAGTGTTATTGTTAAAATATTTTTTTTTGTTTGGCTGGATATTTTAACGTATGTCGACTAAACGTGTGTCGACCAAACGTATGTCGACCAAACGTGTGTCGACCAAACGTATGTCGCCCAAACGTGTGTCGACCAAACGTATTGTCGCCCAGATGTAGCTGTCGACCAAACATACATTCGGCTAAATGAGCTGTCGACCAAACGTACTGTCGACTAAATAAGCTATCGACCAAACGTGTGTTGACCAAACGTATGTCGACCAAACGTATGTCGACCAAACGCGTGTGTTGACCAAACGTGTGTCGACCAAACGTATGACGACCAAACGTACGATGATCAAACGTGTGTCGACCAAACGTATGTCGACCAAACGTGTGTCGACCAAACGTGTGTCGACCAAACGTATTGTCGACCAAATTTAGCTGTCGACCAAACGTACATTCGGCTAAATGAGCTGTCGACCAAACGTACTGTCGACTAAATGAGCTGTCGACCAAACGTATGTCGACCAACCGTGTGTTGACCAAACGTGTATGTATATATATATATGAGTGGTTCAAAAAAACGACTTTTTCGAAATTCCCACGGGACCCCCCTAAAAAGTTTAAGCACATTAAAAAAAGTAATTCACAAAAAAAAATCTGGCCATCGCGATTTTCTGTTTTTAGCCCATTTAAAATCATTAGTAGGTAGGTCTGATTAAAAATAAATAACTTTTTCATTTTTGGTTGGATTTTGATAAAATTTTGGAGTCTTGAAAATAATTTACTACAAATTACAATGGAATTATCAAATTTGATCCGACCATAAATAATTTATTCGCCGATTTTTACAAATACTTTTCTATTTTCTATCTTGCTACTTAATTAAAATGTGTCGATTATCGATTATTTTCAGTAAAATTTTCTGTAAAATTAATATAATATTATTCGACTAAGATATAAATTTTAGAAGATACAATACTAAGGACTGCGTCGAATAAAATTGTCCGCTACAAAAATGAAAAAATCTAGAAATCTAGTAATCGAATTTTTATAGAATAAAATATTTTATTTTGCAAATTATTTTTAGATTTAAAAAAAAAATATAAAAAACCATAAATTAATATTTTTTAATTAAAAGTTTTAATTTTTCCGGAACCCCTTCCATTAATGTTGTAATGGTAGTGTCCGACACCTTCACAACTGCTGAAGACCACTTTCTTTTAAAGTCTTGAAGGTCTTTGGCCACTTTTTTGTTGTCTTCATCTCCCTTTTTACTAAAGACCAGTATCTCTCAATCGGCCTGAGTTCTGGACAGTTTGGTGGATTGGCTTCTCTAGGCACCAAAATCACTGTATTTTGTTGGCTCCACTCTAAGGCCGTTTTGCTGTAGTGACATGAAGCGAGGTCAGGCCAAAAAAATGTGGACACTTAATGTTGGCGTAAAAATGGAAGCAATCTTTTTTGCAAGCTTTCCTTCACATATATTTCGCTATTAATTGTACCCGATGTCACGAATGAGCTGCTCCTTTTTCCACAACTGCAAATTGCCTGCCAAACAAGGAATTTCTTTGGGAATTTTGTCATTTTTTTTATTTGAATTTTTCAGCGACATTTCCTCGAGAATCGGCTGTATAAAATTCCTGCCCAGGTAGCTGAGAAAAGTCCGCTAAAACATAAGTTTCGTCGTCCAATATGCAGCAATCGAATTTTTTAAAAAATCTTGGTTCAGCTTTTTAGCTCGTTGTTTTGCGGTTTCATTCTTGACGGCATTTCTATCCGGAACTTTTTGGACCTTGTACGTCTTCAGCCCAGCTTCTTTCTTAGTCCTGCTCACGAAAGATTCTGAGCACTACGCCTTTCTCGCCAATTTCCTTCCGGATATGCTTGGATCTTTTCTTAAAATATTCACAACCTTCTTCGACTTTTCACAATCATGTGGGCCTTTTTTTACCAGAACCTTTTTTCCGATCAATACTCAGGTCTTCCTTAAAGCGGTTGATAACGCGAGATCTTAGGGTTAGCCCCTACCTCCTTGGCAATTTTTTTAAAAGACCATCTAGGTTGTTTTTGAAAAATTTTAATTATATTTTCTCGCATTTCCACTTCGTTTGCCATTTTCACGTTAAATAAATTTTGTATTGACTATAACTGACACAAATTATTTTCTGCCATTTAATTCAGAGCTACTATGATCAAATTTTTTTAATTTGAATCTTGTAATAGCACATTATGGGAAGATATGTAACGAACAATTTTATTCGACGCAGTCCTTAGTTTCTATATGCTTTTATAAAATCAATTTTGAAAACACCATATATCTATATGTGTAACATTTTTTTTCATGAAACAAACCAAGGAATCAGTGCATAAAATATTTACATCCTGAAGCGGACCACCCTGTATATATAAAACTATATATTACTTATAATCTTCACAGACTTATCGACATACTTAGCAGTAAAAACGTTAATAAAAAAAAAAAAAAATTATATTTGTAATACGCAGATTAAATAAACAAAAACAACAACAAATTCCAAACAACAGTTAGTTATAATAGTTGTTTTCTCTCTCTTTTACTGCTGTACGGATAATTTTTTGAGTTAATTTTCAGGAGATTTCTTTGACTATTAAGTTTTTTTACAAACATGAGAGCAGTAGATAATTTTTTCCGGCAGTTTTTAACAGAACAAATATGAGTATTTTTATTTCTCAAAAATAGAGTATTTATTTTTCTAAATAAACTGGATTTAATTTGATTTCACACAATGTACGGACAATTGTTTAAGTCAGTGATATATATATATATATATATATATATATATATATATATATATATATATATATATATATATACATATATATATATATATATATATATATATATATATATATATATATATATATATATATATATCGACGCCCCTTACGAAAACTATTATATATTTTTTCCCTTACGAAAATAAATACGTTATTTTTTGAGGTTCAGAATAAAAGTATGTTATTGTTTTTGATGAGAAAAATAATACGTTTTATGGTTTTGCCAGGAACTCTATTATGTTTTTGATATTTCTGAGAATATGCATATGTATATCCGTGTATCTACGAATATAAAAATGATTCAAATTTTGCGAAGAAGATTGAAATCTTTTGTTGAACATGAATAATGCATTTATGATTGGGGCCTTCATATAAAACCTGTACATATTACACATTTAATAAATATATGTAATCGTTTTATAAAGACCACAGACCATTGGAAACTTATATCAGTCCTGAAATTAAAACTAAATTTTCTGTAACACTCTAGATTTCTTAGGAGACAATAACAAAATAACTCGAAAATCCTAAAAATGGACATGTTCTACGGTCCTAATAATAATTACAATAATACTACTTTAGCGATACAGTTCTGAAGAACTTAGGCTGAACAGTTTCACCATTTAAACATGATACATTTTTACTCAAATAGCGGAACCTACATTTTAACGCCGAATCATAACTGTTCATGGGTGATGTTTTTACTCTCGAAGGTCATCTACCAAGAAGTAGCGCGGTGAAGAAAAATATTTTCTATTTATTTTTTGATGTTGCCTTCGCTGGTGTTTGAACCAACGACGTTTCGGCTTGTTTTCCAACACACTAATCTTCTGAAACACCTACATAGTATATGGTAATGCATATTTTATATCATTATAGCGTAATTATTTTGAATTTTGTGAAACAAATTTTACAAATGACATATATCAAAACATAAAAGCAACGCAATATGATTTTGAAAAAAAATCTTTTTCAATAAAAAGCTCCAATTTTCGTCTAAAAATTTGAAACATAATAATTTTCCACAGAAAACTGTTGTACTAATTTTCTGTGAAATTTTGAGAACATTATAATATTCGTTATTTAAGTAAAAATGAAATCGTATTCGTTTAAAAGTGATATATATTTTGAATAATGCATTTATGATTGGGGCCTTCATATAAAACCTGTACATATTACACTTTTAATAAATATATGTAATCGTTTTATAAAGACCACAGACCATTGGAATCTTATATCAGTCCTGAAATTAAAACTAAATTTTCTGTAACAGTCTAGATTTCTTAGGAGACAATAACAAAATAACTCGAAAATCCTAAAAATGGACATGTTCTACGGTCCTAAGACAATTTTAATATAATAGTTTTCGTAAGGGGCGTCAATATATATATATATATATATATATAGATATTTATATTTATATATATATATATATATATATATATATATATATATATATATATATATATATATATATATATATATATATATATATATATATATATATATATATATATATATAACAACAAGTTTTTGGTTTTTGTCAATTACTGTTGTTGTTTTTTGAACCAGTAAATAATACATATTGCATTTGGTAGACCTAGAGCCCGACAAATTAGTTTGTGCATTACTATATTTTAAGATCGAATAAAAACAGACAACTTTAAATTGTGACGCAAGGGCACGGCGCATAAAAATACACAAATCCATTGATTTAATTTTTATACAAAGTGCAGTTCTCGTATTTGAACACTGCACTATCTGACAGAAGCTTAGTCTAGCTCGCCGAAAATAAGAAATTAAAGTTTGTTGCAGAAAGTTTAAAAATGTGTCATTTTATTAATAATATATGAGAACCTAGAGAACAAACTAAAAATGATACACCCTAGTGAAAACATCATTCTGTAGGCTTGCTTAAAGTCAAAAAATTAAAACAAGTGCTTTTTAAGAAATAAAAATGGGTTACATTAAAACTGTCATAACTCTTTCAATATAAACTCCACATGAACAATGTTAGTTTTATATAATTGGGAATTGAGAGAACTATCATCATGGCTATTCGTGTTTTTCCTGATTATTTGTCAAAAACATAAAACAAAAATTACATATTTTTTATACAAAAGTAGACATGAAAAAAAAAGCTTACAAATGCTCTCAATGTCTTCTGTCTAATACTATCAGTATATCGATGGTCAAGTTATATAGTTTAAAAAGAATGGCGTGGCAGTTGGCCAATCACGCCCATATTAAGAATGGTCATGTGCAATTAAAGTATGTATCTAAATACCTATTATAAACAAAATATCTCATTCCAAACAAAAGTTATAGTCATTTTATCATTTCAATTATATGACAGGTGGGCGTGGCAATGGACCAATCTTGTTCATTTTCAAATTGAAATCTATTCATAGTCCATGTATACTTACGGCGAGCTAGAATTGACTTCTGTCCCACAGTGCACTGTAGAGACTCTACAGCCTATACGAACTTGATGCAACACAACTACAGTAATGGACAAAAATTAAACTTGGTGCATCATATAATTCATCATTATGATATTTAAACATTATAATATGTATGTTGCTATTTAATGTTGCTATTTAATAATTCATTCACCAATACATACGTTTGATTATTGTACATCAAAATGAATTCCACACTGTTAATAACCCGTGATCGAATGGATGTGTTCAATTCTCCGCCCGGGCAAAGTAAAACTCATGTTTTTTACAATGAATAAAAATAAATAAATTTTAAATAAATTAATATATATATATATATATATATATATATATATATATATATATATATATATATATTTATATATATAATATATATATGTATATACAACTATTAACCACTTTTAGGTTTTTACAAATATGATCATTTAATGTTGTTGAGCACCTTGTAAAATAAAAATAATGTATAGAAAACATTATTTCTCTTTCCCATATCATTTGATGACCGTTTTGTTACAATCAACAGATGAAAAAAAAGAAACAGATGTAAAATCGCCCAATACTTAAAATTTGGTCGTTTCGTAACTTTTGAAAAAAGTACTTTTAAAGAAGAAAAACTGGTACTTTCATTTAACTTTTTTATAAATAATAAAATATTAGCTTACTTTCAAAAATGCCACCAGGTTCCAAATTTACTGATATTGAATAAGGCAAAATTATTGCTTCACTGAGGGAAAAAAGTAATAAAATTAAATAAAAAAGTAATAAATTTAAATACTTTTCGACACGTTTTTCACCCGTTGTCTTTTTTATTTAAATTAAATACTTTTTATTTAAAATTGAAGTAAATACTATTTATTTAAATTTATTACGTACGTAATAAAATTTGAACTAAATACTTTTTATTTAAATTTATTACGTAAGTAATAAAATTTGATCTAAATACTATTTATTACTTTTTATTAAGATAATAAAATTTTAATTTAATCACAAGATCAAAAACAAGTCAATTAATAATTTAAAACTATTTCATGTAAAGAAGTTTAGGAAAAAATAAAATTATTATTTTTTTACTTTTTTCGAAATTTTTATCACTCACGGTGGTTCTGTAGGTTGGACATATTACCACGTATTACATAATTTTATCGTGATTACTTTCAAAAAACAAACTTTAATAAAGTTGAAAATATTTCTAAAATATATTTTTTTTTGAAATAATTAATTTAATTGCGTACGTAATAACATTAAATACTTTTTATTTAATTTGAATTTAAATACGCAAGTAATATATTTTTGTATAGAGTATTACTTTTTTTATTACAAAAGTATTTAAATCATATTTAAATAGATTTTATTTAATTTTATTACCTCACTTTTTTCTTAGTGTATGAAAGAGGAAAATATAAGTATTTTTGAAATTAGTAAAAAAATTAATAGAAGTAGTGACGTTCTTTACATTTTTTTTATCAAATCCACATACTTATCTTAAAAAAGGCGTGGAGGTCCAAAGCGAAAGCTTTCTCAACGAGAATGTCGAAAAATTGTTAGAAAATCTAGCAATTCTGAACTAAGTTGCGCACAACTGGGTGTTACTCTTACAAAAAAAAGTTTCCAAATCAGTTTGGAGAGTGATTAAGGAACATTAGACTAATCTGCTTGCAAATTGTTTTTAGCAAATCGACTGTGTTTTTTTATGGTCTCGACGGCTATAATGAATATTGGCTTGATTTATGAAAGGAAACTGAATATTTCTCTGCGAGAAATTTTGGCGGTGGTTCTTTAATGGTATTGGGAGCATTTACGGTAGGTGGTGTATTGGAAATGCAGGATGTTTCATAAAATCGACTACATTAAAGTACTTGAATGTAGTTTAATTTTTTTTAACAACAAAATCCTACAAAACATTGGATTTTTCAGCAGGATAATGCAACAATTCACACCAGTACGATACTATGGGTTGGATACAATCAAAAAATATATTAGATCTGGACCGGCCTGTGTGCTCTCCTGACTTAAACTTAATTTAAAATATGTGGGGTATTCTTACACGATCAGTTTATGTTGAAAACCGAAAATATAATGCGAATGCTAGCCTTAACCAGTTGGAAAGGTTAGTAGTATGTTTGAGCCGGTTCTGGCTCAAAGGGGCTCCATGGAGCCATAAGGAGCCATGAGGAGCATTTTTTAACAGAGGTGTTGTTATTGTTTTCAATAGGGATCATTTTTTAACAGAGGTCTTGTTAGTGTATTTCAGTTGAGATCAGTTTTTTATCAAAACCGTTCTAATTGTTTTCATATGGAGTATTTTTTAAGATGTGTGGATCATATTTTATCAAAAGCGTTCTAAGTATTTTCATACGGAGTATTTTTTAACATGGTTGGATAATATTTTATCGAAAGCGTTCTAATTGTTTTCATATGGAGTATTTTTTAACATGATACAGTAGTATGTTTGCGCCGGTTCTGGCTCAAAGGGGCTCCATGGAGCCATAAGGCCCCATGAGGAGCATTTTTTAAAAGAGATGTTGTTATTGTTTTCAATAGGGATCACTTTTTAACAGAGTAGTTGTTAGTGTATTTCAATTCGGATAATTTTTTAACAGAGGTGTTGTTATTGTTTTCAATAGGGATCATTTTGTAACAGAGTAGTTGTTAGTATAATTTCAGGTGTATTATATGTATACTATATACATTATAATGGCATGGAGCAATTGGGATGACATTTTAACATATGTTGTTAATGCTGATACATACATATATATTATATGTATCGTATGAAGGCATGCAGCCGTAAAGGGTAAATTTGCCACTAATATTGTTGTTGGGATAATAATTTCGGAGTATGCATTTTTAATGGCAATATTTATAAACGTAGATATATGTACGTAATAATTTTGTTGTTGTATATGTTATAGAAGCAATTAAAATTTCAGTTTTATGCTTGATGATTTATTTTGCATGATCATCAAGAGAGTTGAGGAACGAAGATTGTAATTTAAAACATGGCTATATGAATGAATGTTGTTATTAGACATATATTTTTTGGTGGGTAATTTTTTTGTTGTAAACAGGTAAATGCACTTCTGCATTAATGCATTGACACATATTTAATTCAGGGTGAATTTTACTATAATGGATATTGTAGTATATTTTTATTTTACAAAGTCATGGTCATTTAATTCATTTAATTTGCTTTTATGAATGAATGGGCCATAAGACTCCATTGGGATCATTTTTATTTAAATTTGCATGGAGCAATAATGCTCCATTGGGATCAATTTTTAAACAACATACTATAAGTTTTAATGATTGAACATGTTAAAACATGTTTAATTTTATTTAGTTTTTTCTTGAGTCAAATTTTATATACTCTCTTTAAAATTTTAATTGAGTATATTTATACTAATGGAATTATCTTTTAACTCATTTTAAAGAGATATCCATTATATATAAATGGATCGAAATTTGAATTAAAGTTATTTATCGTCTACATTACAATTTGATAGGAAAAAATACTATTATGGAAGTTATAAAAGTAAAAAAGTTTTTAAAAGGATTTAATAATATTTTATTTGACGATCATAAAAAACAGTTTATTAAGTTTATCCCTTATTGTAAGCATTACCAGTATATGGAAAAAAATATTAACTATTCACGGAGTACATTATAAGAGCTGTCCATGGGCCACAGATGACTTAACGGAGGGACCAGTTACATGTGGTTGTTATTATTATGACAAGGAATGCAAAGACATTTATAAGCTAATAAAATTATATTATAGAATAAAATATACAAAATAATTGTTTATTATTAATAATGTTTTTATTATACTATATTCAATGAATTTGTAAAAATTTTAAATAATAGAAATAAAAAGACAAATTTATAAATTATTTTCATTAAATTGTTTTATTTATTTTTTATTATAGGAAACTTAAAAATACTTTTAAAATAATGTACAGCTAAAATATCATTAATATATAAATTATATATATCAAAATAATTAAAAAACTTTTTAAAAGAAATATTTTTACTTCTTATTCTTACAGCAATAAACACCGCATAACATTGACATATCACTTTGTAATCGGAAATTGCTTTTAATAAATGTGGATGCATTGGTTTGAATAAAATTTATAAATGGTTTAATAGGTGAACTCCCTGCAGAACAAAAATATTCAGCCGGCCCATTTTGAGGAAAATATATTACAATCCAATGTGATCCTGGTTTAAATGATGAATCCATATTCACAATATAAAATGCTGGCTTTTTTATTCGATTTCTAGGTAGCTGATTTCATGCAAAAACTCCTTTAAAATTTTTCTTTGTTACTAAATTTTTATATAAAATATTTTCTATATTACTTGTATTCATAATGATTGTAATACAGTACGATTTTTATCAATTTCCAAAACACTATCAAACTCACAATATGCTAAACACGTTATTGCTTCAGAAGGTGCTTCACGGAAACGACCTTCAATTCGTATTGTACCTTGATTTATTAAGTTTCCACAGTGTGAGTTATTGTTATGATCTGGTGTTAAATCAAATGCAAGTAAGAAATATCCGTTATCAAATAATTCTTTAGTTATTTGATGTCCCTTATCAAAGTAATGTATGCCAGTACCTTTAAATAAGGTTTGATATCCCCTTGTACTTATACGTCCATGTTTATAATCAAATTCAATCGGCTGTGCTGGTACTTGTACTCCATTTACAACTAAATTAAATCTTTGTAAATTGAAATGGCGAAAGTTATACGGATTTTCCGAACGATCACCAGTATATGCTTTATTAGTTACCATACCAAATATTAAGAAATTTGGAAGTTGTCCAATTATAACATTATCTAACAGTAGAGAATGATTGCCGGGGTGAATGGTGAATGTCTTGATTTCAACTTTTTTATATGGATAAATAGCATTTCTACTTTGTAAAACATTATGATGTGCCATTAAAATATTACTATTAATGGTAAGATGATTAATGTATAAGTTAGCTTCATGAATTTTAATAGATGACTCTCCAGATTTGGAATCTTCTAGTATATAAAAAGAAGGTTTCTCCATATTAAGGGTTACTTTAAGATCCACATTATTAAGAAGATATTTAGATTGATTAAATATATCTGCATGAAGTTTTCCAATCAATTCAACTCGTTCTCCATTTTTAAATGTTTTCTTTCGTCTAGCTAAACCTGGATTTTCATTCTCAACTATTGAATTAATTTTTTTTATATCTAATGACCATCCGCATGATTCAAGATGTGTAGATTTAGCATCACTTCCATAGTTTAATAATGTTTCAATATAAGATCTATAGTGATAATTATTATCAGATTGCGATACATTTCTATTATTTAAATGAACACTACAGCTCCGAAATAATGAATGAAGTAAATTGTTTATAACTCCTCCACTTCCATTAATTTCTACAATTAATCGTAAATAAACACTACTTAGATCACGATATGTTTCACCATTTCCGAGTGAAAGAAATTCTATTGTAGTAGAGTTGTCAATTGTTGCTATTGGACTATATGATACCTCCTCTGTTTTAATTATGCTAGTTTTTACAGGTGGTGACTCAAAAAGATCTAATTCACTTTTCATACATTCAATAAATCCTGCCATCATAAATAAATTAACAGTTGCCAAATATATCAGTAAACTTCCTTCTTCTTCTTCTAGTTTTCATATGATCTTTTTTCTTTAGTCGTTTGAATTTTATACATTTTCCATTCCCATCTTGTATATTTCTAATTTTGCTAATAACTTTTTCTTTTAAATTTCGAACAGCCTTTTTACCCTGTTCAGTTAATATAGTTTTTATAGGGTTAGTACCTAACTCTTTCAAAACTGATTTTCCAATTTCGAGTGAATGATTTTTTAAAGCATTTAATCCAGTTTTCATTAGAGGTTTTAGATGTGTATACAAGGCCGAAAAAAATTAACCAATTCCACGACCATATTGAACAATTCTAGGAGAATGGTATATATCTCCTATATTATCCAAATTTGTTCCGGATTGATTAAGATAGTACTCAGAATAAATCTTGTCCATGGATTACATATAAATGATATCAGTACAACTTATGAAGCTTCTTTTATATTACGAAAATGTAACGTGCAATAAACGGGGAATTCATTCGACATAATATTTATTTTCTTTCCTTCATCATCTCGTATCATTATAGAAATATTATTTATATTTGAAGATTCCAATGGATAATATTCAATATTTTTAAAGTGAATATAATTTATTTCATTTAAACATGGAAATATTTTTAAGCATTTTATTTTTTGATCGCCTACATATCTGGGTTTAATAATGTCTGTGTAGACAAACACTAGGTTGTATAGCTCGCTAGATCTTAATTTATAACTTGTATGCGAATTAAATTTTTCATTAGAATTCGATATAACATCTAACATTTTAAGTATTGTATTCTCCGATACAAAGTGTCTATTAATACTGCTTTTTACGCCAACCAACTCAGGGTTTTCATTTATACTATCTTGAATGTCTAATTTTTCAGTTATTAATTTTAAACTTTTATCTCTTTTGTTATCGATATTCAACTCATCTTTATTTTTTTTATTTTTTTTTATTACAACTGTCTCAGGATTAGAATTGCCATTGAGTTGATTTTCTGCAATTTGTGGTTTTTCTTCTCTATTCGTGATAGCTTTATTTATTTTGTCCATGAAATTTAAATATGTGATAAAGATAGTATTTATTTTTTTATCTACTTTTAGATCACTATTTACATTTTTGATATTACTTTTATTTAACTTTAAAGTTGATTTCAAAATATCCCTTTTATGCAAATTTCGAGATACTTCAAATGTAGATGGGTTATTAACAAGTTGAAATGAAATTTCTGTTAAACCTACAATCCAGTTTTCATTTAAAATCAAAGATTGTTTTAATAAATTTGTAAATGTAGATTTAGTATTTTCATAGATATTTGCGGAATTATTACTTAATAAAGTAACATAAAAACTGGAATCACCCATCTTTTATTTTCAAATGTTTTAATAAGAATGCTAGTTTTTTATTAAAAATCACTTAATTTATATAAATATTTGAACAACATAATTATAATAAATTAAATATAGTTTACTTAGTTAATAAATCGTTTTTATTGATCCATGAATTATGTTCACTTCCAAAACCGAACAATTTGACATATACCATATCCTTTTTTCTTTTTATAACCTTTTCAACTAGATAAGTATTTGATGTTTCTGTTTTAAGTAATTCTTCTTCATAAAATCCTCCTTTTATTAATTCTCCTTGATAATCAATTAATTGATATGTAATTGGATTTGTGATCTTTATTTTATTTATTTTGAATACCTCATTGGACCAATTGGATTCATATGCTTTATAGAAAGTGCCTTTATATTTACTAATTCGAACATCATCTTCAATTTTTAATTTGCTCATCTTAAATGTTTTATTATGATTGTAAACTTTTTAAATACAGTTTGTTGATTAGATTTATTGACTTTTTTTGGAGACATTTTAATACTACGATGATATTTATTATTATATATATTTATATTTTTTGTAATCAATTCTAACCATTTATAAGTACCTTGAAGACTAAAGTCTTTCCACATTAAATTTTTAAAAGGTCTATTAAACCTTTCAATTATTGAAGCCTTCATATTGGAAAATGTATGATAATGGTTTGTTTCAAATCGATTCATTAATTTTTTAAAATGTGAATTGAAAAATTCTTTACCCTGATCAGACTGAATATTATTTGGAATTTTATTCTTATTTTTTTCCAGAATATTTTGCATAGCTAAGGTTACATCGATTCCACTTTTGGTTTTAACAGGAATTGCATATGAGTATTTAGAAAAAACATCTATAACAGTTAGTAAATATTTATATCCTTTATTAATCTTTGCAAAAGGTATCATTTCTAGAAGATCAATTTGCCAAGTATCTGAAATACCCTTTTGTATAAACCTACGCCGTTTAAAATTTCTTCTTGCTTGTCGGTGCGATTCATTTACAAGAACTTCTTTACTCATAGTGAGTTCAGCCAATAATGGAAATGATTGATTTTTAAAAATTTATATTTATATAAAAAATACATGCTTCCAACAATTATTTTTATTTGAAGTTAGTCATAGCATAGAGAACAATGTTTCATCAATTTGTGTATCCATTTACAATGTTAGTTTGTGGTCCATCAGGTTGTGGCAAATCGACATTTATTATAAATCTTATTAACAATAAACATTTAATTAGTTCTCCTATTACGAAAGTAATTTGATGTTATGCTGAAAAAAACTCATTACCAAAAATTGATAATGTAAATTTTATTGAAGGTATTCCAGATGACTTTGAGAATTCCGCCAATGAATCTATACTAATTATTTTAGATGATTTAATGTTAGACTCATTTAATAAAAAAGTTTGTGAACTATTTACTAAAGGTTCACATCACCGAAATTTATCAGTTGTTTTAGTAACGCAAAATATTTTTCATAAGGGAACATATACAAGTGATATATCATTGAATTCAAAATATATAGTTATGTTTAAAAATCCTAGAGATAAACTACAATTTCAATGCTTGGCAAGACAAATTTATCCTGAAAATTATAAAGAATTAGTTCGAGTATATAACACTTGTACTGAGAGTGCTCATGGTTATTTATTAATAGATCTTACACAACAAGCACATAACGCATTAAGATTCAGATCTAACATTTTCAATAAAGAATATTGTTATTGCTTTGTTTCAATTCAAAATGACGTGCAAACTGAAACGATTGAAGGAGAACAAATATATTCTATATGTTCTTAAAAATGCGAAACCTAAATTGCGAAATGCAATTCTAAAAAATGTGGATGATAATCTTATAAAAGCTTTAATGAAATTGCATTTAATATTTTACATAAAAATCATAATGTAAAGAAAAACGATCTAGTAAAGTTAAAATCATATAAAAATGTTATTAGAAAACTTTGCTGCTCAAAAACTGTTTTACGATCAAAGAGAAAACATCTAATCCAACGAGGAGGATTTATTCCAATTTTGATTTCATCTGTTTTAAGCGGTGTTATAGGAAAAATTTTAGATAATGTCTAATATTTATCCAAGCTAGTATTATTAAACCCTTCTACATATGAACGCTATTCTAAAGATATATCAGATTCAAATTTTTTAAAACGAAAACTTCTTCCGATATATGCCTCTCATACTCTTAAAGATATAAATAAATGGTATGAAATAAAACAAGAACTAGCAAAATATTTGATTTCCAAACAAGAAATAAATATGAAGAAAGAGAATAAATCGGTAAAGTTATATAAATCATTAAGGGATAAGGATACTCAAACAAAATGGATATTTAAAAACGATAATGAAACCCAAACAAAAGATATTGGAAAAAGAGATTTTGCTTCACAGGCTGACTTAAATGCTGATGAACATATATTTAGCAATATTAACGAACATGAAGAAAATTCTATGGATGTGGATACAACAATTAATAAAATAAATCATACCTCTGCAAGTTCTGCAGCTAAACGTTTAAAAAACTTTTCAAATCATGGATCACCTAAAGTACGAATTTTGTCAAGTGATGGAAGTAATATTACACCGAAAACTAAGCAAACTATGTTACCATATCAATACTCACCTCGCCTTACTCGTCAAAGAAATAAAACATTACAAAATGATTATGATGATGTTAATTGGTATAATATTAAATAAAAAAGCATTTTTTTTTTACATATATAAAATTGAATTTTTATTTTATTGTTTATTTAATTTAATACATTATACATGTATATAACATTATACATTATATTTAATATGTTTACATATTAATTTTCTAAATATCTATGTTCATAAAAATATCTAAATCATTATTTAAAGCTTTAATATAATTAATTTTATAATGCCCCCAAGCAAGTGTGTTTATACCATCATCTAGTATATACCGCTTGTTCTTTCTTTTTTCAACATTTTCCATAGTCTTCCCATATACTGCGTTATTCATAAGTTTATAAAAAAAAATTTCAAATTCATTTTTAGCTTTTGATCTCATAACCGTATTCAGATCGATATATTTTTTAAGCCAACTGCTTTGTTGAAACTCTAATACTCTGTGAACTTTTAATAAAATTAGGCCCTGTTTCAGACATTCTTGAAGCATCATATAATTTATTTTATATTGAGTCTTATGAGTTAAATCTGCAATTAATTTCGGTACTTTAGATTTAGAAGAAGTAGGTGATACTATACTTTCTGGACAAAATGGGAAATCATTATGCATATCATGTATATTCTCAGGATAACTTAAGTCTACTTCGAAAATTAATCCTTTATCAGAACTCATTGATAATGATTTAATTTTTTCTGGAGTGAATGTTTTAATATCTTTTTCAACCAAAAATTTAAAATCTTTATATGGTAATGGTTGTGACATTGCATAACCATATAAATTATTTGCATCGAAATACATTAAATATTTTGATTTTTCCCTAGGATTAAATTCATTCATAAATTTATTATTGGCTTTAACATGTCTAACTGAACATTGAGTTAGACCTCCTCGAATGCCATCCTGTATAAATGTATACTTATCTATATCTGTTAATAGTTCTAACTCAATACCAGTAATTTTAAGCATAGCATCCCAGGATAAACCAGGTGCTGTAAAATAATGGCATGGATCTAATTCATAAATTTGAATGCAAATTTTCCTAAAATTTTCGAAAATATCTGCTAATAGTACAACATCACAATTTAAATATATTATTAAATAATCTTTCAAACTTTGACATGAAAATTTATTCCAAACTTGTTGTGCAAACATATAATCCTCCTCCGTACATTCCTCATTATTTAGTGTATTAAAGAACTTATCCCTTGGGGGTAATGCAGACTCATTCAATTTCTGAAAACTATCCAAATAATTGTACGGAAACACACCCTTTCGAAATAATAATCTATGTGAATTATTTGAAAAGATTTTTTTTGTTATATATATTGAATCTTCATTCAATGTCTTTACTAATTTGTCCAAGCTACTTGGTAGAAATCTGAATGAGTCTACAAACCTTATTTTAAAATTATGATCATCATTTAATTTAATTGTTTTGGTTATTGATATAAAAACCTCTTTATTTAGAGGAATTATATCAATATCACCTTCAATATCATTTAAATTTCTTAAAAATAAATGTAAATCATATTTGGATAAGTTATGAGTAAATACAGGAAAATATTTAGTTGCTTTTGCTTTTAAATTACAATCTATATGTGCAGCACCTAAATATTTTCCTGTATAATGACAATGATGTCTTACTTTTGAACTAATATTATTATCTAAACTATTTTTACATATTATACATATCTTACATTCTATAAACGATATCTTATCCATCTCCGTCATCTCGATGGGTCGAATATTCGCAATTGTATTCCAATACAAGTGTTTGATTTTAGTTAGTAGCGTCTCTATTAAAACTTTGGAGCAATCACTTCCTACAATGAATAAACAGTAAAAATGTATAGTATACATTTGATTATTCTCAGTTTATATATACCTATATATGTTTTCATTCATCAAACTTGTCATCATAGGCTCCTTTCATATACCATGAAAAAGCACAAGGTACATGTTCCTGTACTGTATTGGTGAAGGAATTTAAAGGATCTGGCGTACATCCTGCTAATGGTACTAGCAATGATTCGAAATCCAGATAGAAAGTATATGGAACTTGTAATGTTTTTTCAAAACCATTAAATTTAATTTTGTTGTCGTCTTCCATAGGTAAGTAAGTTATTTTCTGTTTACATGATGATTTATGCTTTTCTAAAGATGCTTCGGAATTAAATTGAAGTATGCAATTATTACATACAAATAATTTATGATTTCTTTTACGTGACTGTGTACTAATAAGACGACTTATGTCTCTAATCCATACGTAATGAGTACTTGTCTCGTTTTCACAAAATAGAATATTAATATGTATTGGTTGTTCATTTTTTGTCTTATATACTGGTCCCAGTATTTCATATTTATTTATATTAACTTCATTATACATAAATATGTTTATGCTAATTGAGTTTTCTAGTTCGAATATTTTCGTATTCTTCACTTTGTGAGGGAATTCTATTCCAGTAAAATTAATACAATTTCCATCAATATTTATAATATCACAAGTAATATCCTCTATTCCATAAGATTGTATTCGAGATGGATTTTTGATATTTGAATACATAAGAGCTGATTTTATTGCCCATTTAAAGCAGTAAATGTCATTATTATGAACATTAACACAAGCTTTTTTATTTTGTATGCATTGAGGTAGTTCAAAATAGTTCAGTCCTCTTAATGGCATGTACTGATTGATGTTAACTTCAATTTTATTAATTTTTGTTAAAGACCAACCACTATCTCTTTCTTGAAATTCATCCATTTTTTGTATTATTACATCCTTCATATTTAAAATAGCCGTACTGATGTCACTCTCTGATATTAATGTAAACTGCTTAGTTATATGGGACATAACTGATATTTTAAATTCATCATCTCCATTTTCAGGTTTAACCGGAAGAATATATTCTCCGGAGACTTCGACATTAAATTTTATTGATTTTTTTTTTGATAATAACTCACGTTTTAGTAAAGCTATTAGTTGTGGTTCTATTTTTCTCAAGTAATCTTTTATATTTAACTCGCCTTCGTCACCATTATACAAGATATAATTGCATACATTTTGTTTGAATGCATTTTTTATAAGCTTGAAACCATCTTTATCATCCTTCTCAGCGGATTTCTTATGTAAATTTGTTCTTATATGAGCTTTCCATAAAGATTTATGAACGAAACAATTGCAGAATATACAATTAATTGTTTCATTGCTAGTTGATGCTCCATCATTATCCATTACCAGTTCCACCTGTAGTATTGTCTTCTTGATATACAGCTCCTGATCATGTTTCGATAAATGAACTTTTAAATTGTATTCCCTTGAGAACGTTTTATTACATTTTTTCATGTAAAGTTTTTATTGTCATGCACATTTAGGATGTGCCTTTTTAAAATATATAACTTCCCGTAGGACTTTTTACACATTTCACACACGAACATTTTAAAATATGTTTTTGGATACGTTGGATTGAAGTGATAGATATACACTACTCCTGATCATGTTTCGATAAATGAACTTTTAAATTGTATTCCCTTGAGAACGTTTTATTACATTTTTTCATGTAAAGTTTTTATTGTCATGCACATTTAGGATGTGCCTTTTTAAAATATATAACTTCCCGTAGGACTTTTTACACATTTCACACACGAACATTTTAAAATATGTTTTTGGATACGTTGGATTGAAGTGATAGATATACACTAAATATTGCTATTTAACTTCAAATCAACATTACCTACCATCAATATTTTTGCTGACTTATTAAAATTTTATTTTTTTTTTGCATAGTAGGGATATCTCAAATTACTTAGTAAAATATAGAAAACGGAGTTGTTATAAAATGTACAAAAATTATGAAATCGTATTCTGAATTTTATTGACTTCCGGTGTATTCCACTAGATATACTTTAAATTTTGCTGAATTCAAATTTATATATTCAGTTAAACATATATCATATTACATACTTTGATGTATAAAGGTGTTCTATACAATGGATATACTAATAAATTTTAATCGTTTTCACACTTTTAATATATAAACATTAAAAAATGGAGTGTGAATTTTGTCCATATTTAAAATTCTCGACTAGAAACAATCTGAAGCGGCATATCCTGCGAAAACATAATTTTTCGTATAAAAAGGCAAAAACTTATAATTGTAAGTAAATAACTAAATATATTTTTTAAAATTATTTTATATTAATAATAAAAATTTTATTAACAGTAAATCCTCAAATTGAAATACTAGAAGTCGTAACACTCCCGCCAGTAAATTTGATAGATGTTGGAATTAGGGAAGGGTTGTTAGATGATGGACTAGATCATCTATTTCTTAACTTAGACGATCCGAGGATGTTTAATGAGGATCGCCATTATTGTAATTTAATGGACGATGATGATGATAAAATTTTATTAAACGCTCTACTGAGTTTTGAGCAAATAATGCAAACATAAGTTTTATTAATTATTTGTTATAATGTTTCAAATCGTTTTAAGAATAAATAAATAAAACAATATGTATATATTTAAATATTTTATTTAAAAATGAATATATTTAAAAGTAAGTATATAGATACGTTTTTATTCATAACGTAAATCGAATAGAGCCATCCCCATTAATTCAGATTGTCGTCCTCTAAAAATAATAGACCACTTCTTCTCATTTATATTATATAAATATGGATCATCGGTTTCAACTTTTCTAGAAATTCTTGCTGGTAGATAAAACCATCTATTGTCTGTTAGATGTACAATTAATTTTGTTCCATTAATTGTGTTTTTCCATTCAAATTTAGAAATCCTGAGTTCCTGATCAATGGGCAAGTCATCTACTCTAATGTATGTAGAGAGGTTTCCTTTTGCTAAACTAATAATTTCAGCGAAAGCCTTAAAATAAAAAAAAATATATAAATTAATAAATACAAAAATAAAAAAAAAAAAAATCTTACCATATTTTTTGTTCCTATCAAATTGTAATGTAGACGATAAATAACTTTAATTCAAATTCGATCCATTTATATATAATGGATATCTCTTTAAAATGAGTTAAAAGATAATTCCATTAGTATAAATATACTCAATTAAAATTTTAAAGAGAGTATATAAAATTTGACTCAAGAAAAAACTAAATAAAATTAAACATGTTTTAACATGTTCAATCATTAAAACTTATAGTATGTTGTTTAAAAATTGATCCCAATGGAGCATTATTGCTCCATGCAAATTTAAATAAAAATGATCCCAATGGAGTCTTATGGCCCATTCATTCATAAAAGCAAATTAAATGAATTAAATGACCATGACTTTGTAAAATAAAAATATACTACAATATCCATTATAGTAAAATTCACCCTGAATTAAATATGTGTCAATGCATTAATGCAGAAGTGCATTTACCTGTTTACAACAAAAAAATTACCCACCAAAAAATATATGTCTAATAACAACATTCATTCATATAGCCATGTTTTAAATTACAATCTTCGTTCCTCAACTCTCTTGATGATCATGCAAAATAAATCATCAAGCATAAAACTGAAATTTTAATTGCTTCTATAACATATACAACAACAAAATTATTACGTACATATATCTACGTTTATAAATATTGCCATTAAAAATGCATACTCCGAAATTATTATCCCAACAACAATATTAGTGGCAAATTTACCCTTTACGGCTGCATGCCTTCATACGATACATATAATATATATGTATGTATCAGCATTAACAACATATGTTAAAATGTCATCCCAATTGCTCCATGCCATTATAATGTATATAGTATACATATAATACACCTGAAATTATACTAACAACTACTCTGTTACAAAATGATCCCTATTGAAAACAATAACAACACCTCTGTTAAAAAATTATCCGAATTGAAATACACTAACAACTACTCTGTTAAAAAGTGATCCCTATTGAAAACAATAACAACATCTCTTTTAAAAAATGCTCCTCATGGGGCCTTATGGCTCCATGGAGCCCCTTTGAGCCAGAACCGGCGCAAACGTACTACTACTAAGGTTAGATCACATGGGACATTTTTAAGTTGGTGTTATTATTATAGTTAGGATTATCAAAATTATAGTCGGTCAAAGCCGACTATAAATACCCTACACATATGTGTGGTTACCATTCAAAGTGGTATATAGGTCACCAGGGTATACGAATCCTGAAAATAACTACAAACTTTCCATCGCTGAAGAATTACCATTCATTTGATACCCATATTTACAAATGGGTAGGTGTACCGAATTTCGATTTATGTTTTGAGAACCAAGTCGTTTCGCCGAAAAACGTTATTTTCATAAAATCGTTCCGTAGATGAAAATTTTATATGAGGTATTTGAAAAGAAGTGGTCGGTTCTCAGGTCACAATAGACCGATCATGCCAATTTTCTTGTTCAGACAGGTATATAAGTAATCAAAATCTAAAGTTTCATTGCTTTAGCTCTTCTACTTTTTCTGTAATCATGATTTCAACAGACAGACAGAAGGACAGACGGACATCGCATAGTCGACTCTGGTGGCGTGAATTTTAAATAAATGCTCAATATGCCAAATTTCCATTTTTATTTCGTTTCTTAACTATAGCACACAACAGCAAAAATGCTGAAAACCTTGTATTATTGTGTTTTCTAACAAATTTATTTTTTTAATAACAAACAATGCCTCATTTAGCTTGAATACATTCAAATATTCTGTTATTCAAAGAATTTATTAAATTTTTTTAATAAATTACCCTCCATCACTTCCCACTCCCTTAAAATTGCATTTTTAGACCCTACACTAAGAGTAAAAGGGTATACTCAGTTTGGTACGTGGTTTGTAACACCCTGAAGAAGCATCTCCGGTATGGAAAAGTATATATGTATATTCTTTATCAGCATAACCACCTGAGTCGATTAAGCGATGTCCGTCTATCCATCTGTCTGTCTGTTGAAATCATGACTACAGAAAAAGTAGAAGAGCTACAGCAATGAAACTTTAGATTTAGATTACTTATATATCTGTCTGAACAATATGATCGATCTATTGTGACCTGAGAACCGACCACTTTTGTTCAAATACTTCATATACAATTTACATCTACAGATCGATTTCACTGTATACGTGCTTAGGTAAACTTTTTTGGTGAAATATATATTGACATCATGCTCAAATACATGAAAATAACGTTTTCCGGCGAATCGACATGATTCGGCTTGGTAAATCGTAATTCGGTACACCTACCCATTTGTAAATATGGGTATCAAATGAATGGTAATTCTTCAGCGATGGAAAGTTTGTAGTTATTTTCAGGATTCGTATACCCTGGTGACCTATATACCACTTTGAATGGTAACCACACATATGTGTAGGGTATTTATAGTCGGCTTTGACCGACTATAATTTTGATAATCCTAAAATCCTAAAAATTTTCCATGTGATCTAACCTTCCCAACTGGTTAAGGTTAGCATTGGCATTATATTTTCGGTTTTCAACATAAACTGATCGTGTAAGTGTACCCCACATATTTGAAATTAAGTTTAATTCAGGAGAGCACACAGGCCGGTCTAGATCTGATATATTTTTTAATTGTATCCAACCCTTAGTGTGAATTGCGGCATTATCCTGCTGAAATATCCATTGTTTTGTAGAATATTGTTGTTTAAAAAAAGCAAACTACATTCAACTTCTTTAATATAGTCGATTTTATGAAACATCCTGCATTTCCAATACACCACCTACCGTAAATGCTCACAATACCATTAAAGAACCACCGCCAAATTTTCTCGCAGAGAAATATTCAGTTTTCGTTCATAAATCAAGCCAATATTCATTATAGCCGTCGAGACCGTAAAAACACAGTAAGTCTGATAAAATGTCATTTAAGTTACAAACCTTAGACTAATCTGCTTGCAAATTGTTTTTAGCAAATCGTGGCGAGCAATTTTATGACGCTGTAGCAATCGTGGCACAGTCTCTAATTTTTTGCGACAAATATTTAGGTCTTCCTTAATCACTCTCCAAACTGTCAATTTGGAAACTTTTTTGGTAAGAGTAACACCCAGCTGTGCGCAACTTAGTGCAGAATTGCTAGATTTTCTAACAATTTTTCGACATTCTCGTTGAGAAAGCTTTCGCTTTGAACCTCCACGCCTTTTTTAAGATAAGTATGTGGATTTGATAAAAAATTGTAAAGAACGTTACTACTTCTATTAATTTTTTTACTAATTTCAGATTAACTTATATTTTCCTCTTACAGAGCAATCATTTTGCCTTATTCTATATCAGTAAATTTGGAACCTGCTGGCATTTTTGAAAGTAAGCTAATATTTTATTATTTATAAAAAAGTTAAATGAAAATAACAGTTTTTCTTCTTTAAAAATACTTTTTTCAAATGTGTGATATAGTTATGAAACGACAAAATTTTAAGTATTGGGCGATTTTATATCTGTTTGTTTTTGTTCATCTGTTGATTGTAACAAAACGTCCACCAAATTAAATAGGAAAGAGAAATTATGTTTTCTATACATTATTTTTATTTTACAAGGTGCTCAACAACCTTAAATGATCATATTTGTAAAAAACTAAAAGTGTGATATAGTTATATATATATATATATATATATATATATATATATATATATATATATATATATATATATATATATATATATATATATATTTATATATATATATATTTATATATATATATATATATATATATATATATATATATATATATATATATATATATATATATTATATATATGATTGTAACAAAACGTCCACCAAATTAAATAGGAAAGAGAAATTATGTTTTCTATACATTATTTTTATTTTACAAGGTGCTCAACAACCTTAAATGATCATATTTGTAAAAAACTAAAAGTGTGATATAGTTATATATATATATATATATATATATATATATATATATATATATATATATATATATATATATATATATATTAATTTATTTAAAATTTATTTATTTTTATTCATTTGTAAAAAAACATGAGTTTTACTTTGCCCGGGCGGAGAATTGAACACTTCCATTCGATCACTGGTTTTTAACAGTGTGGAATTCATTTTGATGTACAAAAATCACACGTATTTATTGGTGAATGCATTATTAAATAGCAACATACTTAGGGATTATAATGTTTAAATATCATAATGATAATTATATGATAATATATATTATTTATTAAAAAAATTAAAAAAAAAAAAAATAAAAAAAAATATATTGCACCAACGAATCAGCGTCCTCGTACATAGAAGGCAGACATGCTATCGTCGCACACTGGGCAGATAGGTCGAAACGCTGGCATTAAATCGGAAACACCAGGCATTACTTCAGAAATATTAGGTTAAAAAAAATTCGAGTGGTTAGCTATATGCCACGCATACTTTTCATAAAATATAGATTATTTAAACTATAGACGTATATTATATCATTATGTACAATAATAAAATTTCACGTGGACACAAATATGGAATTTACCAATATATAATGCTAAAAAGGTCGTGTTCCTCCCATTTATTTTATCGTAATGTTTTATCTATAATGTTGAACAATTGTGATACTCTAAAAAATAATTTATTTTTATTGATATTCATTATTTTGAAAGCTCATATATAGGTCAATAAAGTTGCATTTTATGTAAAGAAAATATCGTTTTATTTGATTTTGGTAAACATTATTTTTTAAATTCGGTTTATAATAATAAAATTTTTAAAATCGAATATTAATAAAAACAGAAATTTTAAAATGTTTTTGATTTTTAAGAGGTAACACGTGACCTAGATGTCACTTATTCTCTTTTTGTAATTTTTAAACCTGTGACAATGGTTGTGTGAAAATGGTTTCAATTTTGCACCACCATATATCAATTTATCAAATTATGCTATTGAAAAAAAGCATATACTAATCTGATCTCCCACGTATACACAGAAAAAAATAATTGACGTAAATACAACAATCAAAATTAATTGTATACCTTTGCCTTTCTCATGTATTGAGCAAACACATTCGCTAAAAATGTTATTTGCGTCCAAAAATATACCAATAAATGATTTTGCTTAAGTAACAAATTATTTAATTGGTATAGTCGACGTTTTAAAAGCAGTTTTGTATTGTCACAGTATTCTTATAATTCTTTTTTAGTTTATTAATAAAGAATAATATAAATTCTTGTGAAAGTAAATAACAAATATACTTTTCTGATGATGAAGCATAATTAAATATGCAACTATTGCCATCATCATCATTTTCAACGACACCAATAGAGTATGATCAAGCTCTATAAGCGTTTCTTTTGACATGAACCAAATGTGAACTGATATGAGCGCCAACCGCCAACTCAAAATTCTAATTCTAAGCGAATTCCATCAATTTCACGAATTCCACTAAATTCACCAGCGCTGTAAGCGAGTACACGAACACGCACCACGCACTGTTATAGCGACCACCCACTGCTACAACGACCACTCACTGCTATAGCGACCAAGCACTGCTATAACATCAACGCTGTATGCGAATACACATAGCTGTTGCCAGTAAATGCGATTGCTAATATGATGAATGTGTACGCTAATACAATTAATAATTTAGTCGGCGCAGTTTTACCAATAATTTGATTGTGACGATGAACGTTTTTGACTATATTAACGAATTTCTGTGTACCGAGCACTTATTTCTCAGTAAGTGTGATCCTAAAGTGAAGATCTTGGAACAAAAACGGAGAAGAAACAAAAAAACCTAGAGTATTTCAATTCATTTTTTTCAATTTTTTTCTGAGTACCGAGCACTTATTTCTCAGTAAGTGTGATCCTAAAGTGAAGATCTTGGAACAATTTTTTTAATAAATAATATATATTATCATTATAATTATCATTATGATATTTAAACATTATAATCCCTAAGTATGTTGCTATTTAATAATGCATTCACCAATAAATACGTGTGATTTTTGTACATCAAAATGAATTCCACACTGTTAAAAACCAGTGATCGAATGGAAGTGTTCAATTCTCCGCCCGGGCAAAGTAAAACTCATGTTTTTTTACAAATGAATAAAAATAAATAAATTTTAAATAAATTAATATATATATATATATATATATATATAAATATATATATATATATATATATATATATATATATATATATATATATATATATATATATATATATATATATAACTATATCACACTTTTAGTTTTTTACAAATATGATCATTTAAGGTTGTTGAGCACCTTGTAAAATAAAAATAATGTATAGAAAACATAATTTCTCTTTCCTATTTAATTTGGTGGACGTTTTGTTACAATCATATATATAAATATATATATATATATATATATATATATATATATATATATATATATATATATATATATATATATATATATATATATAACTATATCACACTTTTAGTTTTTTACAAATATGATCATTTAAGGTTGTTGAGCACCTTGTAAAATAAAAATAATGTATAGAAAACATAATTTCTCTTTCCTATTTAATTTGGTGGACGTTTTGTTACAATCAACAGATGAACAAAAACAAACAGATATAAAATCGCCCAATACTTAAAATTTTGTCGTTTCATAACTATATCACACATTTGAAAAAAGTATTTTTAAAGAAGAAAAACTGTTATTTTCATTTAACTTTTTTATAAATAATAAAATATTAGCTTACTTTCAAAAATGCCAGCAGGTTCCAAATTTACTGATATAGAATAAGGCAAAATGATTGCTCTGTAAGAGGAAAATATAAGTTAATCTGAAATTAGTAAAAAAATTAATAGAAGTAGTAACGTTCTTTACAATTTTTTATCAAATCCACATACTTATCTTAAAAAAGGCGTGGAGGTTCAAAGCGAAAGCTTTCTCAACGAGAATGTCGAAAAATTGTTAGAAAATCTAGCAATTCTGCACTAAGTTGCGCACAGCTGGGTGTTACTCTTACCAAAAAAGTTTCCAAATTGACATTTTGGAGAGTGATTAAGGAAGACCTAAATATTTGTCGCAAAAAATTAGAGACTGTGCCACGATTGCTACAGCGTCATAAAATTGCTCGCCACGATTTGCTAAAAACAATTTGCAAGCAGATTAGTCTAAGGTTTGTAACTTAAATGACATTTTATCAGACTTACTGTGTTTTTACGGTCTCGACGGCTATAATGAATATTGGCTTGATTTATGAATGAAAACTGAATATTTCTCTGCGAGAAAATTTGGCGGTGGTTCTTTAATGGTATTGTGAGCATTTACGGTAGGTGGTGTATTGGAAATGCAGGATGTTTCATAAAATCGACTATATTAAAGAAGTTGAATGTAGTTTGCTTTTTTTAAACAACAATATTCTACAAAACAATGGATTTTTCAGCAGGATAATGCCGCAATTCACACTAAGGGTTGGATACAATTAAAAAATATATCAGATCTAGACCGGCCTGTGTGCTCTCCTGAATTAAACTTAATTTCAAATATGTGGGGTACACTTACACGATCAGTTTATGTTGAAAACCGAAAATATAATGCCAATGCTAACCTTAACCAGTTGGGAAGGTTAGATCACATGGAAAATTTTTAGGATTTTAGGATTATCAAAATTATAGTCGGTCAAAGCCGACTATAAATACCCTACACATATGTGTGGTTACCATTCAAAGTGGTATATAGGTCACCAGGGTATACGAATCCTGAAAATAACTACAAACTTTCCATCGCTGAAGAATTACCATTCATTTGATACCCATATTTACAAATGGGTAGGTGTACCGAATTACGATTTACCAAGCCGAATCATGTCGATTCGCCGGAATACGTTATTTTCATGTATTTGAGCATGATGTCAATATATATTTCACCAAAAAAGTTTACCTAAGCACGTATACAGTGAAATCGATCTGTAGATGTAAATTGTATATGAAGTATTTGAACAAAAGTGGTCGGTTCTCAGGTCACAATAGATCGATCATATTGTTCAGACAGATATATAAGTAATCTAAATCTAAAGTTTCATTGCTGTAGCTCTTCTACTTTTTCTGTAGTCATGATTTCAACAGACAGACAGATGGATAGACGGACATTACTATAACAAATAGAGGTAAAGACTTCTGGCCCTAAAATTTTGCATTCTAATAATTTTAGGTATACTTGATCCAAATCTATATATATATATATATATATATATATATATATATATATATATATATATATTTATTTATATATATATATATATATATATATATATGGGCAAAAACAGAAATTTTTTAAATCATTGAAACTGACTTTAATTTAGCAATAACTTTCGTAGATTTCGATTTAATGATAATGATTTATAGATTTGGATCAAGTATATCTAAAAGGTCATCATGTACATGTTCAGGAGCACCACATCTTTCAATGGACATGTCGAAACCATTTCTTACATATCATTCTGCAGCAATCGGATGTGTCCATTCTCTTATTTGTCCTCATATTTTTCTAATCATTTGTCTCATCAATTTTCTCATTGAGCGATATATTTCTTTTCATCAATGATGAAAAAAGATATTTTTCAGTAGTGAGCAAAAAATTCTCATCTTTAGTGAGGGATATAAATTGAGCAATGAGAAAAATAAACATATTCGACCCTGCTGCTGCGTAGTCGTCGTATATATTTACAGTCTCTCGCTGTATGGTACAGCGGCGCACACAAATCAAAACACATAGCACGCGCCCATCATCACATCGCTTACATCGTTGGTTGTTGCATTTTTGATCTGCTGTTGCTCTTTGCTGTTGTTGCTCTATATTGTCTTTTCGTTCTTTAAATATTCGTTGTTTCGGTGAGCTACATTTGGTCGGTAGTTACATTAGTTGCAATCATGTCGTTGGAAGAGCTTAAACAACATCGGTCAAATACAAAGAAAAGTATTACGCGTATTAAAAATATCATCGAAAGCAATGCAAAGGCAGATGCAAAACCACTTTCAACTGCTGAAATAAAATGTCGTGCAGGAATACTTGAATCATACTTCAAGCAAATTTTGTGTTTCAAAGTAGTATTGAGAAAGTGAATCCCGACGATAATTGTCGTGCTGAACTTGAAGAACTTGAAGGACATAACACTGCGTTTAGTAATGCTACATGTCACAAGTTCAAAGTTGCCTAAACTTTCGTTACCATCATTCAGAGGCAAATACTCTGAGAATCAAAATTTTATTACTTCTTTTAACCAAGTTATAGATCGAGAACTTGGCTTGTCCAACATCGAAAAATTTAATCACCTTTTAAATTGACTTCAGGGTCAAGTGTTATTTATGTTCCAGTAAAAATCATAAAGTCAACAATTGCACCCGCTTCAAGGCAATGGAAGTTGTTGAATGTTTTGAAAATGTAAAAAGGCTGAATCTTTGCATCAACTGTCTGTCAAAGAATCATCAGCTGTCAAGGTGTCCATCGTCTAACAGATGCAAAATTTGCTCACAACAACCTCACAGCCTGCTGCATCGCAGTCGCACTTAAGTCATATTCATCAACAGCGAATTCATCGATGCCATCTACGTCAACCGAGCGGATCGTCGCGCAGTCAACAACGCAGCCCACATCATTCCATGCCTCAGTTCATACTCACTTGGAGAAGTTGGAAAACATAGTTCTGCTACAGCAGTCTGAACATTGAAATACAATATTGGAAGTACCCATACAAATATTAAGCATAGAGTGCCAACTAATATAAAGTCACGTATTACTGGGTTTGATATTCCATTGACATTTTGCGTGACATCGAATATTGCATATCAACTAGAATCGGAAATCGATTTTGCGACTTGTAATCTACCACCAAATACAGCACTTTCTGATGAAAATTTGTAAAAATCGAAATGAATCGATCTGCTTTTGGGAATAGAACATTTTTTTGATATTCTCGCAGTGGGTCAATTTAGACTTGGTCCAAATTTGCCAGTGCTTCAGAAGACTTTACTCGGCAGGGTAGTTTCTGGTCGATATTAAAGACCCTCAAACAAAGCAGTCTCTAATTGCTTACATTCTTGTACACAGATTATCGATGCAAATTTAGAACGTTTCTGGAAAAACGAAGAGGTTGTTGCTTCTGGTAAAATATGGACCAATGAGCAGCATTGTTGTGAATTGATGTATACGGATACAGTCAACAGAGAATCTAATGGCAGAGTAGTGGTGTGTTTGTTGCACATGAACGTCGATTGGCACGTTCATTAGAGTTGAATGCTCAATATGTCGAATTTATGAATGAGTACGAAAAACTCGGATACATGAGTTAGTGAAAGATGCGAAATTAGAATTACCACACTATTATATTCCTCATAATTTCGTTTTGAAACCAACAAGCACGTCGACTAAACTAAGGGTGGTGTTTGACGCTTCCTGTCAAACTACTTCGCAAAAATCTCTGAACGATATTCTCATGGTTGGACCGACACTACAACGCGAGTTGTTTATTTTGCTACTGCAGTTTCCCCTATATAGATATGCTATTACAGCCGACATCGTGAAGATGTACAGGCAGATGCTTGTCCAGCCGAATGATCGCAAATTCCAATATATTTTATAGAAGAGCTGACCCGAAGAAGAGATTCGTACGTACCAACTCAACACCATCACGTATGGAACTGCTGCAACACCATATCTTACCGTGTGCAGTCTCTTTTACCTTGCAGATCAATATGCTGATGACTTCAAGGTAGGTGCAGACGCGACGCATAATCAAAAGAACAATTTTGTCAATTACATCGTCGCTCGTCTACCCTCTTGGACTATTGGCACCTCTAATTATTAATGCAAAGATCAGGAATTATGACTTTTGAAACTGAGCTGGGACGAAACAGTAACTCAATGTTTGCATTTATTCAAAACTTGACAACAGGTGCTCAATGGGGGCATGTATCTACACACGACAATCCAGCTGATGTGGTTTCTAGAGGCTGCACGGTACAAAAATTGATCAGCTCTATTTGGTTTACGGGACCTTCATTTCAACAGCTGGCCACAAATATCAACAGCTGGCCACAAAATAAATGTGACAATTTGGACTCAGAGGTAATCACTTGTGAAAATTATATACTGAAAGTAATTGAAAAGTACAGCTCACATACATATTGCTTACGTATCGTCGCATGGATATTTCGTTTTTATCACAAACTGAACAAAAATATTAATAATGAATAGCCGTCGCTCCACAAGTATTGCCGCATGCATTTATGTTTAAAATCTGGAATCCACAACAACAACACTTCGCTGAAGACATTCGCTTAGTTAAATCGAATGCTGCTATAAACGGTTCATTGCGTTTTTTGAATCCGTTTCTTCAAAATACTGGAGGTTTCAATCTATTGAAGATCGGAGGACGACTTAAATACCAGATAAACGAAAACATCATATTCTTCTTCCTGGAAAATGTCATTTTGTCATACGATACGTTTGTCATTTGCACACCACAAATTATCACGCTGGTGCAAAGGTCTTGATGGCACTCATTCGTATGGAATTTTGGATTAGCAATGCTAGAGATGTAGCACGTCAAGTGGTAAAATATTGTATACATTGTGTTTGATACAAGCCAAAAATATTGCAGCAGATGGTGGGAAACCTCCCTGTTGAACGTCTCACTCCATCAAGGCCCTTTGCTCGCTGTGGTGTCGATTTTTGTGGACCTGTCAGCACTTATTTTCGCATCTTATAAAACATACATAGTAATATTTGTTTGTCGTCGAAAGCGGTCTAAATAGAAGCAGTATCGGATCTGTCAACAGATGCATTTCTGGCTGCAGTGAAGCGAATGATCGGCAGGAGAGGCTTACCTACTGATATATATTGCGACAACGCAACAAATTTTGTAGGCGCTTGCAGTCAAGTCGTTTTTAATGTCGTATTTAATGTAAAAAATTAAAATCATATTGTTAAGTATTGTTCAAATGAATTTATTAATTTTCACTTTATTCCTCCCAGAGCACCCCACTTTGGAGGCAATTCAAGGTCAACATACATATAGAGTAGTTGATGTTCAAACGCCAAAAGGGCTGATTCGTCGACCAATTCGCAAGATAGCACTACTGCCTGCTTAAGGGTTACTTCAACGGGTGCGGGATGTTGGATCAACAACTGCAAAAATTTGGCAACGTAAATAATTTCTATGTTTATCCTCATTTCATTTAATTTTTATTGCACTCAATTACTGTCATTCTAATTTACGTTTTATGCTGATATTCGCTAATTGGTTTTCTGTAATATCTAAAGCTAATAAAGCAGAATCTTGTTTGTAACGTCATAGGGAACGCATCGATTGTCTTTTTTATTTCGTTAATTTTATAAAGGATAGGAAAACTCTCCTACTCCTACAGATACTTAATGAAATAAAGAAAAACATTAAAAAAATAAACTATAATAAACATGAAATTTATAACAAACATTAGGGTGATGCAAAATTTTATCGATTTTACATTTTTAACGGGACCATATTATCACAAATGGTGAAAAAATCTCACACCTAAATTTTTTTTTGAAATTCGCGAATGTTTAGAGGTTGCGCAATTCGATTTTATGTTTTCGCCTATACAAATATTTTGAAGTAGGAGTTTTCTAACAGGCCAATATCTCATACATTTATGCGAAAAACCTGTCTTTTTTTTTTGAAATGTTTCGGAATGCATTGAAATTTTTAAAAATATCATTAATTTTATTTTTCGCGAATTCCAAAATTTTCAATGCACTTTTAAATTTGAATATTTTAATTAGTTAATGTACAAAAAGCGCTAACGATTTTGAAATAAAATTGTTATGAATTCAATAGCTAGATGTCCAGTGCACATAATAGACATAATTTAATTGCGCGCATGGGTCATTTGTAGCGGTCAAATTGAATTCAAGATGAAATTTCTACCTTATCTATATATATAAAACTCTTGGTCCGTCTGTCTGTTTGTTCCAGCATCACGTCTAAACCACTGAACCGATTTAACTGAAATTTTGCACCAGGATACTATGGAGTCCGGAGGGTGTCATAGACTATATATGGGCGGGATTGGACAAAGGGGCGTGGCACCTCCCATACAACCTAAACTTTCAAAACGAAATAACTCGGCACATACACAAGTTAAGAAGATGAAACAAAAAACTCAAATACAAAAAAAATACAAAAGCAATTACACCACATTTAAACTCACCACAATGAAACTCACCACACTAAAATTCACCACACTCAAATTCACCACACTAAAACTCACCACACTAAAACTCACCACATTGAAACTCACCATACTAAAATTCACCACACTAAAATTCACCACACTAAAACTCACCACACTAAAACTAACCACAAAAACATTCACCACACAAAAACATTCACCACATTAAAATTCACCACACTAAAACTCACCACGCTCAAATTCACCACACTCAATTTCACCACACTCAAATTCACCACACTAAAATTCACCACACTAAAACTCACCACACTAACTCACCACACTAAAACTAATCACACTAAAACTTCTACTGGGAAAAACTCTACGGGAAAGAATTCTACGGGAAAGAATTCTACTGGAAAGAATTCTACGGGGAAGCACAGTCTGAGAAAGAATTGAGAAAAGTTGTTTTAGCCGAGAATTAGTTTGGTTTTGGTTACTACATTTATAAAACCAATAAAAAATACGTCTACGGGTCCCTGATATAAATAATAAAAATGTTATTTATATTAATAAAATTGCTCCATAACCTTGCATTCACAAATTATTTGCACGAGTCGTGTACGGGTCCAGCTAGTAAATTTATATTTTTGTATTTTTCGACACAAAATACCTTCCCAGAGTAATTTAGCAGTAATATATTGTATCATAACATAATTCTCTCCAACTATAGTTCCTAAGTTTTATTTTATCAACAGTACTAATTTTACAAGTATACAAAATCCATTTTTTCCAATTAATTTTTATTTAACCAACTTTTAAACACACAAAATTAAAAAATACATTTAAATGCTAAAATAGTTAAAATACTGACTTGTATTGCTATACATGTTATCAACATTAATCAATTATGAGATGCCAAAGAGCGTTTGCAGCTTGAATTATTATTCACAGACTTTAATAAAAAACAAAATTTAAGGCACCTCGGGATTTACATCTTGCCGTGGATGAAATCAATTTAAATGGTCAAGTAATGAAGTAGATTTTTCTTTTTCACCAATATTTTTTAACATCGATGTACCAATTTTAGCTAAAGCCAAAATAACATAAATCTATAGATCTCGCAGTAGCTTGCATTGTTTTTTTGCTCCACCTGTGAAGAAAACCATCTGAAGAAAAAAATAGAGTTCTACTGTATGATGATATAATGTAATATAGATGTAATTCCCGAGCAACCCTTAATTTTGATTAATATTAAAGTCTGTGAATAATAATTCAAGTTACAAATGCTATTTAGCATAATTGATTAATGTCAACATTTTAACTATTTTACCATTTAAATGTATTTTCAATTTTGTGTGTTTAAAAGTTGGTTAAATAAAAAATTATTTGTAAAAAATGGATTTTGTATACTTGTTAAATTTGTACTGTTGATAAAATAAAACTTAGGAACTATAGTTGGAGAGAATTATGTTATGATACAATATATTACTGCTAAATTACTCTGTGAATGTATTTTGTGTCGAAAAATACAAAAATAAAAATTTATAAGGTAGAAATTTCATCTTGAATTCAATTTGACCACTACAAATGACCCATGCGCGCAATTAAATTATGTCTATTATGTGCACTGGACATCTAGCTATTGCATTCAAAACAGTTTTATTTCAAAATCGTTAGCGCTTTTTGTCCATTAACTTATTAAAATATTCAAATTTAAAAGTTCATTGAAAATTTTGGAATTCGCGAAAAATAAAATTAATCATATTTTTAAAAATATCAATGCATTCCGAATCATTTCACCAAAATTGACATGTTTTTTCGCATAAATGTATGAGATATTGACCTGTTAGAAAACTCCTACTTTAGAATTTTATTGTAGTCGAAAACAGAAAATCGAATTGTGCAACCTCTAAACATCCGCGAATTTAAAAGAAAATTTGGCTGTTTGCTTTTTTCACCATTTTTTATAATATAGTGAGCGGTCCCGTCAACTTTATTTTTTTTGCATCACCCTAATAAACATGTATTAAAATTAAAGTAAAATAGAATGTAAATATTTAAAAAATAATAACAAATACGAACAATTATTTAGATGTTTGGTTACATTATGAGTTAACACTACATAAATTAAATTAAATTACTGGTTTGAAAAGAATGAAATCACAGATTGCTTAAAGTTATTCGGAGGAACAATTAATTTAATATTTGTAGATAATGAGTTCCAGAGTCTAACAGCGTTAATGAAGAATTGTCTATTTGATTGGATATAGTTAAATTTAGGTGTTACAAACACTGTATACACAACACTGTAACTTATAAAATAATTTTAAAACTACTACTACACATCTAATATAATCAATTTTTTTTTTAATAATAATTCAATGTGGAAAAAATAACGTAGTGAATAAAACTATAAATTTTGAAGTTTTATTAAATAAATAAAATTAATACTTTCAAAAATAGTTGTTGTCAATTTTTTCCAACATTCTTCAAAATTTATAATGTCTGTGTTTCGGTCGCCGGTGAAGAATGTTTTTTCTACAAAAAGCTGTGGACGATGCAATGCTGAGGACACCTCGGAGATGGTCCAATGCGACGTATGTGATACATGGTATCACTACATCTGCGCGGGAGTTACCGTTTCTATCACGAATCATCCTTGGAAGTGCTCGAAATGCATGGAAAATGCAAGTTTGTATAGCAATGAGCATGGCACACATAAATCAAAGGCGAAGTCTATACATTCATGTGCATCGTCAAGAAAATCACGGATTGACCTGGAACTTAGAAAGCTGGAAGAAGAAAAGGTGTTGGAACTGAAACGGCTCGACCATGAAAAGCAATATATCCAAAAAAAAAATTGCAATTCTGGCGATGTCCGCAGATGATGCAGCCAGTACGCGTAGTGGTGCAACCGCGCGAACTAAAAAGTGGCTAACCAATTTGCAGGATCCAACGCACGTTAATCTACATGACATCCCACTGCAGCAAGAAACAATACAGCACGAACAGCGAACTATTTCAAGAAATCAACATGCTGCGCGACAAGCGCTGCCAAAGGATCTCCCTATCTTCAGCGGGAAACCTGAAGAATGGCCGCTGTTTTACAGTTCATTTCTGGAAAGCACGAATATATGCGGATACACCGATGTTGAAAATTTACTTCGGCGGCAAAGGTGTCTTAAAGGACGTGCAATGGATGCCGTTAATTGCCATCTGATGATACCTAAGAACATTCCTGAGGTGATGCGCACATTGAAGATGATGTTTGGCCTCCCTGAGATCATAATTAATTCAATGCTTAATAAAATTCGATCAGAGTCCTCTCCAAAAGCGGAAAAACTGGAAACATTGGTAAGCTACGCCATCTCTATGCGAAACTTATGTTCTTCATTGGAAGCATCTGATCTTGAAAATCATTTTAACAACCCACTGCTACTGCAAGAACTGGTAGACAAACTACCAGCGCAAATAAAGCTTAACTGGGCGATGTTCGCGGTAAAACAAGAACCTAACATTGGACTGTTTTCAAGATGGCTATTTGACGTTGCAGAAGCGGTTACTAAAGTGAGTCCATCTCTTCTTTTTATTGGAACCAGTGCTAGTTTGCATGCACATGATGTAGAAAATTCTGCGACAAAGGAAAAGTCAGTAACAACGACCAGAAAACCAGCAACATTTACAAAAAATTTCCCTGCGTGCAACAAGATGCATTCGATAGAAAATTGCAATATCTTTTTTAAATTGAAACTTCCAGAGCGATGGGACAAAGTAAGGCAATACAAACTTTGTCGTATGTGCCTTTAAAAACACGGAAATTACCGCTGCACAGCAGTAAAATGTTCAATTCAAGGATGCGATGCGCGGCATCACAAATTGCTGCACAAATTTTAGCAGAGCACCCCGGTAGTTACAACACACTCAAATTCAAATCACGGTGTTAGAACATACTTCAAAATTGTGCCGGTTACGTTGCACAACAAAAATCGATCGATCTACGTGTATGCCTTTCTGGATGACGGTTCCAATGTTACACTGCTGGAGGAATACATCTGTACCCAACTTGGACTGAACGGCGAGCTCAATACTCTTTGCTTGAAGTGGACATCGGATACGTCGCGGTCAGAAGAAGATTCTATGATGGGCAATGTGCAAATATCCGCCAAAAATGACAATTCAAAAAGGTATGAACTTCTCAATGTTCGCACAGTGAAAAATATTTCATTGCCACAACAATGCGTTACAAAAGAGAACCTTCTACCTTTCAAGCATTTGAGTAACATACCATTTTCTGCATATTCGGGAGCAATTCCTCAAATTCTGATCGTATTAAATAATGGTTATGTGTGCAAAACGTATTGGTAAACGCTTTGAAACTGGCTTATTATGGAAGGAAGATAATCCCACAGTTCCTGATAGCTACCCAATGGCTTTTAAACGTTTTCAATGCCTTGAACGTAGTATGAAAGCAGCGCATGTTCCAGTTATAACACAACAAATAAATGCTTACTTACTTACTTAAATGGCCCTTACAACCGTGGGTCGGTTTTGGAGATGAAGCCGCGCCAGTCAGATCTGCTTTGCGCGCGCTAACGCCAGTTAGAAATACCAAGCGTTGCCAGGTTGTCCTCAACTTGGTCTTTCCAAAGCAGATTTGGACGCCCTCTTCTACGCTGTCCATCTTCGAGTTTCGATTCAAGCACCTTCTTGGCTGGAGTGTTTTCATCCATTCGTTCGACATGACCTAGCCAGCGAAGCCGCTGGATCTTGATGCGCTTGACTATGTCAATGTCGTCGAATAACTCATACAGCTCGTGGTTCATCCTGATTCGATACTCGTTAGCAAAGCAGATAGGGCCAAAGATTTTACGGAGAATCTTTCTCTCGAACGCTCCCAGTACTCTCTCATCGGTGGTGGCCAGCGTCCATGTTTCTGCACCATAAAGTAGGACGGGCATGATGAGTGACTTGTAGAGCGCTATTTTTGTCCGGCGAAAGAGGGCTCTGCTTCTCAATTGCCTACTGAGCCCAAAGTAGCACCTGTTGGCAAGAGTTATTCTCCGTTTGATCTCCAGGCTGACGTCGTTGTTGCTGTTTACGCTGGATCCCAGATAGACGAAGTCCTTCCCAATGTCGAACTTGTGGGTGTCAAAATCAGCTTTTTGTCCAAGACGCACGGACTCTTTTTTGCTTGTTGACACAAGGAACTTCGTCTTGTCCTCGTTCACCGCTAGACCCATTCGACGCGACTCTTTCTGGTAGGTGTCGATCTGTTTTTCTAGGGTCTTTTCCTGGATGTCAAAATCTGGTTTATGGTGGACTTTCCAGGTCTGAAGCCGCACTGATAAGGTCCAATCAGTCTGTTGACGATGGGCTTCAGTCTTTCACACAATACGCTCGATAGAACCTTGTATGCGATATTGAGTAGGCTGATCCCACGGTAGTTGGCGCAGATAGTGGGATCCCCTTTCTTAAGGATTGGGCAGAGTACACTGAGGTTCCAGTCACTTGGCATGCTTTCATCCGACCATATTCTGCTTACGAGCTCGTGCATGCTCTCTATTAGCTCTTCGCCTCCTTCGCCTGCGGCTTTGTTGTTTTTCAGCCGAGCAAAGGCTGTTCTGACCTCGTCATAGTCGGGTGGCGGAATCTCAACGTCGTCATCAAGTACTGGGGTTGCCGGGTTTATTTCTCTATCGGTGGAATTGAGGTCATCATCACCGGTCAGCAGTTTAGAGAAGTGATCCCTCCATATTGCCAGTGTGCTCTGGATATCTGTCACTAGATTTCCGTTCTCATCTTTACAGGAAGAGGCTCCGGATTTTGACCCTCCGGCTAGGCGTCTTATTTTCTCGAAGAATTTTCGAGCCTCATTCCTGTACCCATGCATCTCAATCTCCTCACACTCACGTCTTTCTGCCTCGCTTTTTTTATGCCTGAAAAGACTTCTCTCTTCCCTCCTCTTCTCTTTGTATCGCTCCTTCGCAGCTACTGACTGCAGGGTGGATTTGTACGCAGCGTCTTTCTCTGCAGTGGCCGCGCGACACTCTTGGTCATACCACTGATTCCTCAGGGGGCGTTGGAATCCAAGCACCTCTTCGGCAGCCGTACGCATAGAGCAGGAGATATGATTCCACTGCGCGCTTATATCATCGAGAGGAGGAGTACTTCGTCTAAGCAGGTGTGAGAGTCGAGTGGAAAAGGCTTGCGTTGTCTGTTGTGATTGCAGCTTTCCGACGTCTAGCTTTCTCTGCGTTTGGCTCCGTACGTTCTTCGCAGCGCTTAAGTGTGTGCGGACCTTGGCTGCTACAAGGTAATGATCCGAGTCCATATTGGCACCTCGGATAGTGCGTACGGCCATCACGCTTGAAGCGTGCCTTCCGTCAATCACAACGTGATCAATTTGATTTCGAGTTTTTTGATCAGGCGACAACCATGTGGCCTTGTGGATATCGAAATGTTCGAATCTAGTGCTACTAACAACCATGTTTCGTGCTGCGGCGAAGTCGATTAGCCTCGTTCCGTTATCGGAAGTGTTGGCATGAAGGCTAAATTTTCCGATGTGTGCACAAATTAGGCTGATATGAAAATATTTAGCCTTCATTGTTGCCAGCCTTTCGTCCACGGGCGTGAACCTAGAGACATGGTGGCGGAGTCTCTTGCCGACCACAAATCCACATCCAAATTCGTGTCTCTCCGCATGGCAGCTGTAGTAGATATCACATGACGCTTGTTTCGAACAGCCCTGTCCCGTCCATCGCATCTCCTGGATAGCGGTGATGTCAGCCTTATATTTTTCGAGGACATCTGCCAGCTGGATAGAGGCACCTTCCCTATAAAGGGTCCGGACATTCCAGGTGCATATCCGTAAATCATGGTCCTTAAAACGTTTGCGTGGGTCATCATCGTTGTAATCGGTCGTTATCCGAGGCTTCTTTTTTGTTTTCATTGGGCGCATAGGTTTTTTCCGTGGTGGGACCCAAACCCAACGCACGAACCCTCACTCTGAGGGGGATAAATGCGTTAGTCGAAAAATGGTATGCTCGAAAGCTCACACAAGAGGAAATGAAAGCGCATATGGGAATCATATGGTATCTTCCCATATTCACCGTTGTCAACCCGAATAAACCAGCAAAAGTGCGTCTAGTGTGGGATGCTGCTGCAAAGGTGCGTGGCGTCTCCTTAAATAATTTGCTGCTAAAGGGACCCAATTTGATGACACCTCTTCTGTCTGTGCTATTTGGTTTTCGAATGAAAAAAGTTGCAATATGCGCGGATATAAGGGAAATGTTTCATCAAGTGAAAATACGTGAGGAAGATCAGCATGCTCAGAGATTCCTATGGCGGAAAAACGACGTAAACAAGGTTCCTGACGTTTACGTGATGCAGGTGATGACGTTTGGTGCTGTATGTTCTCCCAGTTCGGCGCAATACGTAAAAAATATAAACGCATTGCAGTTCGAAAAGGCATTTCCTAGAGCTGCAAACTGTATAACACATCATCACTACGTCGACGATCTGCTGGATTGTGCAGATTCAGAAAGCGAAGCGATTTAACTGACATAAGAAGTTTCCTGCATACACAAAGAGGACGGATTCTACATCAAGAAATGGCGTTCAAATTCTAAGAAAGTGATGAACTGTCTGTGAGAATCGGAGGAAGAAAGCAATGTATCCATTTGCTCAAATATCGAAATGACAACTGAATAAGTTCTCGGAATGTGGTGGTCAACAGCAACCGATGTATTTACGTTTTCAGTAAAGTACAACCGTGTGAATGCTGATGTCCTCCGTGGACCTCAGATACCAACTAAAACTAACATACTCAAAACGCTGATGTCAATTTACGATCCACTCGGCTTTCTGTCATCTTTCGTTGTTTATCTAAAGATTCTTCTACAAGAAGTATGGAGAACTACAAATGGATGGACTAATGAGGTGAACCAGGATGTGTATCAGAAATGGATTGTTTAGACAAAATTATTGCCACAGATCGATAACGTAGAAATTCCAAGATGGTACCAAATTACATCTCACTCTTCGGTTCAACTCCATATATTCGTCGACGCAAGCGAGATGGCATATGCAGCAGTCGCATATTTTAGAATTCGGTCAGGAGATGATAGCCTGTGCACATTGGTTAGCGCAAAAGTCAAGGTTGCTCCTAAGCAACCTGTCTCAATTCCTCGCTTGGAACTAATGTCAGCAGTTTTAGGAGTTCGACTTGCAAATACAATTTGCAGGATGCACAAGATTCAGTTGGAGAGGCGATGGTTCTGGTCAGATTCAAACACTGTTCTTGCTTGGTTAAAGTCAGATCCAAGGAACTACAAGCAATTTGTCATGTTCAGAATTGGTGAGGTGCTCGATAATAGCGAAGTGTCAGAATGGAGGTATGTTCCAGCCAAAGAAAATGTCGCAGATGATGGTACAAAGTGGAAAGGAAAATTTGAGTTTAACATGGAAAGTAGATGGTTCATGGGACCAAATTTTTTAAAATTCCCGGAGTCATCATGGCCTGAAAAAACCTTCAAGATTATGCATCCTTCTGCGGAGCTTAGACCACATCTATCCATGGTTCACGCCGGTGAGACGTTCAATTCTACGATCATCGATTTTGAAAAATTTTCTACGTGGAAAAGATTATTGCGCACTGTATTCTGTATGTATAAGTTTTTTCATAATATTAAAACAAAAATATACTTTAGAAAACACCAGAATTACATTCAGCCTACAGCATCAACACTTTTCAAAATGTCAGAAAACTATATATTTCGACAAATTCAGTATGATAGTTTTAAGGACGAAATTATATATTTAAAAAAATCGAATTTCAACAAAATATCAAAATCAAGTATATTATATAAATGCTCCCCATATCTTGATGACAACTCGGTGATTCGAATGCGTGGCATAATTGATTTAGTTCCAGGACTTTCAGAGGAAACAAAACGTCCAATTATTCTACCTCGAAACCACTACTGCACAATTCTTTTGATAAAACACTTTCATGAATTATTTCGTCACATTCACCATGATACGTGTTTGAACGAATTAAGGCAACTGTTCTACATTCCTCGATTAAGAGTTGAACTTAAGAAGGTACGAAAAAATTGTCAATTATGCATGAATCAAGCATGCGCTCCTGTTATTCCAGAAATGGCAATATTACCGAGTGCCCGTGTCTCGCCATACACTCGTCCATTTTCGTACGTTGGTATTGAATACTTTGGTCCGATTCTCGTAAAAGTAGCTCGGCATGAGGAGAAACGGTGGGGTGTTTTATTCACCTGTTTAACGGTTCGTGCTATCCATATTGAAGTTGCAAAAGATATGACAACCGACAGTTTCATAATAGCTTTACAAAACTTTTCATCGAGGCGAGGACAACCAATTGCAATATACTGCGATAACGGGACCAATTTCAAAGGAGCAGAATCTGAATTAAAAAAAGCTGTACAGAACCTGAACTTCGATCAAATTGCACTAAATTTTTCGAACTCCACTACAACATGGCATTTTAATCCACCAGCTGCACCGCATATGGGAGGAAGTTGTGAACGATTGGTGCGCTCTGTAAAAAAAGTTTTGCATCAAATTATACCGAGCTTTACATTTCGCGATGATACTCTTCAAAATTAGCTGATAGAATGTGAGCGCATAATAAACTCACGACCTCTAACATATGTGGACTTGGAATCAACCAACGATGAAGCTTTGACTCCGAATCATTTTCTTCTCGGATCTTCCAATGGCAATAAACCCATTGGTGAGTTCACTCAAGATGACTCCATTTTACGAAAGAACTGGAGAAAGGCGCAGTACTTTGCTGATATGTTTTGGAAACGGTGGATTCAGGTATGTCTTCCAACTCCTTCCAAGAGAACGAAATGGCACAATACGAGCAAACAACTTGACGACGTTATAATTTTAGTTGACTCTAATCTACCTCGAAATAATTGGCCAATGGGAATTGTCGAGTTCGTTTTTACAGCAAAAGATGGTAACGTAAGAAGTGCAAAGGTACGAACTAATTCCGGGACTTTCAACAGACCAGTAGCAAAGTTGGCGAAGCTTGACGTTAAGAAAGTATATAATAATTTTTAAGCGTTTAAAAAAATTATAGATTTATAGAAATAGAAATTATAGAATTATAGATTTTTTTAACAAGGGGGAGAATGTTACAAACACTGTACCTTATAAAATAATTTTAAAACTACTACTACACATATAATATAATCAACTTTTTTTTTAATAATAATTCAATTTGGAAAAAATAACGTATTGAATAAAATTATAAATTTTGAAGTTTTATTAAATAAATAAATTAAAAAATTTCAAAAATAGTTGTTGTCAATTTTTTCCAACATTAGGTATAATAAAGTTTGGATTTCTTTTTGAATACTTAAGCGTAGCTTGTTAAAGAGATATGATGGCGTTTTAGAACTGATTAGTATTTGCAAAAAGATGCAGTTTCTAGATTTTAAATAATTAGTAATGTCACAACCCAGAATGTTCATCCCCACTTACGTGATTAAAGCGGTGCAAACCATATACATAACGTGTCATGTTATGAAATGCAACTCGTAACTTGTGCGATGATTGGGAATCTAGATCACTAAATAAATTTCACCATAAGTAATTATAAGGATTAGTAACTGTCTAACAAGTTTTATTTTAGTTGTAACTGGAATAAATACTGAAGATAAGCGCAGGCAACGCACAGAAAAATACGATTTCCTAATAACACTATTAATGAAACTGGGACACTAGATCCTGAGCAGTTACATAATCAGTTATTTGTTTTACCATCTGCGATTCACATACTTTAGAAAAAGTAGACAAAATACTAACCAATATTCTTTCTTAATTTCAGATTAATCGTATGTATTCAAATAAGAGCTATTCATAAATTTGTTAACTTTCGATGCCATATTCCACTGCAAGATTTTCAAGTAATAAAGACAATAATAGTAATACAAAAATAGACCAAAGATTCAAAATTTTCAGGATTGCTAAATATAAAGAAAAATTAACGAAATTCTATAAATAATGACCTATAATTTAAAATAAAAAAAAATTGTATGAAAAAAAAATGACATGTCATAAAAATCCGAGCCCTCGTTATTATTCAGTAGAATTTAATTAGAAGATTTGTTTTTAGGTATCTTTAAATCATATTTCATAAATTTCCAATTAAAAAAAACACATTCAAAAAAATATTAACTATATTAAAAAGTACAGAGTTTCTGAACCACTGTGCGCTGGCAGAATATTAGGCAGGTCCTTAGAATATTAAAACGTCGCCCCCTAATTTTCCAATATTACAATAGATAGAATCGGTATACTGAAATATAAACGTAAGAACATAAATAAAATCGAACCCCTTATTGGTTAACGTTTTAATCTTTGATATAACCATTATAAATTTAACGGCAATCATATCTTACAATTATTTTTTCAGTTCTATAAATTGGCATGGTTAAGAATGAAGTACTTATGTAACGACCTTGATATAGGTGAAGAAAGAATAATGAAGAAAATTTGGACTCTTTTTGAGTATTCCATAACTCACAGAACCGACCTGATGCAGAATAGACATCTTGATCAAATCTTAATGTGCGCAATATACTTATATATTCGGGTTTGTTAGCTATTAAAATAATAGAAATTTAATTTTTTAAATATTACATAATTTTCTTAGGTTGGTGAAATTCCTATAAAAACATTTACAGATATTATGAAATTTTATAGGAAACAACCCCAAGCAACTAGCAGCACTTATCGTGAAGTACTTATCAGTGAAGGTAGTTTTTTTTTATTATTTGTATTACTTGATAAATATAATTTTTGTTTCAGAAACTATAGAATATAAAGATATTATATATTTTTACAACAACATATATGTATTAAAGATGACTCCTTACGCATTAAATTTTAGTGAGAATAAAAAATCTGTAAGTTTTCTTATCTAAAAACAAATAATTATATTTGAAAACATTGTTTTTTTTCATTACTAGCAACATGATCTTTTAATATCACCACATCCTAAAGAAAGGCAGTCTTTACCGAAAAAATTATCGACCAACCATCATGTTTATGTTCATACTATGGAAAAAAGTGGAGTCTCACAATCACCAAACCGGATAACATATGAATTCTGCAAAAGTCCTCGAAAGGTATGTACATTTATATATGGGGCATTTTTTTCTCAACGTGATGATTTATAATCTCAATGTACCCTGGACATCATTCCCGCCTTCGTCCTGACAGGAGGAGATTCTGATCTTTAAACCTCCGACCAGGCGTCTTTTCTTCTGGAAGAATTTTCGAGCCTCGTTTCTGTCGTCATGCATCTCAATATCTTAAAATTCGCGACTTTCTAATTGTCTTTTCTTGCTCCAGAGAAGATATTAACTGGGGCGCCCTTAGCTATTTTGCGGCTTAGCCAGCCCACGGCTTAAATACACAATATAATTTGAACAAGTACTTTTTTCTTGATTGCTTAAGAATTATGTATGTTAAAAACAGATAGCATTAATTGCATTGATACGCGACACTTTACCCAGTATAGTACCCACCTTAACTCGGACACTCTGATCATAAAATCAATTAAAGTAATGCTGAATTATGCCTCGATTCTCAATTGTAGAAATGAGAAAGTAGAAAAATGATTAAAAGTCAGCTTCGTATTCTGAATAAAATATTTCAACTCAATTTCTACTGATGTTTTTGAAAAATTGTAAAATTTTCGTTTCACACATTCATATGTTCGCGTAACTCAGTTGTTTTTTTAAACAAATTTTATTGTTTAAATGGTTTCAGAAAGAAAAAAAAGCGAAGCTTTCAGGAATATCAATTTTGAAATATGTGCTTCAAATACTGGTAGTGATTTTCCTAAGAATATCTCAATTTTTTATTTAGTTTTTTGAATTTGACTAAATTTTTGTATTCATTTTTCTATGATTGTATATATATTATTAAAAGACATTTTTATTTTGAATAAAACAGTCTTTAATTTTTATAAATCGGATAAAAAGTAGGTAAATATTAAAATTTTAATTAAAAAGAATGCTTTAAGTAAGTCCAAATGTTGGTTTTCTGGTTATCTTGCTGTTATTTATTGTGATATTTACTTCAAATTCGATTATGCAGAATTAAATATCTTGTAACCAACTAACTTATTAACTTTACTTGCTAAATATGCTCCAACTATCGTGGGATAATTCTATCGAGTTCTATCGCGTATTATGTGAAAGCTTGAAGCCTATCGTCAACAGACTGATTGGACCTTTTCAGTGCGACTTCAAACCTGGAAAGTTTACCATAGACCAGATTTTCACATTACGTCAAATCCTGGAAAAGACCAAAGAGGGGCACATCGATACTCACCACCTTCTCGTCTTCTGCAAAGCTGCCTTCGACAGTTAGATAAGGAGTCGCCTATATGCCACCATGTCTGAGTCCGGTATACCTCCGAAATATACCTGCCATTCTGCTCGAGTATGCTGATGATATTGACATCATTGGGAGAGCACACGAGCACTTTTAAAAAGCATACACCAGTTTAGAGAAGGAATCGTGTTGAATGGGAGAACGAGTTCAAGACGAAGAACTTAATGTCAACAAACGAAGAGTCACACCCACACCTTCGAAGTCGTGAAGGACTTCGTAAACAAGAATAACAATGTCAGTCTGAATAACTACGCAGAATAACTCTTGCCAATAGGTGATATTTTGGGCTCAGTTTGCAATTGAGGAGTAGAGCCCTCTCGACGGACAAAAATTACGCTTTATAAGTCATTCATCATGCCATGGCACTGAGACATGTACGATTACCAACACCGATGAACGAGCTTCAAGATAAAGTTTCTTCGGAAAATCTATGTCCCGATATGCGTTGAAACTTAGTACAGTATCAGATGAAACAATGAACTGAATGAGCACTACGCCGACATTTAGATCCAGCGACTATGTTGGCTTCGACATGTCGAGCGTATTGTTGAAAGCGCTCCACCAAAAAAGGTGTTCATTTCTGTACCCAGTGGTGTCAATGTAGAAGAATGGTCGATGTAGAAGCGTCCGAATCTCCGTTGAAGCGACCAATTGGAGTGCAAAACGTAAAATATATAGAAAATCGATTGACAAACCATGATTCAAATGATTCAAAAATTGATTCAAAATAGTATATAAAATAAATTTCCCACTTTTCAAAAAGTTTAATAACTTTGTAATTTTCAATCGATTCTGATAAATGTAACTTCATTTTACTCAAAATAAAAATTAATTTATAAAAATTAATTTATAAAAATCTATAAATATATATTTGTCTTTAAAAAAAAAATGGAAAAAAATGTGACCAAAGTAGAAAAAACTAAAAAAAGAAAACAGATGCGACATTCTTTAGAAAATCACTACTATTTTTATAAGCACGTACCAAAAATTGTACATGTTTGGAAAGCTTCATTGTTCTTCTTTCTAAAACCGTAAAAAATTAGTAAGTTACACGTTCTTAAGTACACGAACTAACCTCAAAACTTGTTTTCTGAATAACTCAAAATTTTGAGGGTGCTTCAGAACTTTTAAAAACTGTTCTGTGATCTCCTGAACAAGGCCTACAACCCACGCTAAGACGTTCTTCAAGTATTTAAAAAAGTGACCTTTTGTAACAATTTGTTATTATTCTATTAACCCATTCCCTGCCAACTCTTTATTTTTGGAATAATAAAATGAATTTTGGTATAGGGAGGTAAATGAAGTGCCCTGAGTCCAAATCCGTTGAAAATTTCTTCCTGCGATTTGGGCGTGGTAGGGTGATGCCATATGGCATCATTGGCAGGAATCGCTTAACAAATTGTTCTGTTCACTTTGGCAAATTATCTCTCCAAAAGTGCTCACCCTAATGACGTGAGGAATGCGGCATTTCATAGCTCAATGAATTTTTAAGTCAACAAAATAAAAATTATGTATACACATTATGCCAAACCAAGGATTGAAACTGTAACCGAAACCGACATCAGTTTAAAACCGTTTCATTTTTAAAACCGTAACCGAAACCGTTATACGAAAATCAGAAATAAACCGATATCCAAAAGCGATATAAACGGTTTCGGTTTTATACCGGTTTAAAACGGTTTTTAAAAAAGTACCTATAAATAGAAACAGAAAAACTTATTTTATTTTATATAGAAGATCTTAAGTAAAATATCATTTAATGAAATTTTGAGTTCCCAAAATTTTTTCAAGGCTAAAGAATATAAGCATCTTAAAAATAAGGTCTGTGAAGCACTTTTGTAGCGGTAAATAGCTTTAGAAGTGCTTCAAATGTCGCTTCAATAAGATAAAATAGACAAAACAATGTTTTTTTCGCTTTTCTTCACTACGTTAGTTCGTACATCGATTGTGCAAATGCACTGTGCCATGCACATTATTATTTTTGTTTACTTTTATACATAGTTTTTTTGTTAATTGTAAAATCATGAAGTTTACTTAAGTTAAGTTCTATGTGCATTATTTCATTCAACTTATAAAACAAAAAAAATATAATATATGAACATTTTCACAGTGTACCTCATTTAGCTTATGTATTGCTTTTTGTGTTTTTCTTTTTTACACAAATCCGCTGATTCGTTTGAAAGTGCAACAACAACAGAAATGCAAATAAAGCAGCATCCAAGCTTTTGATAGAACTTTTTGGCGGGAAATTCTTTGTACCACAAAGAAAACTCGATGTTGTTGCCAACTAGATACATTCATGAAGTGTGGTGTCATGCGAGTGTCATGCGTCTGTTTGTTGACATGCGATGATACCGGATAGCAACGTAGAGTTGTCGTTGTGATAGTGTGTATATACGAATCGTAATTCGTTATTGTTGTATTCTCTTCTTTCTGTTAGTGTTCGCTTTGTAGCGTTTGAGTTTGTGTTCGCAAAGAAAAATGTTACCTTGCAAGATATTATTCGTGTTCTCTTTACATACGGTAGGTGTAGCACACGGATTTTGTTTAATCTCTGACGAAAACAGAAATATGCCTATACGAAATATTCCTTATAATTATTATGAATGTATAATATACATTGAACATATTATGTTAATTTTATTATGGGCTTAAGATTTTGAATTGTCTTGTCAACCTCACTTGATTTTTACAATTATTTTTTATTAGTTATTTCTTGTTAAAATATAACTAAATTTTTTTTTTTTTTTAGTAAAATAATTTATTTTTGTTAAAGAAATTCAAAATATGGAAAATGAGTAACTTAAATACAATTAGTGTTCAAATTCTATTCGTTTTCATAACTAATATGCAGTTTAAGATATTTGTCTTCGATCTTTTTTTTTTAATTTAAAAGTAAATTTTGCAAGATTCTTGCAAGCAAAAGCAAGCAAGGTATTGCCAGAACAAGATCATATGTACCTATGCAAGAGCAAGACTCAGCGGGTAAGAACAAGATTACCATTTCTTGCCTTGCTCTTGCAAATGATCATCACTATTTTACATATATTGCAGTTCACTGAACTGTTGAAATTTAATTTCTTTGGCTTTTATGGATGGAAATTGTACAAAATTCTTCTTCTTTGCAATTCAGATCATAACTCAGGTTATGTCAAAATGTTGCTTTTCAATGGTTTGTGGTCACGAAATTTTAAAGTAAAATTTGTTCTTGGCGTAACCAATTAAATAATTAATATAACCAAATATTTTAACTAAAATAACAATAAACATTGTTTAAATTACGTTTCCCACTTTACTCCAATAACATAATTTGAACATAACTTAGCACAATATAAACAATGTTAAATTATTTGAAAAATATGGAAAAAAGAAAATTTATAGAAAAACCGAAATCAAAACTGAAACCGTAACATGGAACCGGTATACCGAAACCGTTTCGTTATAAAAACTTAAAACCGAAATCGAAACCGCTGATGCTGATGTCATCATTGTCAGGAAATGGGTCTACAAGATTCGTCACACATATAAATCAAGTTGTAATTTAATAACGAGGTAGGGGAGCCTGGGGTAAAGTGGGACACGTTTGGATTTTATTCCAAGAAAGTAAATTTGATTTTTATTTTAATTCTTTTGAAGGATCTATTCTATAGACTTGTTTATGATATAACTTTATGCATTAACAGACTACCATATATATGCGTTTTAATTGTTTTTTTTAATCGATTTTTTAAAACAGCTCAATTTCGGAATTGTTGGAAAATGTTGCAGTAATGTGGGAAATTTAAATATTGTTACCAGGATGTTATTTTAGTCTTTCTTTTTCAGGTTTTTATATTTATTGAGTTTTAGCTAATACAGCTAGCTTGCACTTTCGAAGCATAAATGCTTAAAAAAAATTTACCCACTAATAGTAGCTCGTAACAAACGCATGCAGTTGTTAAAATATCTACAATATTGTTTTTGTTATTAAAGTTTCAATCTACATTAGAATTGACTTATTGACAGATTAAGATTAAAAAGTGTGCAATTATTAACTATATTACACATACGGTTTAATGGTGATGATACAACATAATTTGTTTTACTATATGGAAGATAGAATAATAGCTGTTATTTCAAATTTAATAGCTTCAGCCGATCCTCGTATAGTGAAAAATTATAATTATCAACCCAATTTAAACCATTGAGAGCGAATCGTGCAAAGTTTTTTTGTATACGTTCGATACGATCAGTGTGCACTTTATAAAAAGGAGACTATACTTGACTTGCATATAGATGACAACGTACTAGAGTATTATATAGAGTTAATGTAGTCAAAAGACTATTAAATTCTTTCGCCCAGCGCTTGATAAAATCAAGCAATGAAAAGGCTTTTTTACATATATGTTCAATATGAAGTTTGAACGATAAAGTGGAATCAACAAACAGACATAGATCCTTCACTATATGTACACGACTAACATTTTATTCATTTAACATATCTCTATATTGTTTCTTTTTCGAGAAAATATCATAGACTGGCACTTATCTAGATTAAGTACCAAATGGTTCTTAAAACACCAAATCTCAAAATAATTTAAATCTATCTGCAGTAGTTTAGCGTCCTTCTCATCGTTGATAGCCTTATAAATTTTCATGTCATCGACATAGATTAATAGATTGGAGTACTTTATATTGTAAATGACATCATTAATCGCCAAAATACATAAAAGAAGTCCAAGATGTTTACCCTGAGGTACCCCGAATGTTGCAATTAAAGATGAAGATGGTGCTTTTCTGAAACGTATTTGATATGACCGATCAGATAAATAAGATTGTATCCATTTCACAAAGAATTTTGGAAAACCAAGTATTTTTAATTTGAACAAAATTAAATTGTGAGCAAGTTTGTCGAAAGCTTTACTGAAGTCAGTATATATGCAATTAACTGACTCGATTTCGCCAGTTGTGAATGAGGTGAAATCCAGTAGGTTTGATACCGTGGATCTACCGGTAACAAATCCATGCTGACGTGTTGTAACTACATGTTTACAATGAATTTTTACATGATCATACACAATGCGTTCAAACAATTTCGGGATAGATGAGAGTTTAGGAATTAGTCTATAATTGGTAACATCGTTTTTGCACCTTTTTTTAAGAATTGGACTTATAAATGAGTTTTTTCCAAAATTTTGGTAAATTACCTTCATTAATTGATTTATAAAATATGATTCTTAGGGGCATACATAACGACGCACCACAGTTCTTTAAAACTATAGCAGGAATACCTCTGGCCCAGAGCTATAATCATCATCAATTGACGATATGTACTGCAAGATTAGATCCTGTGTAAAGGACATAGAAACAATTTTTTTTGATTTACACGTTCTCCATGATCAGTGGAACAAAAATGTAAAGTTATATATAACCTTATACCCCTACACGTCTGCGTTAGGCGCTGTTGTGTCCTAAAGGGTTCAAAGGATAACCAATATAGTCAATTTTTAGTTAAAATTGTGACATTGATTCTGAAAATGGCATCGGGTTTTTATTATTAGCTCTAGTTTTTGAGATATAGCCCTTTTTTATTTTTTCATAGTTTTGCTCATATAACTTTTTTAATATCCTAAACAATGGAAAAATGAAAATATGTTTTATACATTAGATACACAGAACCTTGTTCTATAATACACAAATTCTATTTTACATGTGAAAAATTTTATTTGCAAGATATATTTTATTTGCAAAGAAAATTTAAACTTGACAAAAAATTATAAATTATTTACGGTAATGCGTTTTTGTGTAGCTCCACGTATATTCTTTTTTTGTTATATTAAAAAATGCATTACTGCCTTTGATTAAAAAATTAATAATATTTTATTCAAATATGCCAAAATTTTCAAATATTTCAATTAAGCATTTAAAAAAGTTTAATTTATCCTAAGAAACCGCCACAATTTATTTGTTTTATATAATATTGTAAAGAAGAAACATGGTGCTACAAAACAAGGCATAAAAGTCTTTTTACCTAATAATATTTTTTTTTTTATTAAAATTGTTTGTAAATTTTGAGTTTTCTTTTGCCTATATCTCTCAAACTACGTTTTTTTTTCACGTAAAGTAAAATTTGGTATTTTAGCGCAATGTTCGCCGTGTCCAATGCAGAACAGATATTTTTATTCTTGTCATTGGTTAGAATATTAAACAAGTTACAAGAGCAAAACTATGATAAATTAAAAATGTGCTATATCTCAAAAACTAGAGCTAATAATAACAAACCTATGACATTTTCGGAATCAGCGTCACAATTTTAACTATAAATTGATGCAATTTTCACAGCACTAATATAATTGTAATAATATATTTCTACGACTTTATTCAAAATTGAAGTAAGTACTATTATTCGTTATTAGTAGGCTTATATTTCAGAAATAGTACGTGTTTAGTTGTTTAGAGATTCTAGCTCAATTTTAATCACGAATATTTTCCCCAAAGACATTATGATAGTTTTCTGACTTCTTCTACTGGTTTTAACTCCTTAACGAAGTAGTTAAAAGAAAACCATTAAAAATAGTGGTAAATCGTTAAGATACAATTTTAAAGTAGAAATCATCCTTAGGAAGTTCCCTATAATAGCTCCTTAGACATCAAAAACGGAAGTATGAACCATTTCGCTACAAAATATTGGTTATCCGTTGAACCCTTTAGGACACAATAGCGCCTAACCCAGACATGTAGGGGTATAAGTTCATACCACACTTTTTATCGGTAGACCACATAGAAGCTTAATATAAAATCAAATCGGAGTTCAATTAAAAAAAGTGTCATTGTGCCGCACTGTGAAATAGTAATTATCAATAATGAACGTATCACTACGAAACGATTGTTTAAAAAGGCTAGCCACATATAATATCAGGGTCACTTGTGAACTCCTCGTTAATTTTAAATGATGCTGGAAAACCATCACTTTTCTTTTTAGTATTAATAAAACCCCAAAACTTCTTAGGGTCTGATCATATTTTAAGCATCATTTTTTCAACATAATCGGAATAAAGAAAAACTGATTTACTTTTTAATTCCAGAAACATGATAGTGTATGTTTCTAGATAGAAAATTCAAAGTAAAATTATGTAACAATCGAGTTGATTATCTTCTATATATATAAAAATGAAATGTCCTGTATGTGCCAGAGCATCACGGGACCAACGGATTTGCCTAATTTTTTTTGTATTTCGTTCGTGTCAATGCAAGAGAGGTTTAGGAAAAAAGAAAAGTCGGAAAAACCCGAAGGAAAAGCCGGAAAATCGAAAAAATATAAATTTGACCCTAGGAACTTGAAATTTGTACAGGGTGCTCATTTCCCAACGTGAGGGCGCACTACGAATGGATTTTTTGAAATTCGTCTCCTAAGGTACAAAAATAGGCGTGCAAAACTGAACTTTTAATTCAAAATATCTGGTAATTAAGATACCCACAGTCATGAAATTGGGCTCAGTAATGTAACGAATTGTGTTGTTGTTAATCTTTTGCCAAATATAGGAGGAATTTGATAAAGGGGCGTGGCACTTCGATATAACCATAACGATAAAAATGCTATAACTTCTGATCAAAGTTATGAAAATGGAAACAAATGTTAATATTAAAAAGAAGAATCGTCACGTATAATGTGGGCGGGATTGTATAAATGGGCGTGTCACCTTTTATATAACAAAAACATTAAAAATGACATACTAAAAGTAGAGTTATATAAATCAAAACAAATGTTCATATTTGAAACTCCGATCATAACGTAGAATATGGACGGGATTGCACAATGGGGCGTGGCACCTCCCCTCGAAAAATTTCAATAGGATTTATCAGATAGTTATTATTTCCCACCCTTTCAATGCCAAGAACGGCTAAATAACATCTGTTTAAAACATACTTTGTGGAAAAAAAATTCTCCGTATTGGATCTGGAAGCCGTTTTCTTCTATTAGTCATATGGTAAAGAAATGAAACGGCATAAGTGCCTGATCAAATCTATTTTGAATGTCTTTTTTATAGCACGAAAACTTTTCAGAACCTATTAGATTCAATCAATAACTACCGCTTACAAAGTTGGCACAGAATTAACTTAAATTAAATCCATGGTTTTTATTCAAAAAATAAATTCTACTCTGAAAACCAAAAATATATTTCCTAAGTTATAGTTCGAAAAATGTACAAAAATCAATAAAATCCAAAAAGTACAAAAATCTTGGATAATATAAATTTTCAAAATGCAAAAATTCCTGACTTACAAAGAGCAGAGTTGTACAAATCGAAACAAAGGATCATTATTAAAAATTTTATAAGCCACGTGGAATGTGAGCGGGATTTTAAAAAGGGGCATCGTACTGTGTTCAATGTGGGAGGGAAAAATTGCGACGTAGTCATGTCACTAAAAAGGTAAAAAGGGTCGTAAATATATCCACACTTTATAAACGATATAGTTTTACAATTACAAAAACTTAGCACGGGCGAAGCTGTGAACGGGTCCAGCTAGTTGTCAATATAGTTAGATACAAAAATCTTGTTTTGCAAATAACAATTCATTAATTTTAGCAAAATCTGCTTTCGCAAAATGAAATTCATATACTTTATCTGTAGAGCAAGAATTAATTATATTATCTCTATCAGATTTGTAATAAATTATTAAAGGAGGATGATAATTATCAAAGCCTGTTAAAGCATGAATGGACTGTTTAACTACTGAATTATTACGGTCAGTAGTAAAAACCAGGTCAAGTTGTCTTTCTAGACAGTTAGTAATACAACTTACTTGTTGTAAGTCAGATGAGATAGTATCAACAAAAATTTGTTCTTGTCGGGTTTTAGAGTTAGATGCACAGTAATATGCATCATCGCCAGATCTCTGCCATTTTAAATCAGGCAGATTAAAATCTCCTATCATTAACATATCCGCCGCGGTAGCTCAGTGGTTAGTGCGTTGGACTGCGAGCCGAAAGGTCCCCGGTTCAAGCCTGGACTTGGGGCTAACAACATATTTTCATAGAAACATGTTTCTATACCGCGCTACCTCTCGTCAGTAAATGGCAAACCTACGAGAGTAAAACCATTGCCTATGAAAAGCTCTCACCCGCCGTTCGGATTCGGCGTAGGTCCCACCAATTTGAGTCAAATATAACACGCACAGCTCAAAATGGTGAGAGAGCTTGGCCGAAGTTCTATACAGGACTGTATCGTCAAAACTATTAAGTTATTCTAGTACAAAATCAACTGAATTCGATAAAGTCTCAAAGGCTTCCACATTACTTTTAGGAGGAATATATGGATTTAAAATATAAACACAGGAATTGTGTAATACAACCTTAACACAAATAAGTTCTAATGTAGAAGCAACAGGTATTTTTACTAGGGAACTTATAAAAGTTTTTTTTTTACTGCAATTAAAGCACCACCACCGACTGGAGAATTTTCACACTCAAACCGATCTTTTCCAAAGGCATTGAAACTATTATCAAATAATTCAATACTTAAATAGCTATTATTTAATCAAGTAAAAAACAAATAAGAAATTGAAAACATAAAAAATATAGATCACACAAGGGTTAAAGCTTATGCTGTTCGTATAAATTTACCGTCAAATACTGTAAAAATAAATTCTGCGACCCTTTTAATAAATGGAGCAAATTACCTCTTTTCGTAAAAATATGTTTATGTTTTTACACTAATCTAAGAGTCGGTGGCTCAGACTCTTAGATTAGTGTAAAAAACATAAACTTATTGTTACGAAAAGAGGTAAATAGCTCCACTTTGCAAGCAATCAACAATAATAAATGAGACGCAAGACAATTCAGCGCACTAAGCAATGTGCGAGAAAGAGATGAACCGAAAGAGAGATCGGAACCGGAACTGGAACAGAACACCAGAACCGGAACCGGAACTGGAACCATTACTAAATTAATTAGATCAGAAATTAATATATCAAAAAAAAAAAATTAAATCAATTTGGACAATGAATTTGGAAACAAACACAAATATTAATTAAGTTACACAAGTGGACAATGGCATTTTCAAAATGTTGAGTTTTGAAAATTTTCTTTATACATATTGATTGTCATACAAAATATGTTTTGTATTTTTGACAAATATTTCATTCACTTATTTCTCAAAAGATGTATATTATAATTAATGTTGACGGTACTTACGTTTAAGATCGTGTCTCCGCGAGGAAACTTAAATACGACTTTATAAATGGTCAATTCTCATATAATGCATATACATATGCTTTTTTTATACCAATATTTTTTTTTGTTAGTTTAAAACATACATGTAGGAATGAGACCCACGACGTTTGAATACAAACACAAATTATTTTCTATTTTATATAAAAGTTTATTTAGCCCCTTGATATATCAAGCTAGACAGAAGCCTGGCACATTTGTCATTCCCAGATTTCAAACAAGCCTCATTAGTTTAGACACAATCGTCACTCACAGACTCCACACAGGACTTGATATACCAAGCTAGACACATGATTGGCACATTTTTAATTCCCAGATTTCAAACACGTCTCTTTAGTTTATGTTGGACACAAGCCTGGCAAAATTTTCAATCTGGGACTCCACACAGGCTTCGGTATACCAATATTGACACAAGTCTGACACAAAATTAAAATTGTCAAATTATCTTAACCGCATATGCTGAAGGAAATTCCGTCTCGACAACTTCTCGTCCCATGCCTAATAATACATGTGTACCGACTTTAACTTGAGTAAATTAAAGTTTACTATGGTGACATTTCTGTGTTGTTTCCAGGTTAAAGAACACTTATCTGATGAAAAAAAAATGTTTGTTGACGACTTTTTAAACGTCAAAAAATATATTCTTTGAAGTTGTCTGAACAATAAGTCTTTAAATTAACGAATAACGGTTTCGATTTCGGTTTCGAGTTTTTCCGCGTTTCGGTTACGGTTTCGGTTTTAAGTTTTTATAACGAAACGGTTTCGGTATACCGGTTCCATGTTACGGTTTCGGTTTTGATTTCGGTTTTTGTATAAATTTTCTTTATTTCCATATTTTTCAAATAATTGTACATTTTTTATATGGTGCTGAATTATGATCAAATTATTATACTGGGGTAAAGTGGGAAACGTAATTTAAACAATGTTTGTTGTTATTTTAGTAAAAATATCGTGTTACATGAATTATTTAATTGATTACGTCAAGAAAAAAATTTCATTTAAAATTTCGTGACCACAAACCAATGAAAAGCAACATTTTGACTTCACCTGATATATGATCTGAATTGAAAAGAAGAAGAATTTTGTACAATTTTCATCCATAAAAGCCAAAGAAATTAAATTTCAACAATTCTGTGAACTGCAATATATGTAAACTAGTGATGATCAATTGCAAGGCAAGAAATGTTAATCTTAATCTTTTAAATTTTAAATAAAGATCGAATACAAATATCTTAAACTGCATATTAATTATGAAAACGAATAGAATTTGAACACTAATTGTATTTAAGTTACTTATTTTCCATATTTTCAATTTCTTCATCATTTACTAACAAAAAAAAATCCAATAACATAAAAATTTGAATTATATTTTAACAAGAATTAACAAATAAAAAATAATTATATAAAACAAGTGATGTTGACAAGACAATTCAAAAGGCCATAATAAAATTAACGAAAAGTCACCTAATACATTTTCAAATTGCTAAATATTTTTTACAAACATCTTTATGTATCTGTCAATTTTTAATCGATGATCTCCATTTTTTTTACCACATGATAAGAAAATGTAAATCTATCAATTGATATTTCAACTTTAAAAATGCATCAATTACTTTTTATAATATTAATCAACAAACTCGAAAATTAAGTTTTTCTTAATAATGTATTTGGTGACTTTTCGTTCTACAACGACGATATACAGTATACGATATACATATACAATAAATATAAGGAATATTTCGTATAAGCATATTTCTGTTTTCGTCACACATTAAAAAAATCCATATGCTACACGTACCGTATGTCAAGAGAACTCAAATAATATCTTGCAGATTAACATTTTTCTTTGCGAACACAAACTCACCCCCTACAAAGCGAATACTAACAGAAAGAAGAGAATGCACAAATGGTTTTGAAGTTTCCTTTGCAAATATGCACTACTGCACTCTACAGTTTTGAATTCATTTCACAAATTCAGATGCTGAAAATTTTGTGAAATTTGCCAAAATTTACACATTTTTTGCAACCGAACTACTCAAATGCCGAAGTTTTGAGTTACACGTAATGAGTTTAAAAATTAGCACTATTTTTTTAAAACTATGCCTAAAATTCATAGTCTAAGGGAAAAGTGAAAAAATAATTATCATTTTCTGAAAAAATTGTAAAATTTACGAGAAAAAAATGGCATTTTAGTGAATAAAACCAGTGTCCCCCCCTTTTCATTAGTTTAGGGAAAAAGGGACAAAACTTTTGCAAATATTACAATATTAAAATAACTTCATTATATATTATGTTTATCTTAATATTTATATTATAAATCGTTTTTCATAATGAAATTATGTATATGTTTATATCGCTGTAAATACCAAATATGGCACAATTTTGCGCTTAAATATAATGAGGACGTTAAATAAAATAAACTAAAATTGTGAATTTACTTACGGCCGGTTGAATACAGTTATCAATCTGACAAATAAATTTATTTTTTTGTTTTAATATCAATATTGAAATTGTCAGATAACTAATCGATTTCCATCCCTAACTCTTGGTTAAAAGTTGTATGCATCCGGGCATTAAGCAATTAACAATCCGATAATCCCTTTCTGTACAGATATTTTAAAATTTTGTTCTATTTGACAATTTCGTACGCTTGTTCAGCCAAATATAGCTCCTCATCATGCCTGACAACGATATCATCCATAATTCGTTTCAAAATCGGTTGAAAATTGTACTCACACGATCAATTTTTAAATAAAAAAACTAAATATTTATAAACTAAAACGTTGTTTACGTTTGTTTTGAGTATTTTTATGTTGTCAGAAAATTAATTTGTTATTAAATTTCTGTTTGGCGCAAACATCAAAAGCAGTGGTGAATATGTTGAATATAAAGGGGGAAAAAATGTCTAAAATGAGAAAATCTGTGGCATTATTGTCCAAGTTGAATAAAAGTCGTCTAAGTTGAATAAAAAGTTGTCCAAATTGCGACTGCGACGCTAACAAAACGATTTTTACATCTACATTGACGGAGTTTCATGTCTTGTGGTCTATGGTCAAAACATCAAGCCATTCAAAACATTCAATGTTTTGAAAAACACAACAAACAACAACACTGTCGCTGAACATGCAACGAATACAGTAGGTGCAGCGAGTGAGCGCAACGAGTAACGAGTGAGAAGACGAACATTGAAAACAACAACAAATCTGACGCTCGTTCGACGGCAGTAATGTTGTTATTGGTAAAAAAATTGTACGACAAAAACAACGCTTTGGTCGAAAAGCAATATATCAAAAAAAAAAAAAAATTAATTAATGAAAAAATTAAATAATGAAAAAAATGTTTTTCGATAAATAAAAAACTTAATATTAAATATTATGTGATTTTCTTATATTGCACATCATCATAGACCTCTTCACTTCAGTTTTGTTTTGCTTATGTTTTGTTTTGACAGTACTTGGTTCTTTGTTGTTGTGAACAAGACATTCATTTGATTTTCAAGCATAGAGTTGACGACAGGAAATGTTTTGAAACGAAGTGAATGTCTTGAAGTGGGTTTCAAATGGACTTGTGCAGATGTCTATTACGTATACATACACTTTCACAACGACAACTCTTCGTTGCTTTCCTGTATCATCGCATGGCAACAAACAGACGCATGACAACAGATATGCGCATGACAACGGACAGACGCATGACAACAGACAGTCGCATGACAACGGACAGACGCACGGCACCACACTACATGTATGTCTCCAGTACAGCTCTCTAGTTGGCAACTACAACGAGTTCTCTTTGTGGTACAAAATATTTACCGCCAAAATTCTATCGAAAGCTTGGATGCTGCTTTATTCGCATTTTTGTTGTTGTTGCACTTTCAAACGAATCAGCGGATTTGTGAAAAAAGAAAAACACAAAAAGCAATATATCACACTGTGAACATGTTCATGTATTATTTTTTATTACTTCATGATTTAACAATTAACAAAAAAACTATAAAGTAAAACAAAAATAATAATGTGCATAAGCACAGTGCATATGCACAATCGATGTACGAACTTGCGTAGCGAAGAAAAGAGAAAAAAACGTTGTTTTGTCTATTTTATCTTTTTGAAGCGACTTTTGAAGCACTTATAAAGCTATTAACCGCTTCAAAAGTGCTTCACAGGCCTTATTTTTAAGATGCTTATATTTTTTAGAATTCGACAAAAACAAAAAAAACACACATCTTCATTAATGTTCACGTTCATAAATATTTTGCACGCTTTCCATTGTTACTTATTGTTCAATATTTAGTAATATCATAAATTATTTGTATATCATTATTACCTTAAAAACATAATAAATACATTAAAATTATATAAACATGCAAGAGTCTTCCTTTTCTTGCAGTCTTAGTCTTGCACTTGCTCTTGTTCTTTTTCTTGCAAAATCTCGATTTTGTTCTCGCTTTTGTTCTTGCAAAAAAAAAAAAAATGCAAGAACAAGAAATTTTTAATCATCACTAATGTAAACAAATATCTGCCTTATACTTGAAATTTTTAAACTTGTCTAACTTGCACTTCATTTTTCGTATTTCCTTAAATAGTTACTGAGATGTTAATAATTTGAAACTTTTTTCACATTTTTTTTTGCATTACCATTGTTTTGTTTATGTCTGAAATTGAGCTGTTTGAAAAATCACTCAAAAATCCATTAAAAGACTTATAAATGGTATTCTATTGAATAGATCCTTTAAAAGAATTTAAAAAATATTCAAATGAACTTTTCAAAACTTGTTCCACTTTACCTCAAGCTCCCCTATATATTTTACTAATAAAATAAATAAAAAACCAATATTATTAAAATTTTAATCATTTTTTAACGTAACAATTTTGCTTGGAGTTGTGGTGTTTTGTTGTTAATTCGATTAATGAAACAAAAAACAAATTTTAGACCAAATACCGTTGTTTTGGAAATATCGTTTCTCAAAAAACAACATGTGAATTTTTGTACAACCAAAAATATTTATTTTGGGAACTCCAAATTTTAATTAATGAAATTTTACTTAAGATCTTCTATATAAAATAAAATATGTTCTTCTGGTTTTTTGTATACTTTTTTAAAAACCGTTTTAAACCGGTATAAAACCGAAATCGTTTATATCGGTTTTGGATATCGGTTTATTTCTGACTTTCGTATAACGGTTTCAGTTACGGTTTCGGTTTTAAAAATGAAACGTTTTAAACGGTTATCGGTTTCGGTTACGGTTTCAATCCTTGGTACAAACCTGAATTACAGGCTTGTAACACAGTTATCATTCCAGTCTTGACACAGTCTTGGGACGAGCTTGGATAACAGCGTTGGCACAGGCCTGAGTAGCATTGGCACAAGCTTGTGCCGATCGTTAATTCCTACTTGGGTAATACCTAAATATACTCACAAAAAAATATCACCAAAAATTTCACCAACTACCAGTATTCTTCCTATTGATGATTTCATTCATTGAACTAAAATCGTATTTTTTCAATGTTTTTCACTTTTAATATTTTTTATAATGTAATTCTTATAAGATTTATGATATTTAAATTAATGTGGTTTGATGAGCAAAACTCATCAATATGATAAACATTATTCATTAATATGATGAAATGGAGTCTTCGCATAATTAGCAATTAAATATTATAAATCGTATAAGAATTATAAATACAAAAATGTGTAAATGGAGACAAATTTGAGTTTGAAATTTGACGTAGCTTAGCAGAAAGATATAATGGAGTTTTGGAATATACCAACTTTTGCAGAAATATGCAGTTTCTTATGTCCAGATAGTTTGTAATGCAACAACTAAAATGCCTTTACTTACATCTTCGACATGTGAAAAACGTCTCAAGGGAAAAACATATCGCGTCACATTATTAAAATCTCCTCTTAGGAGTAATAGCATTTAAAAAAAGTTTGGTTGTATGGGATGTGCGACTCCATTTGTCCAATCTATCCGTAGTGGCTATATAAACGAATCCTCATTATTAAAATACAATTCCCATTGGTGGTGAACTTAATGCATTCTCATACAAAACACAAATTTCGATTTTCCGGTTTTTCCATGGGAGTTTTTCGAATTCCAAATCAGTCTCTCCGTTCTCATGTTTTTGCGAGACTAATTCATGGCAATTACTATATAAACGAATCCTCATTATTAAAATACAATTCCCATTGGTGGTGAACTTAATGCATTCTCATACAAAACACAAATTTCGATTTTCCGGTTTTTCCATGGGAGTTTTTCGAATTCCGAATCAGTCTCTCCGTTCTCATGTTTTTGCGAGACTAATTCATGGCAATTACTTAATTTTTATATACATAGATAAATATCATTATGTTTTACGTAAAAATATTTATATTTTTATTGCGTTTTTTGGCTTGTTTGTGGAACAGGAACTGGAACTGGAATCGTTATTTTATTTTTTATTGAACCGGAACCGGAACTGAAACCGAAATAAAAAATAATTTAAGAACCGGTACCGGAACCATTTTTTATTTTTTTATAGAACCGGAACTGGAACCGCAGAGAATGGAATTTCGGTTCCTAGCCCTGTACAAAATGTTTAAATTTGAACAACATTAACTCGACCAGGTAAAGAAGGAGGTAGCGAATCGTGATCTTCCCACTGCTGGTACGAAAGTAGAGCTGCAAAAGCGCTTAATGGAGGAATTTCAGTTTGAAGGCATTAATCTATCTCACAGAGCACGGATTTGAAGTGGAAGCTAACACAGCGGCATCGAAAAATCTGGACACAGAAGAAAAAGTTCACTCTCAAGTGTTTGATTTGAGCCAGTTGCTCGTATCTATACAACAACAATTTCAAGAAAATTCCAGCAAAATGGAACAGAAACTTCAAGAAAATTCCAATCAGCTCAAATTACACATGAAACACGAACTACTTGAAAACGCTAGTTGGTTAGCGTTTTCAAGTAGCAGAACTTCATGAGAATTCCAATAAAATAGAGCAGAAACTTTAGGAAAATACCGAACAGCTTCAAAAGCATTCGAAGCAGCTTCTGGAAGCTTCTAATACACTCCATGGCAAAGTAAACGAACTTGAGGCACATGTTAATGACATTGTAGGGGACATTGATGACATATTTGAAAAGTTGGAAAATGGTTTCGACAAAAAGCTACAGAAAATACAAGAAGATGTCAGTTTACTACAGATAATTGGATCCTCAATGCATGTTCTTAGTGGTTCGAAGCTGAAATCGCCGATTTACGATGGAACATTTTCAAGCTCCAATTTGAGACAACGGCTGGTAGTAATCGATGGAACAATGAGGACAGCGTAGCCGCACTTATCGTGGCGGTAAAAGGAGGCGCAGCCGAAGTATTGCAGACTGTTCCAGAAAGTGACATAAACAGTTATGCAACGAAAATATGGCAGTGATCACATGACACCGATTTACAGAATACAGCTGAAGTTCCGAAGGCAAGATAATGGCGAATCGTTGCAGGAAAATGCTGCGGATGTTGAGAGACTTGCACATTTGGCATATTCGGATTCAGCGTGTTATTTCTTGGAAATGCGCAAGATAAATGCGTTCGTTGATGGCATACGGGATCCTGAGACAAGACGGGCTGCAATGACTATGCCGAAAGTGACATTTATTGAAACGGTCACCACAGCGCTTACGCAGGAGATAGCGACTGCATTGTGCCGACCAGCGACAGAGACACGTGTACTAGATAAGGAGAGAGGAAATTTATTTCAAGGAGTAAGAAGAGCATCCTAAACCAGTGTTAAATCACGACTTTATGCTGCCAACACCCAATTTCAAGGTAAATCCTATATATATGTGAAAACAATTAACTGAAAAAAAATGAGAATATGGCACTTGACTGTCGTGAAAAACGGAAATCTGTAATTGTGCAACCTCCTAAGGAATATAGACTAGAAAAGAGACCTGAAGATATCCAAAACAACACCAGAGGACATCGTGGAAATTCAGGCACTGTGTTGGCGCGAGCTTGTAAAATGGAATTCAAAAAATGCCCGAGAGATGAAGGAAAGACGAACATAATTAATGTTTGTTTGTTAAATGTCATGGTAGATGATCAATGGCGTACAGCGCAAATACAAAATGATCAACAGAAGAACCCTGACATCGCAAAAATTAGGACGTTCAAGGAACAACAAAGAAAGCCATTATGGAATGAGATAGCATTTAACAGTCCAATAAGCAGGGCTTACTGGTCGCAGTGGTAAAGCCGGAAGCTACAAAATGGTTGTTTGTACCGTGTGGGGGAAACTAAAAATGGCAGATCTGCACAAAGAAATAAGATAAAGTCCAGGGATTTAAGGAAGGAGATCTAGTATTGCTTTATAGCCCGCAACGAGTGAAATTATTAAACCCTAAGCTGCAAACACACAGGGAAGGACTGTACAAGATAATAACCAGTTGGGAAGGTTAGATCACATGGGAAATTTTAAAGTAGGGACATTATATAGTAGGTGTTATTATGATACTTAAGATTATCAAAATAATAGTCATTATAGTCGGTCTAAGCCGACTATAATACCCTACAATATATGCGGTTACCATTCAAAGTGGTATACAGGTGACCAGAGTATACGAGTCCTGAAGATAACTACAAACTTTCAATCGCTGAAGAATTTCCATTCATTTGATACCCATATTTACAAATTGGTAGGTGTACCGAATATCGATTTTTTTTTGTGAACCACAAGTCGTTTCGCGGGAAAACATTATTTTCATGTATTTAAGCATGAAGTCAATATATATTTGACCAAAAAAGTTTACATAAGCACGTATACAGTAAAATTGATCTGTAGATGTAAATTTTATATGAGTTATTTGAATATAAATGGTCAGATCACAGGTCAGAATTAACCGATTTTCGCACATACAGCGTAGATATATAAGTACTCTAAATTATAAGTTTCATTTATCTAAAAGTCGTACATTTAGAAAGTTTGACGCAATACAGAGAGAGATGATTAACATTTGTTCGGGACGAACAGATTTAGGGAGAGCAGTGTTACGAAAAGATATAATTTGCTCCATAGTGCAAGCTATCAACAATAATAAATGAGACGCAAGATAATTCAGCGCACTAAGCAATGTGTTAGAAAGAGACGGAAGATCAGCACATTAAAACACATGAGTGCGAATGAAATGCCAATAGCATGCGTCATTCAGGAAACGAGTAGAAGGTTATCGATACATGTCGAAGCTTGTCGAAACGTGTCGAACTGATGCATGTAGTATATAAGGACGCCGCATCTGAGGCACATCACTTCATTTGTGATTGGAACGTGGTGCAGTGCATCTCGTGTAAGGACAATATCAAGTTAAATAGTAGTCATGCAGCAGTTGTTAGAATTTATTATTAGTGAAATTGTTTATTAAAGTGAATTAATAAAGTTAATTGTTATAATTTAAACCAAACATAACAGTGTTATCTTAAATCGGGTGAAATTCAGTATTTTCGGAACCACTCAAACGATTTTAAAAATTTTAAAAGTGTTGTTTAGAGAAAACTTGAGAGAATTTAAGTTTTAAAATTGGAGTTTGTATCTTTGATGGTTATGTAGATAAAAATCAGTAAAGTTGAGATTTTTTTTTTAATGAGATTTTTTTCAAAAATTGTAAAAAATCCAAAAGTTATCCGATTTTAAAATTTTTTTTGTTTATGCTTAAGCTTACATTGATATCTAAATAAAATGTGCTTACATGAAAAAATATCTTGATTAGTTTTGAAGATATAGACTGAAACATGATTTTTTTTTTTTAATTTTTGAAGACTTTACTTCACATATTTGTACATAGATTGTACAGTTTATCCTGAAATCAATATATTTGTATGGGACTTTCATAAACAATTAACACGTAAATCATAAACTGATGAATAAATATAAATTTGTTAATTCGATTTTTTTTTTATTTTCAATTTTTTAATTTTTTTTTGGAAAATTTGACTTTTACGCAAATCTCCGTAAGTTTTTTTTTTTTTCTTCAGCAACATTTTTTTTTTTTTAATAATGTGGGAAAAAATAGAGCCACAGCACTCAGACAGGGTTATATCCATTGTGATATAACCCAGTTCCCTGGTTTTTAATTATAATTCTTGGTTTCATTATTAAATCTAAGAAGGCTGTTGTGTGATAAAGAGTGAAGCTGAATCTTTCTCATCACGTCTGTGCCAAAGATCCGGCTTCTAATTCTAGAAAATGCTGGACAGTCACACAGATAGTGCTCTGTGGTACCAGTTTCTTCGTAGCAGGCAGAACAAAAGGCGCTTTCGGTCAGGCCGATTGCGTTCATGTGTTTTTCACATGCGTTGTGTCCCGTTAGAAGTCCCGTCAGTTTTCTGCACTCCTTTCTACTTAAGGAAAGTAGAAACGAGGCCGATCTTTTGGTTATCGTCGGTGTCATGAGCTTGTAGAATCTGCCATCTGCTCTTGTGTGCAGAGGCGACCCAAGAGCTGATGACGAATTTTCCCGTAGATGCAGGTAGTCCAAGCACAGGCTATGCTCCAAATGGATTATCCTCTGATCCAGCACGTGCTAGTTCGGCAGATGTTTCATTGCCCGAAACTCCTTTATGGCCCGGCACCCAAATCAGTTTCAGTGTATTGTATTTACCAACACAATTGAGACGTGATCTGCAGTGACGTACAATTTTGGATGTGATGACCTGGTTGTTCAAAGCTATAAGAGCAGCCTGACTATCGCTGCAAACTGATATAGCCCTGTTCTGCCATCTATTATCCGCAATGTAGTCCATAGCCATAAGTATAGCATAGACTTCGGCTTGAAATACCGAGGCATTGTCGCCTAAGGCGAAGTGAAGTCTGCGGTCATCCGGTTCCACAAACACTCCAGCACCAGATCCCTGATCGGTTCTGGAGCCGTCTGTGAAAATGCGGTGTGACGCTCTACCTGGCTCACAGTCAGGCGTTAGCCAGTCTTGAATGTCAGGTTGGCAGACCTCAAAATTTCGTCTTGGTAATATTTCTGTTATCATTGCATCAGAGGGCATCTCCAGTAGACAGGTGTCTAATGGAGTGTCAAGTGCAATGTCAGAGATAATCCAGGGAACATTAAACCAGAAACCACCTCGTTTTAGTCCCCAGCAGCCTTTCATGGCTTCGCCTCTGATGAAGATGTCAAGTGGTGGTAGGTTTAAGATTGCATTCAGTGCTGGACCAGGTGTAGTGGGAAATGCACCCGTAACACCCAGACACACGGTTCTCTGAATCTTGGCAAGACTAGTTGTCACGCATTTTCGCGACAGCTTGTTCCACCAGACTACCGATGCATATGATATCATCGGTCTTATCATTGCCGTGTAAATCCATAAGGTTTTGCTCGGCGATAGTCCCCATGTCTTCCCAAAAATTCCTCTGCATTGCCAGAAGGCATTCAATGCTCGCGAAATTTTATTTTCAACATGTTTTGTCCAAAGTAGTTTACTATCTAGAGTTAAGCCCAGATATTTTACTTCGTTAGACAGAGGAAAAGTGACACCCTTAAGTACTGGTAGAGATAATCCTGTCATTATTCTTTTCCTAGTGAAGAGAACAATCTCTGTTTTGTGAGGGTTGACGGAAAGTCCGTTTGCAGTACACCAGCTGTCAATTCGGTTCAATGAGTTTTGTGTTTTAACACAGACCTCAGTGAGGGAAAAGCCTGTGGCAAAAATGGGAACATCGTCTGAATAGGCCTGGGAATAGACACCTGGTCCATTAAGATCGTTGAGCAAAGAATCAACCAGCATACACTAGAGCAGGGGGGAGAGAACGCCTCCTTGAGGACAACCTCTATTCACCCCTGCCATAATATACTGACCGCACTCCGCCTCAGAGGTGATGGTCCTAAACATTAGCATTGACCTTAGCCATTTGACCACTGTTTCATCTATTCCATGCCTTCTAGCTGCGTCACACATTCCATCAAAAGTCGCATTATGAAAAGCACCCTCGATATCAACAAATATCCCCATCATCTTGTACATCTTCCACTGAAAAGCATGCTGTTTCACAGGATTCTCCACGTTGGTAGGCATGTTGTCTTGATGATAGTGGGTACCTTGACAACGATGTTTTTCTGATGTGCAACTCAACTAGTCTTTCTAGACACATTAGTATGAAGGCCATCATACTAATGGGTCTGAAGCTCTTGGCTATGGAATAGTCTTCTCTTCCAACTTTAGGAATGAAGGCTATTTTAACAAACGCCAGGATGTCGGAATGTATGCCCATGCGAGACTTGCTCTAAAGATCTTCATTAGGCATTGTAGCAATTGGGTTATACCTTCCTTTAGCATGACTAGGTAGATGCCATCCGGCCCAGGTGACTTGAAGCCATCAAAAGGTGCCACTGCGTATTGCTATCCAATACGCAGTGTCATAGTACACAACCAATCTGGCAACCTGCCAGTCATGTTTTGTCACATTAGAGTTGTTATTGGAGTCCCCAGTGCTGGGATTACAAAGTGGCCCTATGTGGATATGATTTCCCGGAAAGTGAGTCTGAACTGGGACACTGAGTGCCTCTGTCTTAGACTCAGAATACGAGCCATCAGGTCTCCGCAGAGAGTCCAGTCGGGCAGCTCGGTCTACTGCAGAAGTCTTTATAAGAAACACTCTTCGATTTACGAATTAGTTTCTTATATTATTTCTGCATAGCTCGAAACCAGTCAGAGTCTAAATTTCTCCTTAGGGCCCTATTTAGAAGGTTTCTGGAATCCTTGCGCAAGGTTTCAAGACAAGCGTTCCACCATGGAACAGGAGGTCTAGATAACGTTTTTCGTATCGGACATGTTCGTACTAGAATTTATGACATCGTTCATAACTTGAACGGACGTCTAAATACTTTCTTTGGTACGAATTCTGACAGGAATATTGAGGGAATTCTCAAGCTCATGTCTGAAGCGTGCCCAGTTCGTTTTTCTAGGGTTTCTTACCGTCATAGAGCGCAGCACCTCTCGGTCAGTCTGAAACTCGATATACCTGTAGTGCGTTAAAGAATCTTCTTTAAGAATCTTCCGGTTTAAGATTGACTCTCTCAGTCTACAGGTTTATTACCAGTGTTTATTACCATAAACCTACGGTTTTTTTATTACCAGTGTTGTGAATGTTCAGATTGGAGGTCAGGATGAAGTCAAGGAGTCTGGTACCTCATGCGTTGCATTTGCTGCTGCCCCAGTGTGCATTAGCGTCACAGCAAAGAATAAGGCCAGTCTCCGTCAGATCACAGTACTCTATAAGCTCAACTATTGCCTTTGGCGGTGGAGGCAGTAGTGAGTCATAGGGGAAGTAGCCTGAGGCGACAATCAAATGTTTCCATCCACTATCACTTTCATAGCTCCCTCTAACTGCCACCAGGTCTTGCCCACAGAATTGGGTTAACTTGGTGACAGCAAAGTGTTTCAATACTATAAGACAGCTTCTAGGCCTTAAGGCTTGCTCATCGTATAGTATGGTTTCACCACGTAGTTCACTAAGTCCAAAGATGCGTTTGTTATACACCCACGGTTCTTGAATGGTTGTGATGTGCATACATTAGCAACCGCTTACCTAGTAAATCGGTAGCAGTTTTAGAATGTTGCAGATTGATGTGAGTAAATATCCTGACAGGACAATTAACTCGTTTCTCATCATGTGCCTATTCATTTGGAATTGATTCGGAATTAGATCCGTCCAAAAAATAGGTTTAGATGACTGTCGTACTTAGATAGCATGACATCTAACGACTTCTGGTCTAAGCCAACAACCAGGGTTGAGCCCTCCTTGTCCTCCGGACCTCGCTCTGCTTTATGGCTATAGATTTTCCATCCGTTTGTTCGGAGCACGTAGGCAGGCAAGCACTTCCGCTGTTTTCCTGATAGGACAGCATATTGCTCGCCTGCGTTTTGGTTCGTCTCCACTGAAAACAACGAAGCGCGATTTGCCCAAAGGGGGGATTTTAGCAACGGCTGTGGCAATCTAATCGAAATTGGCTTGAGACGAGCATAGTACCTTCATGATGCCATCACTCGTCTCATAGCTTTTTGCGTTTGCACTTATACCGCCGGTGCAGACTAGCCGCGCCAAAGATGATCGGTGCAGTGTTTTACTTCTGCATCATTCAACTTTTGCTCCTTCCCCAATTTGCCAATAATTGCAACCGGAAGTGCTTTGCGAGCAGCATCACGATATGATACTGCTTGTGGAAGCAATATCACTGGAAACCGGCGAGTTCTGGGAGTTACGGGGTTTTGCAGTAGCAGTGAAGGTTTTAAACTTCTTGCCATTGCGCTTCTGAGGTGCATTGGCAGCCACCACAAGAACAGCAGATGGTTCGGCTTCAGTCAGAGTAACTTCCAACGATCTATCGCGTTTTGCTGAGGTAGGTGGGGAAGAGAAAACTCCAGCATGCCTTTAGCCTTTTCAGCCTCTTTGCGATCTTTCGCTTTATTCTTCCTTCGCCTACTCACCTGGGCATCAGACATCCCGACCTCTGTATTCAGAGATCCGGGTTCGGTCTCCAATGGAAGTAAAGATTCCAGTTGGGCGTCGGTCTCTCTAGGATAATATGCTGGTAAGACACCTCTTTCTTTCGATCGACTCATATTTACAAATACGTGGCAGTAAGGAGCCCTGAGAGGAAACAACACTGTCTAGCAGCTATACAGTGGAGGATTAGTCGTAAGCATCGCCGAACCGACACTTTCCTCTACTGGTATGGAACCACTGCGTTGTCATTATCTGTCTCTAGATTTCTAGCTGTATCATAAATTTGGGAGCTGGAGGGGCACGATGAACCCCCAGCTACAGGAGTAGAAAGGTTCATCGTACAAGGGTTGTATGCGTTGATTGAGGCCTCCAGAATCATTGTCTCAGACGCCGAAGCGGATGGATTACCACTTTTGTGGGTACCACCTGGAGTAGTTAAATCTTTATGTAGACGCTTCGCGGTGGTGTAGGGTTTCTTTTGAGTCTGCCACTCGACGAATAAAAAGACTATGGTAGTATGTACTTCATTATCTATTTTATTTAAGTTGGTAGATATATCATCTGGAATACCGGATGCAATTACAAAGATGTTATCTGCATATATTCCAAAAAAATCAATGCAATAAGATTTTTGTCGAGATTTATTGATCTAGAAAGAAATCCGTCTACCCTGACTGTTACCCTTCGATGCGTTAAAAATGAAAATATTAGTCGAAGTAATTTATTAGGTATTCCCCATTCGTAAAGCTCTTTAATAATAAATATAGATATCACTCGATCAAAAGCTTTTTCGAGTACGACGAATTCTAGATCGTGGCAAAGTGTGTATCCTTTCACGCAGTTGCTGATCCTTTGGATTAGTATTTTACCTAAAATTTTGGACAACACTGGGAGTAGGGAAATAGGGCGATAGCTTTCTATGCTGTTCGGATTTTTTCCAGTTTTTGGAATTGGGCTCAGAATACCCTGCTTCCAATTGTGCGGATATATACTCGAAACAATAATGTTGCTGTAAAGCCGGCATAAGTGATATGTAAGTTGCGTTGAACAATTGTGTATGTAATCATGACTCTGCAATGAGTAGTACCCTTGAAAGTCGAAAGTACCATCTCTAATCTAATTCAGTAATGTCGGCTTTGTCCAGCGTGTGTTTATTATTCAGCCCCTTTTCAAGCAATTTATTTATATCGAAATTTCTTTTTTCCTCAATAATGTTAATGTCGTACGAATTTTCGGAACCGATCGAACTCCATGTGTCTGCAAAAGTGTCCGCAATGTCTGCAGGATCAGAAATTAATTACCAAGTTATACACAAAAATTGGTGAGAAATTCAAAGAATGTTTGGATCGAATGTTCTTAACCTTACTCCAGAGTACTCTAATATCCATAGTTGTGTTAACTTGGTTATATGATGTGAGGGTTTCTTCATTGCAATTCACGCAAAATTTCCTAGTGCAGCTATCATGTGGTGGGGGGTTAGCGCATTCTCGACAGTTCTCAACATTGGCACCATTTTTTTGTGTGTCCCAACTTTTGATAATTTACACATCTCATAGGATTAGGAATATATTCGGCGACATGTACTCTTTGCCAGCCTAGTTTGATGTGTTCAGGTCGGTGAAACAAAATTAATAATTGCTGCTCCAGTGCAACGAGCTTTCCATCGACATTTCATTATTTTGCGTACATCTGAAACTTTCTGGTTTTTCAGAGACGTTAGCAATTTATCTATATATAATATAGCAATTCATCATCGGGAATGTTCACAATATTTTTAGAAAAAATTCATCCTTGTGATGAGTTGAGATTCTTATAAGATGATATTTTGACTTTGACGGAATCTACATAAGTTGCTTTTAAGAATGTTTCGGCAGTTTTTCAGTTTAGTGTTTTGAGAACAAGATCACTAGATTTAAGTTCAATTACATCGGTACAATCATCAGAGATAAACTTGAGATCTTTTTCGATTTTGAAAACGTTGTATGACGATAGAGAGGGGTACATGTTCATCATTTGTGTTTCCTATGGCAGTAATACCGAGGTATGTGGTCGTCATTGGGTGTCAAATCTTGTTCATCATTCGTTGTAAAAGCGTTCGATCGTGTGCGCTTATTGTTTTTACGTGAAATTGTTGGATACATGTCGGGATTTAGGTCTATAAACCTACTGTGCCTGGCGGGATTAACCCCGTTCATTTTCAGGCAGCTTCAGCCAACTGTTATATTTTTGGTTTAAATCACTTAGTTTAATTTATTAGAAATGATTAGAGAGAAACGAATTGTATACGTAGTGAGCGAATGTATATTAATTGTCAAGCCCGAAACTACAGCGAAAAGAAATTATCTTTATGCGGCAAATGCCAGAGAGAGCCATTTTGAATGCCATTTTTTTTTACTATTTTTGTGTCATTTTTGCCTATTTTTTTTGCCATTTTTACTTTTTTTTGTGCCATTTTGCCTGCCATTATTAACTATATTTTGTGCCAAAAAAACTTTCCCTGGTCATACCAATCGCCTAGCACGATTTTGATGTCGTTGCGGGGGCAGTGCTCGTATTGTCTAGGCGTTCGTAGAAGCGCTCTTTTGTCTTGTCATCTCTCTTGTTCTTCGGAGCGTGTGTACAAATTAGGCTGATGTGGAAATATTTAGCCTTGATGCGGATTGTTGCCATCCTTTTGACCACGGGCGTGAACCTAGAGACAAGGTGGCGGAGTCTCTTACCGACCACAAATCCACATCCAAATTCGTGTCTCTCCGCATGGCAGCTGTAGTAGATATCACAGGACGCTTGTTTCGAGCAGCCCTGTCCCGTCCATCGCATTTCCTGGAGAGGGGTGATGTCAGCCTTATATTTTTCGAGGACATCTACCAGCTGAAAAGTGGCACCTTCCCTCTAATGGGTCCGGACATTCCAGGTGCATATTCGTAAACCATGGTCCTTAAAATCTTCGCATGGGTTGTCATCGTGGGAATCGGTCGTTATCCGAGACTTCTTTTTTGTTTTCATTGGGCGCATAGATTTTTTCAGTGGTGGGACCCAAACCCAACGCACGAACCCTCACTCTGAGGGAGATGCTCGCCATTCAGTTTAGCCGACTTCTACACCAGTTGGTGTAGAGCGTCGTTTCCAGGAACTTTCGCGAGGAGAACTACCACCGAAGTGGAAGCGTCACCATGTGACAATTCTGGCGTCCAGTGATTGATTTGAGACGACACCGTCAAGGATAGCGCTGGCTTCGCTGCTATATAAACAGGCATAAAAATAAAACCAGTTGGGAAGGTTAGATCACATGGGAAATTTTAAAGTAGGTGTAATTATGATAGTTAGGATTATCAAAATTATAGTCGGTCTAAGCCGACTATAAATACCCTACACATATGTGTGGTTACCATTCAAAGTGATATATAGGTCACCAGGGTATACGAATCCTGAAAATAACTACAAACATTCAATCGCTGAAGAATTTCCATTCATTTGATACCCATATTTACAAATGGGTAGGTGTACCGAATTTCGATTTTTTTTTTTGTGAACCACAAGTCTTTTCGCCGGAAAACTTTATATCATGTATTTGAGCTTGATGTCAATATATATTTGATCAAAAAAGTTTACCTAAGCACGTATACATAAAAATTGATCTTTATATGTACATTTTATATGAGGTATTTGAACATAAGTGGTCGGATCGTAGGTGTCAATGGACCGATCTCGCCAATTTCGCACATACAGCGTAGGTATATTAGTAATCTAAGATATAAGTTTCATTTATCTAGCTCTTCAATTTTAAAAGTAGTAGGGATTTCAACAGACAGACAGACAGACGGACAGACAGACGGGCATCGCTAAATCGACTCAGAAGGTCATGCTGATCAAGAATATATATACTTTTCCATACCGGAGATGCTTCCTTCTGGGTGTTACAAACGGCGTACCAAACTGAATATACCCTTTCACTCTTAGTGTAGGGTATAAAAATGTGGGCCAATCACGCCAAATTTGAGCATGTATTGATAGATGATTGTTTGTAACTAATTTTAAAATTTATAACTTTTTCTTGAATACTTTACGAGATATTGGATCCTAAAATGTAAACCCATATCTTGTATGGGATGTAGTGGAGTACATTGACTAATTTGACTCATTTTTGAACTTCAAATTACTTTTAAATACATTTAAATTAAATTTCATAGCATTCGAAACAGTGTTTATCAAGTTATCCTGTATAGACGGACAGTCAGACGGTCATGTCTAAATCGACTCGAAAAGTGATACTTATCAAGAAAATATATATTTTCATGCCGGTCACACCTTTTAAGATGCGCTAAAATATCCTCCTATACATAGTATATCGTGTAACCCATGGGTGTAGGGTACAAAAGCACAAAATGCGATTTTTTTTAATGATTCTAATTCTAATGATTTATATGCATTTTTTCTGACCTCAAAATGTATCCATAGATTTTTTTTATTTTTACGTCGTTTTCTTTAGAATGGTGCAGGCTAATTTTGGAATATCACAGACTGTGGTTCATCTCTCTTTTTAGATTTTTCCCAATTTTTTAAATGCATCTTTGATTTAAATGTTTGTCCTAAAACAAAAACATTTTTTGAGTTCTTTTATCTAATTCTATCAAACCAGTAAATCAATTTCAAAATGTTGTGAGAAATGTTTATTCTCTTTCATCTTTTATTTAGTATTACATTTGATCCAACTCTTTATTTAAAAATAAATATTGTTTTTTTTTTATAATAAAACGGTATTTTGAGGAATTTTGAGAGCACTACAAGGAGTTCTCGCAAAGAAAACGGTAAGTGCGAGATAAAAATAGTGTATGAAGAAATTGTTTATTATATTATGATACATTCAAATATTAAAAAAAGATAAATAAAATACTAGATAAAATTTCGAGAAAAACGGAATTTTATAAAATAAAGTTGTAATAAAATATTTATTTTTTTACTTTGAAGAGAAAAATCTCTTAGCGCACCAAATAAAATGCCAATATTAAAATTTTACTAGAAACTATGATCGTTTATCTTTAAAATTAATGTAATATTTTTGCTCTGGACTATACATTGTAGAACTTATAATAAAGTATACGGTTGTATCAATTTTTGTAAAGTAAATTTTGAAAACACCCTGTATATCAAAGTTGTTCTAAATAGACCCTAACTCTAGAACAATTTTTTTCATGAAATGAACCAAGGAATCAGTCCCTAAAATATTTGCACCCCAAAGCGGACCACCCTGTATATATTATAAAGTGAGATATAACGGTTTTAATATATGTCGCTTAAAAAAATGTTTATTTTTGGAAAAAAGCTGTCCTGCACATATACTAGGGTAAGTAAGGGTAAAAAATACGAAGAAATAATTTGTCCTTATAATTGCCAACTTAAATTCTGACTTTGGACTTTGAAGACTTTTCTGTAACTTAAAATATGTATCTTTGATCAGTGTTGCCAGATTGTTTAAATAAATTTTGGATAATTTGTATCTTTTAAAAGATTCTCAGTTATGTTATTTATCAAAAAAAATATGTAACAAAAGTACATGTTACTGAAGAATAAAAATTATTACAGAGATTTACGTAAAAGTCCAATTTTCCAAAAAAAATAAAAAAAATGGAAAACAAAAAAAAATTTAAACTTTAAAATTTTATATTTACTAAACCACTTGAGATATTTGAAAAATATATGATTTATGTGTTAATTGTTTATAAAAGTCCCATTCAAGAATTTTGATTTCATGATAAAATGTACAATCTATGTATAAATATGTAAATAAAACAAAAATTCAGGTTCAAGTCTATATCTTTAAACCTAAAGAAGATATTTTCTCAAGTATTTTAAAAATCGGGTAACTTTTGGATTTTTTACAATTTTTAAAAAATTTTAAAACTTATGTCCTCTTAAGTTTTCTCTGTACAACACTATTTAAATTTTTAAAATCGGTTGAGTGGTTCCGAAAATACTGAATTTCACCCGATTTAAGACCGTTTGGGCACACTGTGCGATATCTCGTAAACTTATCCATAGATTTTTGTGCGTTTAGTCATGTCCGTCTGTCTGTCTGTCTGTCTGTCTGTCTGTCTGTCTGTCTGTCCGTCTTGCTGTCTTGCTGTCTTGCTGTCCGAATACAGAATAACTTGAGAAATACTGATCAGAATGCGATGAAATTTCGTCTCAATATAGTTTAGCCAAAAGTAGGAACTGAGTTTGAAAATGAGCAAAATCGGTCAACGGACACGCCCACCTCCCATACCAGTCACTTTTATATAACTTTTTCGAAACTAATAACTCGAAAAGTATTCAAGGTATAGTTATAAAATTTAAAACGTATTGTTAGAATTCACCTAAAAATATGTGGTCCAAAAATGGGCGTGATCCGCCCACTTTTTTTTTTCATTATTTCCCGGGTTTTCATAGTGGAAATTTGATCCGTAAATTATTAAAATCAAATCTATGAAATATTAGCCTTTCAAAATTTTAAATATAGGCGTGGTCCGCCCAATTATATTTTTCAAATTTTTTTTTATTTTTTTTATTTTAAAATTTTTTTTAATTTATTGGGATATAAGACGTAAATTTCTGATATATGTATAATATTCTGAGGGTTAATATCCCCACCAAAGGTGTAGGGTATTCCATAGTCGGGCCCGTACCGACTATAAAAATTCGCCCCATGTGACCGAACTTACCCATGTGACCTAACTTTCCCAACTCGTTTTTTTCTATTTTTTTTTTTCATACAAAATAAAATGTCTTAAACTTTTTAATATATTTAGTTAAATAATAAAAAAAATCTTCTGGGGTTCGAACTCTCACCTCCCGGGTACAAAACCTGAGTTCTCACCGTTACGCTATCAACCTCATTTGAATTTGTTGCAATTTTTTTTACTATTTTTGTGTCATTTTTGACTTTTTTTGTTAAATTTTTACTGTTTTTTGTGCCATTTTGCCTGCCATTTTTAACTATACTTTGTGCCAAAAAAACCTTTCCCTGCTCATACCAATCGCCTAGCACGGTTTTGATATCGTGGCTCGTATTGGTCCGAACATTTTGTTATGGCATTTTTCGACCACTTGTATTTCAGTAAAACGAATACATCAACAAATACACGTTCTGCACTGCTTTTATTTCACTTCTTTTGCAAGTGCAACAACAAACATGCGAATCCAACAACACAGCACCGAAGCTCGCGATCAAATTTTTTCGAAATACAACAAACTAAATTCGTGGCTGTTTTTCAACAAGAAGATTTGTTGTGATCGGGATGGCTGAGCAACTCTCGCTGCAAGTTTTTTTTTGTCCAAACCTTTGCATTTCTGATTAAGGGTTTGTGAATGCAATTTAGCAAGCTCCATTATTTAACCGATTTAAGCAGACATTTGCTAAAAAACAACGCTATAAAACGTATTTATTGTATATTAAATGCGAAAAAGCACTTAGTTAAATATAAAAAGGATATTTTATTTTGTATTTTCTGACAAATAAATATGTTTGTTCATGAAAAATGTAATGTTTTTATTTTCACCGAATTGAAAATTATTGAATGATTTTTTGACCGTTTTTATCGTCGTGGATAATTAATAGCCGTGGTTGAACCCATACGGAGGTCATTGGTAAGTGTATCATACGCTCAATTCATACATTGTACGCGCTGTACACACATGTATGAACAGTATGAACCGCATATGTATGAACCTGCCGTATGGGTCCGACTGCAGAAATGATCCCGCGATGCTGTACTTTTGTTCCCCCTAATGTTGTCCATTATTGCTATCGAAGCAATAATTATAATTTATATATACATATATTTTAAATTACACATGCATTTTTATATATAGGTTCATATATGGTTTCATATCCAATTATATATATAGTTATATATAATTGGATAGAGACAAATTACGGATCTAATCATATCTGATCTCAGATCAAATCATAACCATTTTTAACGGGATGGCAAAAAAAAACTTTAAATTTGATTAAATATATCTAAATAAGTATTAAACTTATCATTATGAAACTTTTACCAAATATATACTAATTTTATGTACTAATGCTTAATTAGAACATTTTTGGGAATATAAAGGGTGGTCCGCTTTGGGGTTCAAATATTTTAGGTTAATTTCATGAAAAAAATTGTTCTATGATTAGGGTCTATTTGGAACACCCAGTGATATACAGTGTGTTTTCAAAATTTACTTTACAAGAGCAAAAATATTACATTCATTTGAAAGATAATCGATCATAGTTTCTAGTAAAAGGTTAATATTGGCATTTTATGTGGTGCGCTAAGAGATTTTTCTCATCAAATTAAAAAAATAAATATTTTATTACAACTTTTTTTTATACCCTACACTAAGAGTGAGGGGTAAGGGTATATTCAGTTTGGTACGCCGTTTGTAACAGCCAGAAGGAAGCATCTCCGGTATGTAAAAGTATACATATTCTTGATCAGCATGACCTCCTGAGTCGATGTTCGTCTGTATGTCTGTTGAAATCCCTACTACTTAAAAAGTTGAAGACTTAGATTAACGAAACTCATAATTTAGATAATTTCCATTTTGACTCTGATCTGACCATTTATATTCAAATAACTCATATAAAATTTACATCTACAGTTCAATTTTACTGTATACGTGCTTAGGTAAACTTTTTTTGGTCAAATTTATATTGACTTAATGCTCAAATACCTGGAAATATTGTTTTCCCGCGAAACGACGTGTGGTTCCCAAAAAAAAGCGAAATTCGTTACACCTACCCATTTGTAAATATGGGTATCAAATGAATGGAAATTCTTCAGCGATTGAAAGATTGTAGTTATTTTCAGGATTCGCATACCCTGGTTACCTATATACTACTTTGAATGGTAACCACACATGTGTGTTGGGTATTTATAGTCGGGTTATACCGACTATAATTTTGATAATCCTAATCATAATAACACCTAATCATGATTATGTCCCTACTTTAAAATTTCCCATGTGACCTAACCTTCCCAACTGGTTATAAAACTCCGTTTTTCTCGAAATTTTGATCTGTTATTTTATTTATCTTTTTTAATATTTGAATGTATCATTTCTTCATACACTATTTTTATGTCGCACTTACCGTTTTCCTTGCGGATCAATCAAAAAAGATCGAAAGATCGAAAACATCGAAAACATCGAAAAGATCAAAAAGATCAAAAAAAACAAAAGGATCAAAAAGATGAAAAGATCAAAAAGATCGACAAGATCAGAAAGATTAAAAAGATCTAAGAGATCAAAAATTTCCAAAAGATTGAAATGATCAAAAATATCGAAAAGATCCAAAAGATCAAAAATATCGAAAAGATCGAAAAGATCAAAAAAATCAAAAAGATCGAAATGATCAAATAATATCTAAAAGATCGAAATGACTTAAAATGATTTTGGACATGTCCACTGGAGAATGGATGATGAACATGTCCAGGATGAAATCTATGATGTCAACAAAAATAGTTCACTGAAAAATTTAATAAAGTTCTCAATCGAAATTTGTCGCCATTTTTTAACTATTTTTGTGAAATTTTTTGCTTTTTTTTATTTTTGTGGCATTTTTACTGTTTTTTGTGCCATTTTTAACTATATTTTGTGCCAAAAAAAAACGTTCCCTGGTCATACCAATCGCCTAGCACGGTTTTCATATCGTGGCGGGGGCAGTGCTCGTTTTGTCTAGGCGTTCGTAGAAGCGCTCTTTTGTCTCGTCATCTTTCTTGTTCGTCGGGGTGTTCGCACAAATTAGGCTGATGTGGAAATATTTAGCCTTGATGCGGATTGTTGCCAGTCTTTCAACCACGTGCGTGAACCTAGAGACAAGGTGACGGAGTCTCTTGCCGACCACAAATCCACATTCAAATTCGTTGTAGTAGATATCACAGGACGCTTGTGTCGAGCAGCCCTGTCCCGTCCATCGCATTTGCTGGAGAGGGGTAATGTCAGCCTTATATTTTTCGAGGACATCTACCAGCTGGAAAGAGGCCCATTCCCTATAATGGGTCCGGACATTCCAGGTGTATATTCGTAAACCATGGTCCTTAAAACGTTTGCGTGGGTTGTCATCGTGGGAATCGGTTGTTATGCGAGGCTTCTTTTTTGTTTTCATTCACGCACGAACCCTCACTCTGTGGGAGATGCTCGCCACTCAGTTTAGCTGACTTCTACACCGGTTGGTGTAGAGCGACGTTTCCAGCGACGTTACATTTAAATTAAAATTCATAGCATTCGGAATAGTGTTTATCAAGTTATCCTGTATAGACGGACAGATAGACGGTCATGCCTAAATCGAACCGAAAAGTGATGCTGATTAAGAAAATATATATTTTCATGCCGGTCAAGCCTTTTAAGATGCGCTAAAATATCCTCCTATACATAGAATAACCTGTAACCAGTGTTCACACTTTTCACCAAGGATTGAAACCGTAACCGAAATCGAAACCGATATCCGTTTAAAACCGTTTCATTTTTAAAACCGAAACCGTAACCGTTATACGAAAATCAGAAATAAACCGATATCCAAAACCGATATAAACGGTTTCGGTTTTATACCGGTTTAAAACGGTTTTTAAAAAAGTATAAAAAGAAACAGAAAAACATATTTTATATAGAAGATCTTAAGTAAAATGTCATTTAATAAAATTTGGAGTTTCCAAAATAAACATTTTTGGTTGTACAAAAATTCACATGTTGTTTTTTGAGAAACGATATTTCCAAAACAACGGTATTTGGTCTAAAATTTGTTTTTTGTTTCATTAATCGAATTAACAACAAAACACCAGCAACTCCAAGCAAAATATTTATGTTAAAAAATGATTCAAATTTTAATAATATTGGCTTTATCTTTATTTTATTAGTAGTATATATAAGGGAGCTTGGGGTAAAGTGGGACAAGTTTTGAAAAGTTCATTTGAATATTTTTTGAATTCTTTTAAAGGATCTATTCAATAGAATACCATTTATAAGTCTTTTAATGGATTTTTGAGTGATTTTTCAAACAGCTCAATTTCAGACATAAACAAAACAATGGTAATGCAAGAAAAAATGTGAAAAAAGTTTCAAATTATTAACATCTCAGTAACTATTTAAGAAAATACGAAAAATGAAGTGCAAGTTCGACAAGTTTAAATATTTCAAGTATAAGGCACATATTTGTTTACATTAGTTATGATTAAAAATTTCTTTTTCTTGCATCTTGTTCTTGCATGTTTTGCAAGAACAAGAGCGAGAACCAGATCGAGATTTTGCAAGAAAAAGAACACTGCAAGAAAAGCAAGACGCTTACGTTTTTTTATGATTTTAATGTATTTATTATGTTTTTAAGGTAATAATGAAATTCAAAAGAATTCATAATATTACTAAATATTGAACAACAAGTAACAATGGAAAGCGTGCAAAATATTTATGAACGTGAACATTAATGAAGATGTTTGTTTTTTTTTGCCAATTCTAAAGAATATAAGCATCTTAAAAATAAAGCCTGTGAAGCACTTTTGAAGCGGTAAATAGCTTCAAAAGTGCTTCAAAAAGATAAAATAGACAAAACAATGTTTTTTCTCTTTTCTTCGCTACGCTAGTTCGTACATCGATTGTGCACTGTGCTATGCACATTATTATTTTTGTTTTACTTTTATATATAGTTTTTTTGTTAATTGTAAAATCATGAACTTTTCTTAAGTTAAGTTATAGTGCATTATTTCATTTCACTTAGAAAACCAAAATAAAAAAAATAATATATGAACTTTTTCACAGTGTGATATATTTAGTTGATATATTGCTTTTTGTGTTTTTTTTTTCACAAATCCGCTGATTCATTTGAATCAAGCTTTTGATAGAATTTTTGGCGGGAAATTTTTGTACCACAAAGAAAACTCGTTGTTGTTACCAACTAGAAGGCTGTACTAGATACATACATGTAGTGTGGTGCCATGCGACTGTCTGTTTTCATGCGTCTGTCCGTTGTCATGCGTCTTTCTGTTGTTATGCGTCTGACCGTTGTCATGCGTCTGTCTGTTGTCATGCGTCTGTTTGTTACCATGCGATGATACAGGATAGCAACGAAGAGTTGTCGTTGTGAAAGTGTGTGTAAACGAATCGTAATCGTTATTGGTATATTCTCCTTTTTCTGATAGTATTCGCTTTGTAGCGTTTGTAGAGTTTGTATTCGCATGGTGTTCGCAAAGAAAAATGTTACCCTGTAAGATATTATTTGTGTTCTCTTGACATACGGTACGTGTAGCATACGGATTTTTTTAATGTGTGACGAAAACAGAAATATGCCTATACGAAATATTCCTTATATTTATTGTATATGTATAATGTATATCGTCGTTGTAGAACGAAAAGTCACCAAATACATTTTTATGAAAAACTTAAATTTCGAGTTTGTTCATTAATATTATAAAAAGTAATTGATGCATTTTTAAAATTGAAATATCAATTGATAGATTTACATTTTCTTATCATGTGGTAAAAAAAATGGAGATCATCGATTAAAAATTGACAGATACATAAAGATGTTTGTAAATAATATTTAGCATTTTGAAAATGTATTTGGTGACTTTTCGTTCTACAACGACGATATGTTCATTTTATTATGGCATTGAGATTTTGAATTGTCTCGTCAACATCACTTGTTTTATACAATTATTTTTTATTAGTTAATTCTTGTTAAAATATAATTCAAATTTTTATGTTATTGGATTTTTTTTTTTAGTAAAATGTTGAAGAAACTGAAAATATGGAAAATAAGTAACTTAAATACAATTAATCTCGAATCACACGATTGAATAAACAGTCAACTTTTGAATTAATTTTCAAATAATTTTAATATCAATCGTGTGATTGCTCATTTTTTCTATGGAAAATTAGGCAATTACACGATTGATATTTAAATGGTTTTGAAAATTGATTCAAAAGTTGACTGTTTATTCAATCGTGTGATTCGAGCTTTATGTGTCGATCATGTATTTCCCGGTGACAACGATATCGGCTACAATTCGTTTGAATATCGGTTGAATATCGTGTGACTACAATTTTTGATTCATGTATCAAACGAAACGTTGAGTACGCTCGTTTTGAGAGTTTTTTTGTTGCCAGCATATAAATCATACGACAAAATAAGAAAAAAAATATTTGAAATTTTTGTATATAAAAAATAGTTGGCAAAACAAAAATATTGAACAAACGTTCGATTCAAAGAGCGAAACGAACGAAACGTTTGAAATACGTTATACAAATTTTAGACGAAGGGGACTGAAAAAGAATTGTTGTCACACGATAATAAAAAGATACATGATTTGGTGGTTAGTGTTCAAATTCTATTCGTTTTCATAATTAATATGCTGTTGAAGATATTTGTCTTCGATCTTTTATTTAAAATTTAAAAGATTTAAAGATGAAGATTACCATTTCTAGCCTTGCTCTTGCAAATGATCATCAATAGCGTACATATATTGCAGTTCACAGAATTGTTGAAATTTAATTTCTTTGGCTTTATGGATGGAAATTGTACAAAATTCTTTTTCTTTGCCATTCAGATCATATCTCAGGTGAAGTCAAAATGTTGCTTTTCATTGGTTTGTGGTCACGAAATTTTAAATTAAAATTTGTTCTTGGCGTAATCAATTAAATAATTCATATAACACAATATTTTGACTAAAATAACAACAAACATTGTTTAAATTACGTTTCCCTCTTTACCACAGTATCATAATTTCAACGTATCTTAGCACCATATAAAAAATGTTAAATTATTTGAAAAATATGGAAACAATGAAAATTTATACAAAAACGGAAATCAAAACCGTAACATGGAACCGGTATACCGAAACCGTTTCATTATAAAAACTTAAAACCGAAATCGAAACCGTTATTCGTTTAGGTTTCAATCCTTGCTTTTCACCAATGCAAATGGAGTAGATTTGGAAAATTTGGGGAGTAGAAATGAGTAAAAGGGAGTAGAATTAAACATATTGCAACATAGAGTAGATTTGTTGTAAAATGAGTAGAACATTCAGCCTTATCGTGAACACTTGGGGAAAATTCTATTCCCTCGGAATTTTTTGTTCCCAGTTAAAATTTGTTGGTATCGTCAATCTCCCAGTAGGGCGATTCTGTAACTTATTATGACAAAAATCGATATCGTTAACTATTTTTAACGACAAATATCGTTAAAATTTCCATTTTTTCATGACGATCACTTCTGCATGCCACAATTGTTGTTAGTTAACGATATCGATATTTGTCGTTAATAAGTTACAGAATCGCGCCTCAAGAACAGCAATTTCTCCGGAATTTTGTTGGAAATTCGAATGCAGTATTACAATATGGCCAGCTTTTTTTTTAATCCGTTTTTTGTTATCTTTATAATTTCATATAATAAAGTTGTAAAATAATAGTTCAGATATAAATTTCAAATTTTTGAACTCAATAAAAGTTTAATTTGCAATTAGAACCGAACATCAGGCAACGCTAAATCAGCTGTTTTGCCAAATGTCAAACAGTGTTGTTGGATAAAATTGCGTTGTGTTGTGAAAATAAATATTGAAGTTAAAATTATGTTAAACTGCAATTAATAGCATATGAAATGACTTTTAATTGTAGTTTTTCATTAAAGAAAATGTTGTGATTAGATTGCGTTCATTTTTCAAAAGTTAAGATTAAGATATTCCCCAGCCGGTGAAGTTTTTGCGGTGGTGGAATATATCTGTAATTTATTTGCGCAGAAATATGTAAATAAATTTAATTTAAATAATGTTGGTGCTATCCATAGATATTTGTTAACATATAAACAAAAGTGTTTTGTTTTTAATTAATTCTTTTCCCCGATGAAAAAGTGGCGGGGTTTTTTTCGGCGAAACAGGGGTAATTTTTTCTCCAAAATGTTGTTCATGATAAGTATTTTTTTAAAGAAACCTCTTCCATTTTCAAACATTGTTCACGATACCTATTTTCCACCAAGGGTAAAAATTCCCTAAGGAATTTTATTCACGATAAGGCTGATTAAATATGGGAGTAAATTTTATGAAAAGGCAATAGAAATTCCATGCTTGATTTTATGTATTTTCTATAATGCTGATGTACACAGCATATACCAGTATACATGATGGTATTTCCTAAAGTTGTGGTGTACTTGGAACACACAAGGAAATACATAATGTTTTAAAAATGTCATTTGAAAAATTGATATAAACGTATATTTAGTTATAACTTCTACACTTTAAAGACCATGAAAAAATAATAGATTTATTTTACAGATAATTGATCATAATTAATAGACAAATTATAATATTGATAATGTCTTTGGGACGCAAGAAATTGTTCTCATCAAATAAAAAAATGAAAACTAATTTTTGCAGAGAGAGTAGATATCAGTAAAAGGGATTAGAAAATTATTAGAAAGGAGTAGAAAATGCTACTACCGGAGTAGAGGAGTACATTTTAAAAACACAAATGAAATGAGTAGATCTACTCCGATCGGAGTAGAATGAGAACACTGCCTCAACCCATGGGTGTAGGGTATAAAAGCACAAAATGGGATTTTTTTAGTTTACACCCAATTCTAATGATTTACATGCATTTTTTCTGAAATGTATCCATAGATTTATTTTATTTTTACGTTGTTTTCTTTAGAATGGTGCAGGCTAATATAACAGACTGTGATTCATCTCGCTTTTTCCCAATTTTTTAAATGCATCTTTGATTTAAATTTTGTCGAAAAAAATTACATTTTTTGAGTTCTTCTATCTAATTCTCTCAAACCAGTAAATCAATTTCAAAATGTTGTGAGAAATGTTTATTCTCTTTTATCTTTTATTTATAGCCCTATTCTGATGAGCATCACAAATTCTCACTACGGAATTTTACATCAAAAACCTCCCAACAATTGGGGTGAATCTCAAGTTGAGATGTTTTTGTATTCTGCAAAAAAAATTGAGAATCTGATAGGGTCACAAGAATTAGGAAATTTGTGATGCTCAATGTAGCAGATCACAACGTACAAATACCGTCGAAACTTAACGTTTTTTTTTTTAATATTAATTATATTGGCTATTAATTAAGTGGGTCCGTTAACTATTACACAATACACACTGCCCAAACAAAAACTCAAAATGCGGGTTAAAATAAAAACAATGCAGCTCGATGAGAAGAGGTTTATTTTACACTTGAAACACATCAAACATTTAGCACACCACTTAAATTGAAATTCCACGAACTTGGGTCAAAAATTGGCACTATTTAAATGAATAAAATGCATTTTTGACTGCTTATTATTCTTTAAAACTGAAAACAAAAGACAATTCTAATGTTTTAAAGTTGTTTGTTTACATTTATTTACAATTTATTAAAATAAAAAAATCAAATGTGACATGAAACTCTCTTCCCCACAGTGTGGGGTATTTCTTGAGAGTTTTTTTTGTTAGATCTTTGGCAGAATACGAATTTGAGATTTTAATCACAATTATTCTAACAAGAAAAATGCCTCTCATTGAGATGTGACTTGTGAGCGCTCACAATGCCAGAATAGGGCTATTAGTATTAAATTTGATCAAACTCGTTATTATGCTATTATGCGTATTTGTATTCAAAGTGGTAGCACCTACTGTTAATGCCGAATCCGAACCACGGGGGTAAGAGCGCGGTATTGAAATATGTTTTCTATGAAAATATGGTGTTAGCCCCAGCCATGATTTGAACATGAGACCTTTCGGCTCGCAGTCCAACGCACTGACCCTGGAAATTGGATTTTGGTGTAGACAATTTTGTATTTCGTATGGGAAATTAAGCAAAAATAAAATTGAATTTGACTCAACATATATACGCTATCTTAACGCTATCATTATAAAACTTTTACTGAATATATACTAATTTTATATAGTTTAAAATTAAAATTAAAAATAATAATATGGAAATATATACTTTATACGGGTAGATATAACGGTTTTATGACAAGTCCTTTTAAAAAATTAGTATTCGGAAATAATGTTGTCCTGCACATATATTTCGACGGGCAAAAAATAAGTAAGGTTAAAATATGTTTAGAACTAATTTATCTTTAAAATTGAATACGTAAATTTGGTCTTTGAAAACTTTTCTGCATGTGTGCAAAATACTAATAAAATTAAAAAATGCGTAATTTTAATAAAACATGCTGTTAATTAATATGTCATATTGCACACATATGTAAAGTAAATATGTAAGTGTTTGCTATCATTGAAAAGAAGAGATTTTAAAGAATCTTTGTGGCGAATATAAGGACAATCTTTATATAGTTTCTGAACACTTTTTTTTTTTTTAAAAGAAGAAAAAGATATAAAATAATAATATCCCGTGAAAAAATTAGTATATATAATTATATCAAATCATGGATAAATATATATGGTTCCAGATATGATCATATCTAATTTGATATGATTTCATGTATAATTATATCTGATTATATATGGAATCAGATATGATTAGATATAATGCGATTTCGACTACTTGTCTTTCAGTAAAACGAAAACATCAACAAATACACTGCTTTTATTTCATTTCGTTTGCAAGTGCAACAACAAACATATGCGAATCCAACAACACAGCATCGAAGCTCGCGATCAAATTTTTTGAAATACAACAAATTAATTCGTGGCTGATGTTTTACAACAAGAAGATTTGTTGTGAACGGGATGGCTGAGCACTTCTCGCTGCAAGTTTTTTTTTGTCCAAACATTTGCATTTCTGATTGCAATTTAGCAAGCACCATTATTTAACCGATTTAAGCAAACATTTGCTTAAAAACAACGCTATAAAACGTATTTATTGTATATTTAATGCGAAAAAGCACTTAGTTAAATATAAAAAGAATATTTTATTTTGTATTTTCTGACAAATAAATATGTTTGTTTATGAAAAATGTAATGTTTTTATTTTCACCGAATTGAACATTATTGAATGATTATTTGACCGTTTTTCTCATCGTGGATAATTAATAACCGTTGTAGAATCCATACGGAGGTCATTGGTAAGTGTACACACATGTATGATTAGTATGAACCGCACATGTATGAACCTGCCGTATGGGTCCGACTGCAGAAATGATCCCGCGATGCTGTACTTTTGTTTCCCCTAATGTTGTCCATTATTGCTATCGAAGCAATAATTATGATTTATATATATATACATATATTTTAAATTACACATGCATTTTTATATATACAGTGGCTCACAGCTTATTTCGTGCAGTACACAATTCTAATTTTAAAGGTTTCTAGCACTATATTGACGAAATTTTAACGCAGATTTGTAGACCAATGTTCATCGAACATAATACATAATACCTGAGTTTGGATTTTGAAAAGTGCTCCACTCGTGGTATATACATAGAAAATTTAAGCTCACAGCTTATTTCATGCATACATTTAATTTAGATGTTAGCTCTCGATCGTGGTCCCGCATTCGCTGTTTTTTTTTTGTTTACTATGTCCATTTAGTGGTGATCGCAGTTAATTTTAGTCGGAATTTATTACAATATATGCCAGTTCTTATTTATTTAAAAAAAAGGGTCACCGCAAAACAACAGAACATCGCAAATTATTCTTATTTCACTTCAAATATAAGAAAACGTAACGAAAAATGGCCGAAATCGTAAACTTTAGTCCCTCTACAGTGCAGAGAACCCTCCAGTGCTTTTTGCACGAAAATTGTGTGGCCAATAAGAAAAGAAATGCTCCGAATAAAATATTTACGGAAGCGGAGTAGCGCCTTGTTCTGCGTAAAACAAAGAAAAATCGGAAGCTTTCGGCTCCAAAATTGGCCATGGATGTTGAGAAAGAGTTGGGCAATAAAAGTTTTGCCGAAAATATTCTCCGAGTCCTGCGGGCGAACGATTTTAATGGTCGAGTAGCACGCTAGAAACAGTTCACAAAAAAACATAATCAGCTATGTCGATTGAACTTCGCCAAACAGCATGTTGTCCATCCGGATACATTCTGGAACGACGTCATATTCTCAGACGAGTCCAAATTAAATATATTTGGATCCGACGGAATGCATTATGTGTGGTGTAAGGCTAATACCGATCTAGACAATAAACACCTCAAGCCTACAGTAAAGCATGGTTGCGGTTTGGGCATGCATGGCTGCATCCGGTGTTGGAAAACTAGTTTTTATTGATGAGATTATGGACAAGACAATGTATCTGAATATTCTAAATAAAAATTTACTTCAATGTGCCGTTATTTTGGGTGTACGATAAGAATTTGTTTCTATTATAACAACGTTTCTATCATAAATTTGTGGAATTAATGCCTAGGCGCCTTTAAGATGTAATTAAACAAATGGGCGGTCACACAACATATTAATAGACATGCACATAACATTGTTTTAAGATACAGTGCTGTGCACGAAATAAGCTGTGGCGTTGAATTTTGCAGCATTTTCTGTTTTTTTTGCTTTATCTTTTTTTAAAGAAGTTTATGTAAAGCAATTTAAGTTTCTCTGTAAAGATATATATATACAAGTAAAAAAATGTCGTTTAAAATTTTTCCATATTGGTATTCGTTACTAAGTTATAGCATTTCAAAGTTGAACACAGCGCCTGCACGAAATAAGCTGTGATCACTGTACGTTCATATATGGTTTCATATCCAATATATAGCTATAAATAATTGGATAGAGACAAATTACGGATCTGATCATATCTGATCTCAGATCAAATCATATATGATTATATATAACCATTTTTTAACGTGATGGAAAAAAAAAACTTTAAATTTGATTAAATATATTGAAATAAGCATAAAACTTATCATCATGAAACTTTTTCCAATTATGTACTAATGCTTAATTAGAACATTTTTAGGAATATAAAGGGTGGTCCGCTCTGGAGTGCAAATATTTTAGGTTAATTTCATGAAAAAAATTGTTCTAGAGTTAGGGTCTATTTTGAACACCCAATGATATGCAGTGTGTTTTCAAAATTTACTTTACAAAAATTGATACAAAGGTATACTTAATTATAACTTCTACAATGCACTGTGGGACAGAAGTCAATTCTAGCTCGCCGTAAATACAGTTTTGCTCCAATCCTTACGAAACTTTACACTAAGCATACATGTTCTATTAGTAGATTTCAATTTTAAAATTATCATGATTGGTCCATTGCCACGCCTACCTGTCATATAATTGAAATGATTAAACGACTATAACTTTTGTTTGGAATGAGATATTTTGTTTATAATTTGTATTTAGATACATTCTATAATTGCACATGTCCATTCTTAATATGGGCGTGATTGGCCAACTGTCACGCCTACCATTCGCATTTAACTATATAACTTGACCATCGTAAGAGATATACTGATAATATTAGGTACTATGGTACATATCATAATTCTTAACTACCATACCAAATATGGGCCAGTTTTGTCAACTATAATGACAGAAAAGGTAAAACTGACATATTAAAATAACAAAATTTAGTTAAATTATTTTACGATTTTCGTACTTTTCTCATCTCTTAAATTTAAATTTTAAATGACGTGTGGCAAACTAATGCAGGCATGTTTAACACCGTTAGAAAGAAGATATTCCAGATATTATGCCTGTAAATAGATTTATGAGAGCATTTGGAAGCTTTTTTTTTCATGTCTACTTTTGTATAAAAATTACGTAATTTTTGTTTTATGTTTTTGATAGATAATCAGGAAAAACACGAATAGCCATTTGAAATTTTTGATACACAAGATGATAGTTCTCACAATTCGCAATAATATAAAACTAACACTCTGCATGTGGAGTATATATTGAAAGAGTTATGACAGTTTTAATGTAACGCATTTTTATTTCTTGAAAAGCACTTGTTTAATTTTTTCTCTTTAAGCAAGCCTACAGAAGATTTTTGCACTAGGGTGTATCAATTTTTGTATGTTCCCTAGGTTCGCGCAAATTATTAATAAATTGACATATTTTTAAACTTTCTGCTACAAACTTTAATTTCTGATTTTCGGCGAGCTAGACTAAGCTTCTGTACCATAGTGCAATGTACAGGCCAGAGCAAAAATATTACATTCATTTTTAAGATAATCGATCATAGTTTAAAATGTTAATATTGGCATTTTATGTGGTGTGCTAGGAGATTTCTCATCAAATTAAAGAAAATAAATATTTTATTGCATCTTTTTTTTATAAAACTTTTATCTATTATTTTATTTATCTTTTTTAAATATTTGAATGTATCATTTCTTCATACACTTACCGTTTTCCTTGCGGAGCACTCAAATTCCTCAAACTACCATTTTATTATAGAAAACAATATTTAGTTTTTCAAGAATTCTTTTTTATGTATTTATTTTACAAAATGTTCATTCAGAAGAGTTGTTAAAAAGATTTCTCCGTTAGCCGGAATACAAGCAAAAGATTGTTTTAGAATAAGAATATTAACATTCGTTGTTCGCAAGTCACGTCTTATTTCATTTGCTTCTGCTATTATCATTCACATAATTACATTTGAAATCGAAAAGCTCAAAAGGATCAAAAAGATCGAATAGATCAGAAAGATCGAAAAGATCGAAAACATCGAAAAGATCAAAAACATCAAAAAGATCAAAAGATCAAAAAGATCAAAAGGATCAAAAAGATAAAAAGATCAAAAAGATTTAGAAGATCGAAAAGATCAGAAAGATTGAAAAGAACGAAATGATCGAAAAAATCGAAAAGATCAAAAAAATCAAAAGATCAAAAAGATCTAAAATATCTGAAAGATCGAAATGACTTAAAATGATTTTGGACATGTCCACTGGAGAATGGATGAGGTGCTCATGGACATGTCCAGGATGACCTTAGACAATTTTATTCATATTGGTTTGAAATGTCATAGAAATGGTTTTGAATAAGACCACTAGAAGATGACATGACATTCATGTTTTTTGGACATCTTTAATTTTTTTCAACATATTATTTGCTGTGAGTATCGATATCACCGTAATAATTCAGGTTAGGTAATATATAACATATTATGTTGAAAGGTAAAAATCTCTAACCGCAAAGGTCAATACAGTTTATACCGTAATAACGAAGCATAAGCAATATAATATAAAATGTTCAGGTATACTAAATGTATAAAAATTATAACCAAAAAAGCCAGACCGCAATAAAAGTATTTTTCGAATAGGTATAAATCGTATAGGATATTATTTAGATGAATGAATACATTAACAAATAACATCCTTAGGTCAAACGATTTTATTACAGCTCAATTTGTGCAAACTAGGTATTACGAATAATAAAAAGATTTCAATTTTTCAAATGGCTCAGAATAACTCATTCATGGTACTTTTTAATAAAATTTTAATTTCTATATATACCTCCGTAAAAATAATATTAATTAGTCTATTGTTTAACATCATTGCCGAAAGTCACTATAATGGCGAATCTCTATCTTCAAAAATGGGAAGAAATAAAAAATTTTATGTTTCAACTTTGGTGTGTTTGGATGAGGATAAAAAGAATGCAAAATGCCTAATTTGCAAAAAAACATTGAAAAACCATGCTGGAAACATTAAACGTCACTTCGAAAATCTTCACAATTACAACTCTAGAGAGACTTCTGAAAGCGAGTTCAGCTCCGATAACCATCACCAGCAAAAAAAAAAATAAGTGTTGCTTTAGAAATGGATCGAAGTGAATATTTGAAATGTATTGGTTATACTATTCCTCGTCTACATATGTCATTTAGATTTTTTGATAATGACAAATGCTTGAAAATGGACATTGCAACTTCGAAGGATAGAAGTATAATGGGCATCAATATTCAATAAATCAAAGACTTTGAAATAAATATAAATACAATTTCAGTGGTTGAACTTACGGCTCGTCACACAGCTCGATAAAAGTGAAAAAGTTAAATTCTGAGATGCTTAAACGACTTTGAAATTGACATGAAGCAAATTTATTTCATGACGACAGACAATGGGGCAAATGTAATAAAAACTTCACGACTTCTTCAGGAATACGAAGATGTTGGAATATGTGACAACGATGATATAGATGACAACATCAATGATATTAACGAAAATATAAAATTAATCAGTTAGTTTCGTGGGATGTTTTGAAGCAAATAGTAACGCCTGTTGATGATTGCAGGAAAATTGTAAAATCATTGAGAAAGGTTATTCGATATGAAGAAGGTTTGCCCATGTTGATATAAGACAACAACACAAGATGGAGCTCTAAATATAATATGATTCGATCGCTAAAAGAAATCAGAGCCAGTATGATAATACTTCCTATAATTTTGAAATTAATTGGGCGTTTGTGGAAAATTTCTGCGTATCGTTTAAACCTGTCTTAGATTGTACCAAAATGTTGCAAACAGAGCAGTTGATAATGGGAGATTTCTACCGTGAATGGCTTGTTTGTGAAACAGACTTGGTGGAAATTCACCTTAAGAACATTTATGCGAACATGTTTTTAGACGCGATGAAAATAAGAAAACGGATACTGCTAGAAAATGACGCATTTCTATTATAGATCCCAGATTTTGCTATAGAGGTTCAACATATTTAACTGAATCTCAAAAGCGTATAGCAGTTGTAAGCATAATTTTAAATAATTTACATGCAAAAAATGATATATTCCCTAATTTTAGGATCATTTGATGACCATTTTTAAATTAATAAATGAATTTAATCCAAGTTCAGTGAGTAAACAAATATTACCAGAACCCTCCACATAGACATCAAAGCCAGAAGGCAGATATAGCAAACTACACTAACAACGTGCGAAAACGAGAATATAATGTCGATTTCCATGGCAAGTTTTTAGTTGTTGCCCCAAAAACTCAGTACTTGCACTAACCATGGAAGTCATTTTTGATTTTCTAATATGTGTTTGTGAATAATTTCACATTGACTTTTACTTCTGTCATTTTTTGTTTATTATGTTTCTGTTTATAGTAATTTAAATTATATTTTATTAATCTATAGTTATTGTGCCAAATAAAATATGTAATCCTAAAAAAAAGGAAGAGTTTATAACCATTAGTGAGTGTGTGATATATCGTTGAAATTTAATTCCTAAAAATTGTCTTTGTGTGCGTGAAAAACTGATTTCAAAACGAGTGCGAAAACTAAAAACTCAGAGCAACAACTATTCTAGCAGTTGTTGCTCTATGGAAATTTATAAGTGCAACAACTGCTAGAATAGGGCAACAACTAAAGTGCCATGGAAATCCACATAAGACAAAAATTAGAAAACCGTTAAAACGTCGATAGACTGCCAATTCAAAGTGACGTACTACTATACTGGAAAGCTATATATTATAAAGAAAAAACTTGAGGAGATATAGCTGAAATTGCATTGTCTGTTCCAGATACGCCAGTTTCCGTTGAACGGGCTTTTAGTGCATTACCTATAATACATACCAGGTTAAGAAATAAATTAAGTTAGGATAATTTAGAAAAGGTATTATTAATAAAATTAAATCATAATATTTTTAATGAAAAAAAAATCCTTAACAATCCTGACCATTTTTAAATTAATAAATGAATTTAATCCAAGTTCAGTGAGTAAACAAATATTACCAGAACCCTCCACATAGACATCAAAGCCAGAAGGCAGATATAGCAAACTACACTAACAACGTGCGAAAACGAGAATATAATGTCGATTTCCATGGCAAGTTTTTAGTTGTTGCCCCAAAAACTCAGTACTTGCACTAACCATGGAAGTCATTTTTGATTTTCTAATATGTGTTTGTGAATAATTTCACATTGACTTTTACTTCTGTCATTTTTTGTTTATTATGTTTCTGTTTATAGTAATTTAAATTATATTTTATTAATCTATAGTTATTGTGCCAAATAAAATATGTAATCCTAAAAAAAAGGAAGAGTTTATAACCATTAGTGAGTGTGTGATATATCGTTGAAATTTAATTCCTAAAAATTGTCTTTGTGTGCGTGAAAAACTGATTTCAAAACGAGTGCGAAAACTAAAAACTCAGAGCAACAACTATTCTAGCAGTTGTTGCTCTATGGAAATTTATAAGTGCAACAACTGCTAGAATAGGGCAACAACTGAAGTGCCAAGGAAATCCACATAAGACAAACATTAGAAAACCGTTAAAACGTCGATAGACTGCCAATTCAAAGTGACGTACTACTATACTGGAAAGCTATATATTATAAAGAAAAAACTTGAGGAGATATAGCTGAAATTGCATTGTCTGTTCCAGATACGCCAGTTTCCGTTGAACGGGCTTTTAGTGCATTACCTATAATACATACCAGGTTAAGAAATAAATTAAGTTAGGATAATTTAGAAAAGGTATTATTAATAAAATTAAATCATAATATTTTTAATGAAAAAAAAAATCCTTAACAATACAAATGTATATATGTATTTCCATTTAAACTATATCAGATATTCATCGAACAAAAACAACCCAAAAATAAAAACCTCATCCATTCTTCAGTGGACATTGTAACAAACAAATTATCATACCTTTAGCCTGGTTGGTGGTATGGCTAAGTAAAATGGTCACTAAGCGGGTTCTGAACACCTAGATCTGCTTCGGTCGTAGCTCAGGGAAATTGGGGTGGGTTTTTGCTTCGGACCATTGGTATAAGATTACAAAATTACAAGTGGGTGCAGAGGGGAATGAGAGAAAGGTAATTCATGTACAATACCAACAAAAAAAATGTTACCTCTAGATCTGGCGACTCTATTTTGTGGAAGGGGATGAGATATTAGTTCCCTTCCAATCTTTACCCACCCATCCATCTCACGAAATTATTTGCTCGGAGCCCATGTAAAGAGAGAAATGTCCGACTTTTAAATCATTGTGCAATGCCCCTTAACCAGTGAAAAATAATACAAATTTTGTTTACAAGTAAATATTTATTAACAAATTTATAATTCAGTTTAATAACTAAGTGTATAAAATATGCGTAAAAAAAAAAATGATATTTTTAATGAATGAACTAGGTACATGGTTGATGTACATGGTAGAAAATATTTCAATAAAAAAACAATATATGTATACAAAACAAATCAATTAATAAAACTGTTAAATAGTAGTATATAGAAAATTATGATTTACATCATCCTAATATATTACCTCTTAATATGTATGTGCGCCAAGAACGTATTTAGGGTTTACAATTTTAAATTAGAATAAATTTGGTTTGCATCTTAGCATGAACATTAATCGCATCTTATACGCATTTATCAATTGTAACATTAGAAACTTACGTTAATGTTGAATGATCCCACGAAGTCAGCAGGCGCCCGATGACATGTGTCTGGTGCTATGTGCTTGGAAATATTATAAGGTTACCAACTACATTTAGGATTTTTTTTATTTATTTTCTTTTTTTAAGATTATAGATCAAGTAGGTGCAAACTAAATTATTACTATTATTATATTTTTTTTTTCTTTTTTTTTCTTTTTTGAAATAAGTTTAAATAGTAATTTATTATTAAGAGGTCATGTATAAAAGTTAATTTTATATAATGATTTCTAAGTTATTTTATATTATCCATGTTTATAAATTTTAAGAGAAAAAAGGAAATATATCAAGTAATTAACGTTAATTATAATTTTAATATGAATATTTAAGTCATGATCATTCTATTTATTTATTTATTTTTTAAGTGATTAAGTGATTAGAAAAAAGTTCTTTCTAACTATTAAAAGTAAATTTATATAAGAATTAATGATTTCAAATATATGTGCATAATAAGATCAACCAAAAAGAAAAACTATGTACAAGTAATTAAGGTATTTAGGGTAATACTATTAATTTAAGGTCTTTTTCTTTTTATTATAAAGCTAACATAAAATTACCGCCTTTATTCCATAAATGGGTGTGGTTAATGTTTCTTGACGTTGGTATACATAGGTACGTTTCACATCTGTCATGTCACATCTTAGGGTATATGTTGAGGTGGAGCGTTCCTACTCGTAGCGAAGCACCGTCTTTTGTGGACTCACTTTTGTGCCAACTCATTGGTCGTCGCACTGATCTGCTTCAGAAATGGGATCAAAGCACGTAGTGGTCTTTGCTAATGTGCGAGATCATTTAAATCGAAATTTTACAAGGACCATATGTCTTTAGTATAATATGTTCCGATAGTTTTTCCGGACAGATCCTCCAATACATAATACGCACTACCCACTCGTTCTTTTACTCGCGCTTTTATGCCAACGGGCGCTAACTTGGCATTAAAATGTTTGACCATGTTACTTAACGAAAAATTTCGCCGGATTACTTCATCGCCAGGTTGGAATGAACGTGGTTTTACTCGAAGATTGTAGGTTTTAACATTTTTCTCATATGAATGGTTCATTTTTGATAAAATCCCTTAGTAAAGCGAATTGGTCCTGTTTGTTAAGTTTCGTGTCGCCTTCTGTTAGCAAATCGAAATCAAAAAGGACGCTCGCTTTCAGCCATATGTCCCATAGGCGGGCGAAGAGAATGAGTGGGGGTTTTTGAAGTTTTACAGAGATCGCATGAACCAATATAGTTTCGAACTTCAGTGACAAGACCTGGCCAGTAAAAATGACGTCGAATACGCTCTGAATTGGCTGAATTTGGTACGTCGTGTGCCGCATAAATTGCTTTCTCTTGCAGTTCTTTAGGTACTAATAATTTCCAGCATTCTGAGTCGTCACCCTGGTCAAAGTTTGTGCGGTGATATATGAATTTATCTAAAACTTTAAAATCAGGATAAACGAATGAATTTTCAAATTTATTCCTTAATTGAGCATACTCATCGGAATCGAAAAAAACGGAGTCTAAATCAATAATTGGCAAAATTTCAATTTCAACAATTTCTATTTCGGGGTCTTCGAATGTACGCGACAACGCGTCTGCCACCGTTTTCGCTACCCTTTCTATGTTCAATCGTAAAATTATAGCCTTGCAACTTCAAGGCCCACCTTGCTAATTTGCCAATAAGGTCCTTTTTGCGCATCAGCCACTTTAAACTGGCATGATCCGTAATGACTCGGAATTCTTGCCCTTCGATATACGGGCGAAATTTTTTTATCGCTAGTACCACTGCAAGGCAATCCAGCAAGGTTACGGAATAATTTCTCTGCGCTTTGTTTAACTTTTGCGACATAAACGCAATAGGTCGTTCATCACCGTTTTCGTCGACTTGCGCCAAAAGACCAACAATTCCGCAACGGCTGGCATCACACTGGACAATGAAAGATTTGTCATAATTAGGATGAGCTAGTAAAGGAGTTGATGACAATTTAGATTTTAGTGCCAGAAATGAAGCCTCAGCTGAAGGATTCCAAATTAAGCTTTTCTTTTTACTCAATAATTCGGTAAGTGCAAAAGTCGTAGATGAATAGTCATCAACAAAACGTCGAGAAATTGACGAAGTTGACGAACTGATTTTGGTACAGGATAATCGTATATAGCCTTTATTTTGTCAGGATCTACCTTTATACATCCATTGCCCACCACAAAACCTAGATAATTTACTTCCTTCATACCAAATTTACTTTTTTGTACATTAATCGTTAAACCAACTTTTCGTAATTGCGACGCGACCTCAACCAAGTGTATTATATGTTCTTCAAATGTCTGAGATACAATCAACAAGTCGTCTAAGTAGACAAAGACATGTTGCTTCAGTTGATAAGGTATCACCTTATCCATAAGTCTACACATGGTTTGAGGCGCGTTGCATAAACCGAATGGCATACGAGTAAATTGGTATAAAGGTCTATTCGGGATTGTAAAGGCGGTCTTGGATCGGGAAGTTTTATCCAACATAATTTGCCAAAAGGCATCTGTAAGGTCTACTTTGGAAATTATATTTACCCGAGGCAAACGTGATATTAGGCCATCAATATTTGGAATAGGATAGGCGTCCTTAATGGTCACCTCATTCAATTTTCGGGAATCCAAACAAAATCGTATTTTGTCTGGTTTTACGATAATTACACCTGGTGACGACCATGGCGAACTTTCCGCTTCTTCAATTACACCTAACTTAATCATACGGTCAATTTCCTGGCACAAAAGTTTTTCCCTAGCTGGGGAAATTGGATAAAATCGCTGTGTTCTACTAGCGTCGTCATGCCGAGACCTTCTTTTTGGAAAGAGGGAAATGCGGCAATGGTGGTAGCAAGTATCGAGCGCTGTGCAGGAGTAAGGGATACAAATTTAGAGGATTCGTCCTCATAGAACAACTCGTTTACTTCGGCACCAAATGAGATTTTTATTTTAAAACAGTTCCAAAAATCCATGCCACGAATAATAATCTGCTTAAAGGAGGGAACGATAAGAAATTTAAATGTCTGAGATAGGGTTTTATAGGTAATAGGAATAAGTATCGACCCCACGGCCTGCTGCTTTTGACCGTCTGCAGTTTTCACGAAGCATCCTTGCTTTATAAATTGTCGGTGGTCCATAATGTGTTGTGCTAAGGCTCCACCTATACAACTTTGATTAGCACCGCTATCAAGAAGAGCTAAATATTTTTTTATCGAAAATGTCTATCCAAGTATATGAACGAATATCACATCCTTTCAAAGCTACAGAAGAGATCACGCATTTACGTAACGATCGAATATGTTTCCAATAATTCCTCATACGCACTGATGAACGCGATTTCCTTTTTGATGGTTCTGCAAATATTCTCGAACGAGTCTCAAGATATTTTTTTAATCTTACATGATATGGTTGAAATTTATAATTTTTAAAAATTTGAGAATTATTTTGAAGTATGGGACAGAGGATTTTATCATTTTTAAGTATGCTAATCGCTCCTAGTTCGGAGAACGCGGCAGTGGATGTCCCACCCTGCGTTGGCGGACATCCAACATTCCGTTTTCCGCATTTTGTACACATTTCAAACATGATGGTTTATACGTATTTAAGGTACCACACCCGTAGCAGAAAATGCGCCGTGGTTTAGGCAGTTTTGATACGTGTGACCCGTTTCCTCACAGTTCCAACACGTTAATGTAGTTTGAGAAAAAGAATGTATCTCAGGTTCTGGTTCTGAATTATTTCCACAAATATCAATATTATCTTCATGCGTTAGAGGTTCATGTGTTAATTCAGCAACCTGTCTCCGTGCAGGAGTTTGACGAGAATTTGGATTATTGTGCATATCTTTAAAGAACAATTCGTGTTTACGTACTTCGCGTCTTAATTCGGAAATATTATGGAAATTAAGATGTAGTAGCTCATGTCGTAAATTCGGTTTTAAGTTCCGAATAACAGTTTCAATGAGCTCTGCATCGTTCATTGGAACTCTGAGCTTGTCGCACATATTTATTATGCAATCAAAATATTCATCGAAAGGTTCAGAAAATTTCTGTTTTCTCTTTCTAATTTCATCTTTCACGTCAAAATCTGTACAACAATCTTTGTAAGGTCTACGTAGTGCTTGGCATAAGTCAAACCATTCTAGATTATCCTCTTGGCGATGGTATCGCCAAAACCATATTTTTGCGTTGCCCTCGAACAGGCAATGAATGTATTGACATAACACTTCCAAATTTCCGCTGAGGGTATTGGAAGTGAGAACATTTACTCTATAAATGAATTCATCCACGCTGATATCATCAGATGATCCATTAAACTTTATACGCCAATTATTGATTATATTGGAAATGTTATCATTCATCTGTGGAAATGAATCTACACCGGAATTATAATGGTTTGGTCTAGGTCTAGCAGGAAGTTGGTCATTTCTGTCATTAGGACTAAACGATAAATTTTCGTTTATTCTGTTTTGTTCTGGCTGAGCCGGACTCCTACCCAAATTTAAATTTCTAAAAACCGCTTGTAATTCATTTGCAATCGTGGTGGCCATTTCGTGACGAAAACAATCAAGAGAATCAGAAATAAGCAGTTGAACTCTGTTCTCAGGAAGATGGTTGTCAACATTAGAAATTGCTTGCCTTGCCACAGGACTTGAGTTTGGCCTCCGCTGAAGGGTTTGTGGGGTTTCCGAAGCATTGGTAGCGGCTGCTCGGTTTTGATTTCTAGTTTGAATTCTAGTAGTCAGACGACCTCGCTGAGATGCACCTCTTCCCTGACTAACGTGATTTCTAGGTGCGTTTAAATTACCCCTAGAAGAGTTTAAATTTTTTCTGGACGTATTCAGTATAGCGGAGCTACTCTCAGTTACTGTTATCAGGTCCGGAAAACCACATGAATGTCTACAGTCTGGGCAAGTATGGTTGTTCTCTAACCATACTTGCCATACTTGCTGCGCCAAATGTTGTATATTTTATTGAGGTATTTATTTATTACATTTATTTAATTAAAGAACACTTTTTATTGTGTTAAGACTTTTATTAAATTTACTACCTCCACTTGAGGCTAACTAAACTACAATACTTTTAAATTGCAACGAAAGGTATTAACGATACCTTCGTTGCAAGCTTTTCTTAAATTCTATTTTCACTATGTCTAGTGAGTTTTCACTTTCACTCAATTTTGGTGTACGTGACTTTTGAAGAAAGTCCAACAACAATAATGCTGGTTTGAAACTGGTTATTTTTACAGAGCCAAATAATTTCTCGTATTCGTTTATGTTAGTTTTATTGAAACATATGCAAATTTGAGAACTATCATCTGAAGAGAGTAAAACATTATAAGAGCCATTACGTCCTATGGCTGCACGGTTTTCTATTAGAGTAACACACTCTGCTAATAACATGTTTAGTTTATCACTTTGATCATTTTTTTTCTTTTAACAGTACTCGCCAAGAGAATCACGACTTTATTAGTGTCAAATGCTTTTAAATTTGTTTATTCTTTTTATTCATAAATCGTTTTATTTATGAATAAATATTGTTTTTGGTTGAATATTTCTTTACAACTTACAACTTACGTTAATGTGAATGATCCCACGAAGTCAGCAGGCGCCCGATGACATGCGTCTGTTGCTATGTGCTTGGAAATATTATAAAGTTACCATCTACATTTAGGATTTTTTTTATTTATTTAATTTTTTTAAAAGATTATAGATCAAGTAGGTGCAAACTAAATTATTACTATTATTATATTTTTTTTTCTTTTTTTTTTTTTTCTTTTTAGAAATAAGTTTAAATAGTAATTTATTATTAAGAGGTCATGTATAAAAGTTAATTTTATATTATGATTTCTAAGTTATTTTATATTATCCATTTTTATAAATTTTAAGAGAAAAAAGGAAATATATCAAGTAATTAACGTTAATTATAATTTTAATATGAATATTTAAGTCATGATCATTCTATTTATTTAATTATTTTTTTTCGATACTTGTTAGATAATTTTTAAGTGATTAGAAAAAGGTTCTTTCTAACTATTAAAAGTAAATTAATATAAGAATTAATGATTTTAAATATATATGCATAATAAGATCAAGCAAAAAGAAAAACTATGTACATTGTTAATCCATATAAGTTATTAATCCATGTTAATCCATATAAGTAAGGATTTAGGTATTTAGGGTATTTTTATATTTAGGGTAATACTATTAATTTAAGGTCTTTTTCTTTTTATTATAAAGCTAACATAAAATTACCGCCCTTATTCCATAAATGGGTGTGGTTAATGTTTCTTGACGTTGGTATACATAGGTACGTTTCACATCTGTCATGTCACATCTTAGGGTATATGTTGAGGTGGAGCGTTCCTACTCGTAGCGAAGCACCGTCTTTTGTGGACTCACTTTTGTGCCAACTCACTGGTCGTCGCACTGATCTGCTTCAGAAATGGGATCAAAGCACGTAGTGGTCTTTGCTAATGTGCGAGATCATTTAAATCGAAATTTTACAAGGACCATATGTCTTTAGCATGATATGTTCCGATAGTTTTTCCGGACAGATCCTCCAATACATAATACGCACTACCCACACCCACTCGTTCTTTTACTCGCGCTTTTATGCAAACGGGCGCTAACTTGGCATTAAAATGTTTGACCATGTTACTTAACGAAAAATTTCGCCGGATTACTTCATCACCAGGTTGGAATGAACGTGGTTTTACTCGAAGATTGTAGGTTTTAACATTTTTCTCATATGAATGGTTCATTTTTGATAAAATGGAATCCCTTAGTAAAGCGAATTGGTCCTGCTTGTTAAGTTTCGTTAGCAAATCGACATTTCGGAGAAGTTTGTAGTCGTCGCCATGGGTTGTCATGCTTTGACCAAAAATTACTTGATAAGGAGAAGTACCTATACTTTGATGAATGCTGTTTCTCATTGCGCTGTTTATACTGCTGAGTTACTCGTCCCATTCTCGCTGATCCTTTCGTAAGTGTAATGCTTCATTAATACAACGATTCACACGTTCGGACGCGTTTGATTGGGGTGAGTACACGGCAGTGCAAACATGTTTAACCCCAAATTTAACCAGAAATGTTTCAAACTCTTTGCATTTAAATTGGCTCCCATTATCGTTTACTACCGTTTCAGGTACCCCGAAACAATCAAAAATGGATTCTTTCAAAAAGTCAATTACATTTTTAGAGTTAAATTTTCGCAAACATTTCAAAAATGTAAATTTGGAAAAGTGATCAAGAATAATCAATATCCCAATGTTACCTTTTTTGCTACGTGGAAAAGGGCAAATTAGATCTAAATATAGCCTTTAAAAAGGACGCTCGCTTTCAGTCATATGTCCTATAGGCGGGCGAAGAGAATGAGTGGGGGTTTTTGAAGTTTTACAGAGATCGCATGAACCAATATAGTTTCGCACTTCAGTGACAAGACCTGGCCAGTAAAAATGACGTCGAATACACTCTGAATTGGCTGAATTTGGTACGTCGTGTGCCGCATAAATTGCTTTCTCTTGCAGTTCTTTAGGTACTAATAATTTCCAGCATTCTGAGTCGTCACCCTGGACAAAGTTTGTGCGGTGATATATGAATTTATCTAAAACTTTAAAATCAGGATAAACGAATGAATTTTCAAATTTATTCCTTAATAAGCTGTGATCCACTGTACGTTCATATATGATTTCATATCCAATATATAGCTATATATAATTGGATTGAGACAAATTACGGATCTGATCATATCTGATCTCAGATCAAATCATATATGATTATATATAACCATTTTTTAAAGGGATGGAAAAAAAAACTTTAAATTTGATTAAATATATTTAAATAAGTATTAAACTTATCATCATGAAACTTTTTCCAATTATGTACTAATGCTTAATTAGAACGTTTTTAGGAATATAAACGGTGGTCCGCTCTGGAGTGCAAATATTTTAGTTTAATTTCATGAAAAAAATTGTTCTAGAGTTAGGGTCTATTTGGAACACCCATTGATATGCAGTGTGTTTTCAAAATTTACTTTACAAAAATTGATACAAAGGTATACTTAATTATAATTTCTACAATACTTCTACAATTGCACTAAGCATACATGTTCTATTAGTAGATTTCAATTTTAAAATTATCATGATTGGTCCATTGCCACGCCTACCTGTCATATAATTGAAATGATTAAACGACTATAACTTTTGTTTGGAATGAGATATTTTGTTTATAATTGGTATTTAGATACATTCTATAATTGCACATGTCCATTCTTAATATGGGCGTGATTGGCCAACTGTCACGCCTACCATTCGCATTAAACTATATAACTTGACCATCGTAAGAGATATACTGATAATATTAGGTACTATGGTACATATCATAATTCTTAACTACCATTTTGTTTAATTTTTTCACTTTAAGCAAGCCTAGAGAAGATTTTTTCACTAGGGTGTATCATTTTTTGTATGTTCTGTAGGTTCTCGCAAATTATTAATAAATTAACATATTTTTAAACTTTCTCCTACAAACTTTAATTTCTGATTTTCGGCGAGTTAGACTAAGCTTCTGTCCCATAGTGCAATGAACAGGCCAGAGCAAAAATATTACATTAATTTTTAAGATAATCGATCATAGTTTCTATTAAAATGTTAATATTGGCATTTTATGTGGTGTGCTAGGAGATTTCTCATCAAATTAAAGAAAATAAATATTTTATTGCATCTTTTTTTTATAAAACTTTTATCTATTATTTTATTTATCTTTTTTTAATATTTGAATGTATCATTTCTTCATACACTTACCGTTTTCCTTGCGGAGCACTCAAATTCCTCAAACTACCATTTTATTATAAAAAACAATATTTAGTTTTTCAAGAATTCTTTTTTATGTATTTATTTTACAAAATGTTCAGTCAGAAGAGTTGTTAAAAAGATTTCTCCGTTAGCCGGAATACAAGCAAAAGATTGTTTTAGAATAAGACTATTAACATTCGTTGTTCGCAAGTCACGTCTTATTTCATTTGCTTCTGCTATTATCATTCACATAATTACATTTGAAATCGAAAAGCTCAAAAGGATCAAAAAGATCGAAAAGATCGAATAGATCAGAAAGATCGAAAAGATCGAAAACATCGAAAAGATTAAAAACATCAAAAAGATCAAAAGATCAAAAAGATCAAAAGGATCAAAAAGGTAAAAAGATCAAAAAGATTAAGAAGATCGAAAAGATCAGAAAGATTGAAAAGATCGAAATGATCGAAAAAATCAAAAAGATCAAAAAGATCAAAAGATCAAAAAGATCACAAAGATCAAAAAGATCTAAAATATCTAAAAGATCGAAATGACTTAAAATGATTTTGGACATGTCCACTGGAGAATGGATGAGGTGCTCATGGACATGTCCAGGATGACCTTAGACAATTTTATTCATATTGGTTTGAAATGTCATAGAAATGGTTTTGAATAAGACCACTAGAAGATGACATGACATTCATGTTTTTTGGACATCTTTAATTTTTTTTCAACATATTATTTGCTGTGAGTATCGATATCACCGTAATAATTCAGGTTAGGTAATATATAACATATTATGTTGAAAGGTAAAAATCTCTAACCGCAAAGGTCAATACAGTTTATACCGTAATAACGAAGCATAAGCAATATAATATAAAATGTTCAGGTATATAATATAAAATGTAAATGTATAAAAATTATAACCAAAAAAGCCAGACCAGGTATAAATCGTATAGGATATTATTTAGATGAATGAATACATTAACAAATAACATCCTTAGGTCAAACGATTTTATTACAGCTCAATTTGTGCAAACTAGGTATTACGAATAATAAAAAGATTTCAATTTTTCAAATGGCTCAGAATAACTCATTCATGGTACTTTTTAATAAAATTTTAATTTCTATATATACCTCCGTAAAAATAATATTAATTAGTCTATTGTTTAACATCATTGCCGAAAGTCACTATAATTGCGAATCTCTATCTTCAAAAATGGGAAGAAATAAAAAATTTTATGTTTCAACTTTGGTGTGTTTGGATGAGGATAAAAAGAATGCGAAATGCCTAATTTGCAAAAAAACATTGAAAAACCATGCTGGAAACATTAAACGTCACTTCGAAAATCTTCACAATTACAACTCTAGAGAGACTTCTGAAAGCGAGTTCAGCTCCGATAACCATCACCAGCAAAAAAAAAAATAAGTGTTGCTTTAGAAATGGATCGAAGTGAATATTTGAAATGTATTGGTTATACTATTCCTCGTCTACATATGTCATTTAGATTTTTTGATAATGACAAATGCTTGAAAATGGACATTGCAACTTCGAAGGATAGAAGTATAATGGGCATCAATATTCAATAAATCAAAGACTTTGAAATAAATATAAATACAATTTCAGTGGTTGAACTTACGGCTCGTCACACAGCTCGATAAAAGTGAAAAAGTTAAATTCTGAGATGCTTAAACGACTTTGAAATTGACATGAAGCAAATTTATTTCATGACGACAGACAATGGGGCAAATGTAATAAAAACTTCACGACTTCTTCAGGAATACGAAGATGTTGGAATATGTGACAACGATGATATAGATGACAACATCAATGATATTAACGAAAATATAAAATTAATCAGTTAGTTTCGTGGGATGTTTTGAAGCAAATAGTAACGCCTGTTGATGATTGCAGGAAAATTGTAAAATCATTGAGAAAGGTTATTCGATATGAAGAAGGTTTGCACATGTTGATATAAGACAACAACACAAGATGGAGCTCTAAATATAATATGATTCGATCGCTAAAAGAAATCAGAGCCAGTATGATAATACTTCCTATAATTTTGAAATTAATTGGGCGTTTGTGGAAAATTTCTGCGTATCGTTTAAACCTGTCTCAGATTGTACCAAAATGTTGCAAACAGAGCAGTTGATAATGGGAGATTTCTACCGTGAATGGCTTGTTTGTGAAACAGACTTGGAGGAAATTCACCTTAACAACATTTATGCGAACATGTTTTTAGACGCGATGAAAATAAGAAAACGGATACTGCTAGAAAATGATGCATTTCTATTATAGATCCCAGATTTTGCTATAGAGGTTCAACATATTTAACTGAATCTCAAAAGCGTATAGCAGTTGTAAGCATAATTTTAAATAATTTACATGCAAAAAATGACATATTCTCTAATTTTAGGATCATTTGATGACCATTTTTAAATTAATAAATGAATTTAATCCAAGTTCAGTGAGTAAACAAATATTACCAGAACCCTCCACATAGACATCAAAGCCAGAAGGCAGATATAGCAAACTACACTAACAACGTGCGAAAACGAGAATATAATGTCGATTTCCATGGCAAGTTTTTAGTTGTTGCCCCAAAAACTCAGTACTTGCACTAACCATGGAAGTCATTTTTGATTTTCTAATACGTGTTTGTGAATAATTTCACATTGACTTTTAATTCTGTCATTTTTTGTTTATTATGTTTCTGTTTATAGTAATTTAAATTATATTTTATTAATCTATAGTTATTGTGCCTAATAAAATATGTAATCCTAAAAAAAAGAAAGAGTTTATAACCATTAGTGAGTGCGTGATATATCGTTGAAATTTAATTCCTAAAAATTGTCTTTGTGTGCGTGAAAAACTGATTTCAAAACGAGTGCGAAAACTAAAAACTCAGAGCAACAACTATTCTAGCAGTTGTTGCTCTATGGAAATTTATAAGTGCAACAACTGCTAGAACAGTTGGGCAACAACTGAAGTGCCATGGAAATCCACATAAGACAAAAATTAGAAAACCGTTAAAACGTCGATAGACTGCCAATTCAAAGTGACGTACTACTATACTGGAAAGCTATATATTATAAAGAAAAATCTTGAGGAGATATAGCTGAAATTGCATTGTCTGTTCCAGATACGCCAGTTTCCGTTGAACGGGCTTTTAGTGCATTACCTATAATACATACCAGGTTAAGAAATAAATTAAGTTAGGATAATTTAGAAAAGGTATTATTAATAAAATTAAATCATAATATTTTTAATGAAAAAAAAAATCATTAACAATACAAATGTATACATGTATTTCCATTTAAACTATATCAGATATTCATCGAACAAAAACAACCCAAAAATAAAAACCTCATCCATTCTTCAGTGGACATTGTAACAAACAAATTATCATACCTTTAGCCTTTAGGTTGGTGGTATGGCTAAGTAAAATGGTCACTAAGCGGGTTCTGAACACCTAGATCTGCTTCGGACGTAGCTCAGGGAAATTGGGGTGGGTTTTTGCTTCGGACCATTGGTATAAGATTACAAAATTACAAGTGGGTGCAGAGGGGAATGAGAGAAAGGTAATTCATGTATAATACCAACAAAAAAAATGTTACCTCTAGATCTGGCGACTCTATTTTGTGGAAGGGGATGAGATATTAGTTCCCTTCCAATCTTTACCCACCCATCCATCTCACGAAATTATTTGCTCGGAGCCCATGTAAAGAGAGAAATGTCCGACTTTTAAATCATTGTGCAATGCCCCTTAACCAGTGAAAAATAATACAAATTTTGTTTACAAATAAATATTTATTAACAAATTTATAATTCAGTTTAATAACTAAGTGTATAAAATATGCGTAAAAAAAATGGTATTTTTAATGAATGAACTAGGTACATGATTGATGTACATGGTAGAGAATATTTCAATAAAAAAAACAATATATGTATATAAAACAAATCAATTAATAAAACTGTTAAATAGTAGTATATAGAAAATTATGATTTACATCATCCTAATATATTACCTCTTAATATGTATGTGTGCCAAGAACGTATTTAGGGTTTACAATTTTAAATTAGAATAAATTTGGTTTGCATCTTAGCATGAAAATTAATCGCATCTTAAATACGCATTTATCAATTGTAACATTAGAAACTTACGTTAATGTTGAATGATCCCACGAAGTCAGCAGGCGCCCGATGACATGTGTCTGGTGCTATGTGCTTGGAAATATTATAAGGTTACCAACTACATTTAGGATTTTTTTTATTATTTTTTTTTTTTAAGATTATAGATCAAGTAGGTGCAAACTAAATTATTACTATTATTATATTAGTTTTTCTTTTTTTTTCTTTTTAGAAATAAGTTTAAATAGTAATTTATTATTAAGAGGTCATGTATAAAAGTTAATTTTATATAATGATTTCTAAGTTATTTTATATTATCCATGTTTATAAATTTTAAGAGAAAAAAGGAAATATATCAAGTAATTAACGTTAATTATAATTTTAATATGAATATTTAAGTCATGATCATTCTATTTATTTATTTAATTTTTAAGTGATTAAGTGATTAGAAAAAAGTTCTTTCTAACTATTAAAAGTAAATTTATATAAGAATTAATGATTTCAAATATATGTGCATAATAAGATCAACCAAAAAGAAAAACTATGTACATTGTTAATCCATATAAGTAATTAAGGTATTTAGGGTAATACTATTAATTTAAGGTCTTTTTCTTTTTATTATAAAGCTAACATAAAATTACCGCCTTTATTCCATAAATGGGTGTGGTTAATGTTTCTTGACGTTGGTATACATAGGTACGTTTCACATCTGTCATGTCACATCTTAGGGTATATGTTGAGGTGGAGCGTTCCTACTCGTAGCGAAGCACCGTCTTTTGTGGACTCACTTTTGTGCCAACTCACTGGTCGTCGCACTGATCTGCTTCAGAAATGGGATCAAAGCACGTAGTGGTCTTTGCTAATGTGCGAGATCATTTAAATCTAAATTTTACAAGGACCATATGTCTTTAGTATGATATGTTCCGATAGTTTTTCCGGACAGATCCTCCAATACATAATACGCACTACCCACTCGTTCTTTTACTCGCGCTTTTATGCCAACGGGCGCTAACTTGGCATTAAAATGTTTGACCATGTTACTTAACGAAAAATTTCGCCGGATTACTTCATCGCCAGGTTGGAATGAACGTGGTTTTACTCGAAGATTGTAGGTTTTAACATTTTTCTCATATGAATGGTTCATTTTTGATAAAATGGAATCCCTTAAAAGCGAATTGGTCCTGCTTGTTAAGTTTCGTGTCGCCTTCTGTTAGCAAATCGACATTTCGGAGAAGTTTATAGTCGTCGCCATGGGTTGTCATGCTTTGACCAAAAATTACTTGATAAGGAGAAGTACCTATACTTTGATGAATGCTGTTTCTCAATGCGCTGTTTATACTGCTGAGATACTCGTCCCATTCTCGCTGATCCTTTCGTAAGTGTAATGCTTCATTAATACAACGATTCACACGTTCGGACGCGTTTGATTGGGGCGAGTACACGGCAGTGCAAACATGTTTAACCCCAAATTTAACCAGAAATGTTTCAAACTCTTTGCATTTAAATTGGCTCCCATTATCGTTTACTACCGTTTCAGGTACCCCGAAACAATCAAAAATGGATTCTTTCAAAAAGTCAATTATATTTTTAGAGTTAAATTTTCGCAAACATTTCAAAAATGTAAATTTGGAAAAGTGATCAAGGATAATCAATATCCCAATGTTACCTTTTTTGCTACGTGACAAGACCTGGCCGGTAAAAATGACGTCGAATACGCTCTGAATTGGCTGAATTTGGTACGTCGTGTGCCGCATAAATTGCTTTCTCTTGCAGTTCTTTAGGTACTATTAATTTCCAGCATTCTGAGTCGTCACCCTGGTCAAAGTTTGTGCGGTGATATATGAATTTATCTAAAACGGATGAATTTTCAAATTTATTCCTTAATTGACAATACTCATCGGAGTCGAAAAAAACGGAGTCTAAATCAATAATTGGCAAAATTTCAATTTCAACAATTTCTATTTCGGGGTCTTCGAATGTACGCGACAACGCGTCTGCTACCGTTTTCGCTACCCTTTCTATGTTCAATCGTAAAAATATATCCTTGCAACTTCAAGGCCCACCTTGCTAATTTGCCACTAAGGTCCTTTTTGCGCATCAGCCACTTTAAACTGGAATGATCCGTAATGACTCGGAATTCTTGCCCTTCGATATACGGGCGAAATTTTTTTATCGCTAGTACCACTGCAAGGCAATCCAGCAAGGTTACGGAATAATTTCTCTGCGCTTTGTTTAACTTTTGCGACATAAACGCAATAGGTCGTTCATCACCGTTTTCGTCGACTTGCGCCAAAAGACCAACAATTCCGCAACGGCTGGCATCACACTGGACAATGAAAGATTTGTCATAATTAGGATGAGCTAGTAAAGGAGCTGATGACAATTTAGATTTTAGTGCCAGAAATGAAGCCTCAGCTGAAGGATTCCAAATTAAGCTTTTCTTTTTACTCAATAATTCGGTAAGTGCAAAAGTCGTAGATGAATAGTCATCAACAAAACGTCGAGAAATTGACGAAGTTGACGAACTGATTTTGGTACAGGATAATCGTATATAGCCTTTATTTTGTCAGGATCTACCTTTATACATCCATTGCCCACCACAAAACCTAGATAATTTACTTCCTTCATACCAAATTTACTTTTTTGTACATTAATCGTTAAACCAACTTTTCGTAATTGCGACGCGACCTCAACCAAGTGTATTATATGTTCTTCAAATGTCTGAGATACAATCAACAAGTCGTCTAAGTAGACAAAGACATGTTGCTTCAGTTGATAAGGTATCACCTTATCCATAAGTCTACACATGGTTTGAGGCGCGTTGCATAAACCGAATGGCATACGAGTAAATTGGTATAAAGGTCTATTCGGGATTGTAAAGGCGGTCTTGGATCGGGAAGTTTTATCCAACATAATTTGCCAAAAGGCATCTGTAAGGTCTACTTTGGAAATTATATTTACCCGAGGCAAACGTGATATTAGGCCATCAATATTTGGAATAGGATAGGCGTCCTTAATGGTCACCTCATTCAATTTTCGGGAATCCAAACAAAATCGTATTTTGTCTGGTTTTACGATAATTACACCTGGTGACGACCATGGCGAACTTTCCGCTTCTTCAATTACACCTAACTTAATCATACGGTCAATTTCCTGGCACAAAAGTTTTTCCCTAGCTGGGGAAATTGGATAAAATCGCTGTGTTCTACTAGCGTCGTCATGCCGAGACCTTCTTTTTGGAAAGAGGGAAATGCGGCAATGGTGGTAGCAAGTATCGAGCGCTGTGCAGGAGTAAGGGATACAAATTTAGAGGATTCGTCCTCATAGAACAACTCGTTTACTTCGGCACCAAATGAGATTTTTATTTTAAAACAGTTCCAAAAATCCATGCCACGAATAATAATCTGCTTAAAGGAGGGAACGATAAGAAATTTAAATGTCTGAGATAGGGTTTTATAGGTAATAGGAATAAGTATCGACCCCACGGCCTGCTGCTTTTGACCGTCTGCAGTTTTCACGAAGCATCCTTGCTTTATAAATTGTCGGTGGTCCATAATGTGTTGTGCTAAGGCTCCACCTATACAACTTTGATTAGCACCGCTATCAAGAAGAGCTAAATATTTTTTTATCGAAAATGTCTATCCAAGTATATGAACGAATATCACATCCTTTCAAAGCTACAGAAGAGATCACGCATTTACGTAACGATCGAATATGTTTCCAATAATTCCTCATACGCACTGATGAACGCGATTTCCTTTTTGATGGTTCTGCAAATATTCTCGAACGAGTCTCAAGATATTTTTTTAATCTTACATGATATGGTTGAAATTTATAATTTTTAAAAATTTGAGAATTATTTTGAAGTATGGGACAGAGGATTTTATCATTTTTAAGTATGCTAATCGCTCCTAGTTCGGAGAACGCGGCAGTGGATGTCCCACCCTGCGTTGGCGGACATCCAACATTCCGTTTTGCGCATTTTGTAAACATTTCAAACATGATGGTTTATACGTATTTAAGGTACCACACCCGTAGCAGAAAATGCGCCGTGGTTTAGGCAGTTTTGATACGTGTGACCCGTTTCCTCACAGTTCCAACACGTTAATGTAGTTTGAGAAAAAGAATGTATCTCAGGTTCTGGTTCTGAATTATTTCCACAAATGTCAATATTATCTTCATGCGTTAGAGGTTCATGTGTTAATTCAGCAACCTGTCTCCGTGCAGGAGTTTGACGAGAATTTGGATTATTGTGCATATCTTTAAAGAACAATTCGTGTTTACGTACTTCGCGTCTTAATTCGGAAATATTATGGAAATTAAGATGTAGTAGCTCATGTCGTAAATTCGGTTTTAAGTTCCGAATAACAGTTTCAATGAGCTCTGCATCGTTCATTGGAACTCTGAGCTTGTCGCACATATTTATTATGCAATCAAAATATTCATCGAAAGGTTCAGAAAATTTCTGTTTTCTCTTTCTAATTTCATCTTTCACGTCAAAATCTGTACAACAATCTTTGTAAGGTCTACGTAGTGCTTGGCATAAGTCAAACCATTCTAGATTATCCTCTTGGCGATGGTATCGCCAAAACCATATTTTTGCGTTGCCCTCGAACAGGCAATGAATGTATTGACATAACACTTCCAAATTTCCGCTGAGGGTATTGGAAGTGAGAACATTTACTCTATAAATGAATTCATCCACGCTGATATCATCAGATGATCCATTAAACTTTATACGCCAATTATTGATTATATTGGAAATGTTATCATTCCTCTGTGGAAATGAATCTACACCGGAATTATAATGGTTTGGTCTAGGTCTAGCAGGAAGTTGGTCATTTCTGTCATTAGGACTAAACGATAAATTTTCGTTTATTCTGTTTTGTTCTGGCTGAGCCGGACTCCTACCCAAATTTAAATTTCTAAAAACCGCTTGTAATTCATTTGCAATCGTGGTGGCCATTTCGTGACGAAAACCATCAAGAGAATCAGAAATAAGCAGTTGAACTCTGTTCTCAGGAAGATGGTTGTCAACATTAGAAATTGCTTGCCTTGCCACAGGACTTGAGTTTGGCCTCCGCTGAAGGGTTTGTGGGGTTTCCGAAGCATTGGTAGCGGCTGCTCGGTTTTGATTTCTAGTTTGAATTCTAGTAGTCAGACGACCTCGCTGAGATGCACCTCTTCCCTGACTAATGTGATTTCTAGGTGCGTTTAAATTACCCCTAGAAGAGTTTAAATTTTTTCTGGACGTATTCAGTATAGCGGAGCTACTCTCAGTTACTGTTATCAGGTCCGGAAAACCACATGAATGTCTACAGTCTGGGCAAGTATGGTTGTTCTCTAACCATACTTGCCATACTTGCTGCGCCAAATGTTGTATATTTTATTGAGGTATTTATTTATTACATTTATTTAATTAAAGAACACTTTTTATTGTGTTAACACTTTTATTAAATTTACTACCTCCACTTGAGGCTAACTAAACTACAATACTTTTAAATTGCAACGAAAGGTATTAACGATACCTTCGTTGCAAGCTTTTCTTAAATTCTATTTTCACTATGTCTAGTGAGTTTTCACTTTCACTCAATTTTGGTGTACGTGACTTTTGAAGATAGTCCGACTTGCAGTTTTTGGCTGACACCTATTGCGATATATCAAAATTGTTGGCAAACGCTGCTCTGCTTATTTTAACGTAGCCCCCTATTCATGCAATGATAAATTCTATTGCAAGCTTTAGCGCTTTGCCGAATTATCGCAAGCTTTAGTTAACTGTGGAAGCTAACTGAAAAAAGGGTGTTCTACGCAATCTTAGCGCTTTGCCAAATTATTATTATTGTTGCCAACGTGAAGCGTTCGGACAATGCTATGAACATGTTGCTGTACAACATGAGTACAACATGATATAAAAACATGATGCGCTCAACATATGTACAGCAACATCCAAAACTTTATGAATAGTGAAGAACCATAAAGAAAAGAAAAATGTGTGCGCTAATTCACAACATTCATCCCCCCTTTTGGAAAAAAGATTATTATTAATATTAGGATTAATGATAATTTTTTACAATATGTCTTAAATATATTGTTGAATATATAGAAATTATGTTTTCTTAGAGTTAATATTAAGATTAATAATGATAATATGTTTATTTTTACATGGTGATAATAAATATTATATATTATTTTTTCTTAAGCTATCTATAAAAATATGTTTGAATAATTAAATGGGTTTCAATAATAATAATGAGAATAATAATAATATATTTTTTTTTAATGATTTCTTAATAAGTTTTTTTTGTATATATTTTTTTTATGAGTTTTTAATATTTTTTGTTTATACTTGTAATATCTTTTGTTTAATTTTTTAATACTTATAATGATAATCTAACCGAATTAATACTTGTGATTGGATGATAATTAATATATATATGTATATAGACAAACTTGTTCAAATTATTTTACTTATACGTGTTTTGCATGTGTATTGAGTGTGTGTGTGTTTGTTGGTATTTTAAAATGAATATATTGATTTTATATTTGGTTTGGAGAGGTGTAAAAAATTACATGAGAGACTTTTATATGCCCTACTGTTGACCCGAGATTTCTCCTCTTGTTCTTCTGTGTGCTGGGACGGACTTGCCTTGTTCATCTTCAATGGTTCGTTGTATGTGGTGCGTTGGGTCTGTTGGGCTTCGATGGTTGTTGTGGAATTTGCAAACGGTGCTATCTCCAGTGGGTGTCGTCATGGTATTACTCTGGACTCTAAATCGTACAGCAGAGTTTTGTCCCGTTGACTCGGTTGACGATTCGTTCGAGATGAGTGTTCTTTTCTGCGATCTTGTCAAACATTTTGAAAACATCTTGGTGCTCATGTAGCACGCGAGGTAGCGGCAGTCCCCGTCAACCAACTCCGTACCCTAACAACGCTCTGCAGCACGACGAAACCCACATCTTTGCTAACGTCGTGCTAGGCGAGCAACCGGCTGTGACCACGATTGACACGGGCGCGACTAGCAGTTTCGCCAGCTTACATTACGCAAACATTCTCAGGACACCCAGGAATAGCGTGAAAAAGTACATCAGGGTTCGCATGGCTGACGGCGGTGCTCAATGGATCAACGAGGCCATTACCATCGATGTCATGCTGGGAGATCAGGTTTGTACCTTAGAATTATTGGTGATGCCAGAGGTAGTAGATCACGTAATTCTAGTTATGGATTTTTTGTTGCGTATGGAGGCATCGCTAAGCTGTGGTGGACAGACTATTGCGATGCGAAGGATTGACGTGGGACCACTGGCACCACGTTGTACGGTGGTACGAAAGGAGACGCTCAAGGAAGCGCGCAGTGAGCGAGAGCTGATCGACGAATTTTTGCAAACGGAGCTGGAGAAGTTCACAGAAGTACCGGGCACGTCTAACATCACGACACATCGTATAACGATGCAGGACGACCGACCAATAAACCAACGCTACTTTCCGAAAAACCTTGCGATGCAGGAGATAATCAACGAGCAGGTCAACGAGCTACTGGAAAAGGGATGCATCGAACCATCACGCAGCCCTCACAGCGCGTCTATCATTCTAGTGAAAAAGAAGACTGGGCAGTGGAGACTGTGTATTGACTACCGCCAGCTGAACGCTCATTCTATACTAGATGCATACCCACTTCCACGGATTAACCACATCTTTGATCGCCTGCGAAATGCCAAGTTTATCAGCAGCTTGGATCTAAAGAATGGTTATTGGCAGATTCCGATGAATGAGGACAGCAAACATTGCACGGCCTTCACGGTGCCCGGCAGAGGTCTTTACCAGTGGCGCGTCATGCCATTTGGTTTGCATTCAGCGCCGGCAACGTTCCAGCGAGCATTGGACAGCCTGATTGGGCCAGAAATGGAGCCCCACGCGTTTGCCTATCTCGACGACATCATTGTCACTGGAACAACTCTGGAGGAACATATGCGAAACTTGCGCGAGGTGTTTCGACGTTTGAGGGGCGCCAGGCTGCGCCTAAACCAAGACAAATGTGAGTTCTTTAAACAGGAACTTAAATACCTGGATCACGTTGTCAGCGAACAGGGCATTCACACGGACCCAGATATGATTGCAGCCATTCAGGAGCTGCAACCACCAACAAATATGCGCGAGCTACGCCAATGTCTTGGGATAGCTTCATTTTTCTGACGTGGTGCACCCGCTGACACAGCTGCTGAAAAAAGGAAAAAATTCGACTGGACCAACGAGCAACAGCGGGCATTCGATGACCTAAAGTTAAAGCTGACCAAGGCTCCAATACTGGTGTGCCCAGACTTTTCGAAACCTTTTACCTTACAAACAGATGCCAGCAACTATGTCCTAGGCGCGGTGCTGACTCAGGACGTGGATGGCGGAGAACGGGTGATAGCATACGCCAGCCGGCGTCTTTACCAGGCAGAAGAGAATTACTCACCAACCGAAAAAGAGTGCTTGGCGATCGTATGGGGTATAAGGAAGATGAGACCGTACTTAGAGGGCTATCGGTTTAATGTAATTACCGATCATCTGTCGCTTAAGTGGCTCAATTTTATCGAGAGCCCCTCTGGACGGATCGCGCGGTGGGCCCTCGAGTTGCAGCAACATACTTTTGACGTCCAGTATCCACGCGGGAAGCTGAATGTCGTCGCAGATGCGTTGTCACGTCAACCCATTGAGGCGATACGAATACTGGATTTGCAAACGGCGGCCGGTGAGGCATATGCGTGGCTTACGAGAAGAATGAACGAAGCACGTGAGCAGCCAGACAAGTTTTCAGATTACCTCCTAATTGAAGACAGGTTATACCGGCACATACCACGACATTAAGACGACGAGGATTGTCAAGCATGGAAACTCTGTGTGCCATCAGGGGCTCGGGGACGCGTCCTTGTCGAAAACCATGATGATGCAACGGCGGGTCACATGGGCGTACGCAAAACGGTGCCGCGTGTGGAAAACCGTTACTACTGGCCGGGCATGGCCAGGGAAATCAGTATGTATGTGCGGACGTGTGAGTCCTGTCAGCTATTCAAACCCAGCCAGCAGAAACCAACCGGCAAGATGTTGACACAGGTGCGCAGATTTCGAGGGCCCATTACCACGATCTAAACACGGCAACACAATGATCCTTGTCTTTTCCGACAAATTTTCGAAATGGACGGAACTGGTGCCGTTGCGTAAAGCCTCAACAGAGAACTTGCAGCGGGCATTTCGGGAGCGGATACTGGCCAGGTACGGGGTTCCACGCGTAACAGAACAACGAGTACAAACGCAATGAATATTTCAAGAAAAAAAAGAGAAAGCTATACGAACATTTCTTTTGACTTACGAACTCGACAGAACCGCAGCCATCAATCAGTTGTGAATCATTTTACAATACGCATCGAATTTTGTTGAGCAAAATAATTAAACATTTATTTTACAGAAGAAAATGAAAACAGACGAATCAAAAGGGTTTGACCTGCCTCCTGGCAGTTTTGGAGGTCAGGTTTTAGACGATCTACAGGCAATGTCGCTGAGGATGGTGGCACACGAGATGCATCAACAACAGCAAGTGGACGAGCACCAGGAGGCAACGGCAGAGCGATCACGCTCACTACGCCGCATGCAGGTGGAGGCGGCGATTACGACACCGACAACTTTGGGTGTACAAAACGAGCGACAGGAGTTGTGAAGTTTCCCGCTGAAACGAGGCATCACCATCACAATCGGCGATTACCGATGCCTGGCCGAGTGCGGCTACGTTAACGATAACATCATAAATTTTTGGCTTCGGTTGACCGGCAGACACCTTTCTGACGACGCGCCTATTTGTCTGTTGGAGACTTTCTTTTCGCCCATCACAGGAGCGGCGCGAACCTAATGCTACCTTGGGTCCAAAGAATCAGAGCACTGGAACGGAATTTTTTGGTGATACCGGTCAATGAAAAATTTTTACCTTGCGATCGTCTGTCACGCGGGAAAAATTTATAGACCAACGGAAGCCACGTCAGATGCACTTAGGGCCCCATGCATATTCATCTTAGATTCATGGCCATGTTGGCCGCGTAATAAGAGACTTTCTCAACAAGGTAGTGTGCCATGGCGAGGGCGACGCGAAAACTGAGGATAATCTACCTTTACGGTACGTACCTACGCAACGACAACCGAATAGGACAGACTGTGGGTTTTATATGCTGCAGTACGTAGAATCTTTTGTAAATCAACCAATTTACGAGACTAGCGGTCCGATCGACCGATCGAAATGGTCGAAGACAAGGAGGCCAGGAGCACGGCTGAGCGTTCAACGCCGTATGGACGGGCGAAGTTTCCGGATCCGAGTGACCAGAAACGGGGCGATACATATTACCGAGGTTACTCGTGCCCCGTTAACCCGGGAAAGTAAAAGGGGAGTGTGACGCCACGGTTTTGCAAGGTTGCGAAACCCTGCCGCACAAATGCAGGCGACAACAGAATCCCGTAAGCTGGCACCAACACTTAAAGGGATATATAATACCAACAACAACTGCAAGGAAGCCACGTGAAATTTAGAACTTTCGAGAAGAAGAGCAGCGATAAACAGCCTAACGAATCGAACTGCAGCGTGCCTAGCAACAACGAGTGGAGAAACAGCGAGTCGACAGCAGCAACTCAGTAGGTGCGAGCAGGATGACGAAAGGGTGGCTGGAAAACAAACACATATTTTCCAGTAAAAAAGCAACGAATGACTGGAAGAACAGCGAAAACGGAGAAGAAACATATATAAAAACAGGAGCGCTGGCTCATTCGCTCTCTGGCGGCGTCGAGGCAACACCTTATTAGTTCGGTGGACATACAGGTAACCAGGCAGGATTTTATTTAGTTAAAGACAAGCATAGACTCGGTTTAGTGGACTAAAAATTACGCTAACCGAGATTGTGGTCCAGGTTCGATTTAGTGGACTTAAAATTACACTAATCGAATTAGTAGCATAGCCTCGATTTAGTGGACAGATAATCACGCTAATCGAGTTAGGTGCATCGGTTAGGGGTTAACACGATTACTCAAAATTACTCAACGTTGAACCCTACCGTTGTCCGGCGACACAATCGCGAACGGCGCTATTTTTCTTTTATTTATATCTAAAATAATATTTTGTATTGAATTAACGAATAAAGAATTTATAAATCACGCCTTGTGTTAAATAAATTAGTGTAGCGAACCCGGCCAACCTCTGAGCATACCTCATCTATGGACAACCGCGTTTAAACGCTTCGTTACATGATATTGCATCGTTTCTTCTTTAAGTATTAATGAAGACATAATAATGCGATTTCTCTTTTTGTTTTTTATTATATTTTTCAAAGTCCATTTTACATCTAGTATCTGGCAATTTTGGCAATTTTCAATGTCCATCTTGTTATTTGCATCTTGTATTTGGCAATTGTGGCAATTGTAAAAATTCAATCATTACAACCTACTTGTATTTGGAATAACAACAAGTTTGCATTTAGTGTGTACTGCTTCGTTTTCCAATCTGCTTCGTTTCTTCATTTTTTTTTTTATTCGAATCTGCTGGGCCTCTGCTTCACTACTTCTGCTTGTTGATAACACCAAGAGCTTCTCCCACATGACCCCATTAGAGTCCCAAGACCCCAACGATCATCTATGCGTCTTCTGGGTCAGTATCCAGCGCTGTTGGTCACTCTAAATTACAATTTTTGTGCACTCGGATATTTTAAATTTACCTGAATATTTTGCAAACAATTTAATTTTGATTTTAAACTATTCTAAATGTGTGGTGTGGTACTAACTTATGTAAACTTAATATAATTTTCGTAAATTATATAATGGTTTATGTACATTCGTCACAAGAAAAAGATTGATTTTAAGATAATTAAATTACTGGATATATATATATATATATATATATATATATATATATATATATATATATATATTAATCTGATTAAATTTAGTTTTAAAAATTTATTTCATTTCCAATACAAATATCTCTTTGGAAAGTTTAATATAAAATAAAATGTTAGATAAAATTAAATTTTACCCCAGATTTTTGTTTATTTTACTTTTTTCTTTAATTTTAATTCCCTTTATTTCATATTTTTTTTTATTTATATATTTTTTCTCCTATCTTGTTTTATATATATTTTTTTTCTTCTCTTCTTATTTTCTTCTTTTTTTTTCTTCTCTGTCATAAACACCTTCTTTTTTTTTTTAATTTTAGTTCCCCTTTTTTATCATATATTTATTTTTTTCTTTTTTTTTCTTTAAACATTGAATAGTTAATATTATTATCTTTATTTTTTGTATGTATATTTTCTCTATTTTATTTATTTTACTAATGTGTTTCCTCTTTTTTTTCGATTCAATTATTAAGACTTTTTTTAAAATTTGAACTGCACTAAATATTTTAATGCATAAATCGCTATTTTTTTAAATTTTAAATTCTTTGTTTTTGTTTTTTTTATATTTTTTATAAATTACATATATAATACCTGTTTTTTTTATTTTATTTATTCTACTGTTATATTTTCCTGTTCCCTTTTTTTTAATTTTAACTGTACTAAATAATAATATATCTCTTTTTTTTTTAAATTTGAATACTTATATTTTTCATCTTCTTTAAGTAATTTAAATTATTATAAGTAAGTTCTTCAAATTCATTTAAAATGTATTTGTTATATTTAAGCTTATTCAAATTGAATTATATTAATGTACAAAGTACCTATGATTTCTCTGCATGTAATTAAATATAATTGGAGTTGCGATTTATTTATAAAAAATGTTTAATATGTTATTATATTATTTTCGTGTACTTATATAAGTCATATTATATGATATTTATTTGCATTGTTTATGGTATCAAAAAAACTGTAAGATCTGCATTTATATGCCAGCTATGAACGCTCGCTTTACGTATGATATACAAACGTTCGTACAAATTGCATATGTGCTTCAACATGAAACACTTGGGTGGAATGACCCTTTTCAAGGTTAGCTTGCGCTATTAAATATAGGTCAGTAATGCAATTGTTGGTTTGCGTTATCTGCATTGAATACGACAATTTTATGACGAATTTTCATTTAATTTTATATGAAGGCAATTTATTGCCTTTGCTTAATTTATTTTTTTACTTATTTTTCAATTTTTCTAACTTTGAAATTATAAGTTCTTCTCCTAAAATAATTATATATATATATTTTTATTACTAAATTATTGTTTTTAATATGTCCTATGTTTTTTATGATGATATTCATACGTTCGTACACATTGCATATGTGTTTCAGCATGAAACACTTGGGTGTAATGACCCTTTTCAAGGTTAGCTTGCGCTATTAAATATAGGTCAGTAATGCAATTGTTGGTTTGCGTTATCTGCATTGAATACGACAATTTTATGACGAATTTTCATTTAATTTTATATGAAGGCAATTTATTGCCTTTGCTTAATTTATTTTTTATTTATTTTTCAATTTTTCTAACTTTAAAATTTTAAGTTCTTCTCCTAAAATAGTTATATAGATATTTTTTTATTACTAAATTATTGTTTGTAATATGTCCTATGTTTTTTATTATTATATTTTTTCTTTTGTTTGTTACTTACTGTTTTCCTAAACTATTTATATTTATTTCTTCCTCTAAATTACGACTTATTTAATGTTTTATTCAAGGATTGAAATCTAAACGAATAACGGTTTCGATTTCGGTTTCGGTTTTTTCCGCGTTTCGGTTTCGGTTACGGTTTCGGTTTTAAGTTTTTATAACGAAACGGTTTCGGTATACCGGTTCCATGTTACGGTTTCGGTTTTGATTTCGGTTTTTGTATAAATTTTCTTTATTTCCATTTTTTTCAAATAATTTTACATTTTTTATATGGTCCTAAATTACTGGGGTAAAGTGGGAAACGTAATTTAAACAATGTTTGTTGTTATTTCAGTAAAAATATTGTGTTATATGAATTATTTAATTGATTACGTCAAGAAAAAAATTTAATTTAAAATTTCGTGACCACAAACCAATGAAAAGCAACATATTGACTTCACCTGATATATGATCTGAATTGAAAAGAAGATGAATTTTGTACAATTTTCATCCATAAAAGCCAAAGAAATTAAATTTCAACAATTCTGTGAACTGCGATGATCATATGTGAACTAGCGATGATCATTTGCAAGAGCAAGGCAAGAAATGTTAATCTTAATCTTTTAAATTTTAAATAAAGATCGAAGACAAATATCTTAAACTGCATATTAATTATGAAAACGAATAGAATTTGAACACTAATTGTATTTAAGTTACTTATTTTTCCATATTTTCAATTTCTTCAACATTTTACTAACAAAAAAAAAATCCAATAACATAAAAATTGAATTATATTTTAACAAGAATTAACAAATAAAAAAATAATTGTATAAAACAAGTGATGTTGACAAGACAATTCAAAATCTCAAGGCCATAATAAAATGAACGAAAAGTCACCAAATACATTTTCAAAATGCTAAATATTTTTTAGAAACATCTTTATGTATCTGTTAATTTTTAATCGATGATCTCCATTTTTTTTACCACATGATAAGAAAATGTAAATCTATCAATTGATATTTCAACTTTAAAAATGCATTAATTACTTTTTATAATATTAATCAACAAACTCGAAAATTAAGTTTTTCAAAAAAATGTATTTGGTGACTTTTCGTTCTACAACGACGATATACAGTATACGATATACATATATAATAAATATAAGGAATATTTCGTATAAGCATATTTCTGTTTTCGTCACAGATTAAAAAAATCCGTATGCTACACGTACCGTATGTCAAGAGAACTCAAATAATATCTTGCAGAGTAACATTTTTCTTTGCGAACACCATGCGAGCACAAACTCAAACGCTACTAAGCGAATACTAACAGAAAGAAGAGAATATAACAATAACGATTACGATTCGTATACACACACTTTCACAACGACAACCCTCAAACAGACGCATGACAACAGACAGACGCATGACAACGGACAGACGCATGACAACAGACAGTCGCATGACAACGGTATGTACATGTATGTATCTAGTACAGCTCTCTAGTTGGCAACAATAACGAGTTCTCTTTGTGGTACAAAAAATGTCCCGCCAAAATTCTATCAAAAGCTTGGATGCTGCTTTATTCGCATTTTTGTTGTTGTTGCACTTTCAAACGAATCAGCGGATTTGTGAAAAAAGAAAAACACAAAAAGCAATATATCAGCTAAATATATCTCACTGTGAAAATGTTAATATATTATTTTTTATTAATTAATGATTTTACAAGTAACAAAAAAACTATATATAAAAGTAAAACTAAAATAATAATGTGCATAAGCACAGTGCATATGCACAATCGATGTACGAACTTGCGTAGCGAAGAAAAGAGAAAAAAACATTGTTTTGTCTATTTTATCTTTTTGAAGCGACTTTTGAAGCACTTTTAAAGCTATTTATCGCTTCAAAAGTGCTTCACAGGCCTTATTTGTAAGATGCTTATATTCTTTAGAATTCGACAAAAACAAAAAAAACACACATCTTCATTAATGTTCACGTTCATAAATATTTTGCACGCTTTCCATTGTTACTTATTGTTCAATATTTAGTAATATCATGAATTCTTTTGTATATCATTATTATCTTAAAAACATAATAAATACATTAAAATCATAAAAAAACGCAAGAGTCTTCCTTTTCTTGCAGTCTTAGTCTTGCACTTGCTCTTGTTCTTTTTCTTGCAAAATCTCGATTTTGTTCTCGCTTTTGTTCTTGCAAAAAAAAATGCAAGAACAAGAAATTTTTAATCATCACTAATGTAAACAAATATCTGCCTTATACTTGAAATTTTTAAACTTGTCTAAGTTGCACTTTATTTTTCGTATTTCCTTAAATAGGTACTGAGATGTTAATAATTTGAAACTTTTTTTACATTTTTTTTTGCATTACATTGTTTTGTTTATGTCCGAAATTGAGCTGTTTTGAAACATCAGTCAAAAATCCATTAAAAGACTTATAAATGGTATTTTATTGAATAGATCATTTAAAAAAATTTAAAATATATTCAAATGAACTTTTCAAAACTTGTTCCACTTTACCTCAAGCTCCCCTATATATTTTACTAATAAAATAAATAAAGATACCAATATTATTAAAATTTTAATCATTTTTTAACGTAAAAATTTTGCTTGGAGTTGCTGGTGTTTTGTTGTTAATTCGATTAATGAAACAAAAAACAAATTTTAGACCAAATACCGTTGTTTTGGAAATATCGTTTCTCAAAAAACAACATGTGAATTTTTGTACAACCAAAAATGTTAATTTTGGGAACTCCAAATTTTAATTAATGAAATTTTACTTGAGATCTTCTATATAAAATAAAATATGTGTTCGTGGTTCATGTGAATTTTTGTACAACCAAAAATGTTAATTTTGGGAACTCCAAATTTTAATTAATGAAATTTTACTTGAGATCTTCTATATAAAATAAAATATGTGTTCGTGGTTTTTTGTATACTTTTTCAAAAACCGTTTTAAACCGGTATAAAACCGAAACCGTTTATATCGGTATTGGATATCGGTTTATTTCTGATTTTCGTATAACGGTTACGGTTACGGTTTCGGTTTTAAAAATGAAACGGTTTTAAACGGATATCGGTTTCGGTTTCGGTTACGGTTTCAATCCTTGGTTTTATTTAATGATTACTCTATATCTTATGGTTAGATTTATTTTTTCTATATGTTGCATAATGTTTTCATAACGTTGCAATCTACGAGTTTAATTGTCAACGCATAGCTAATTGGTTTTATATTGTTACTTTTCTGGGTTCTAACCTAAGGTAATATTATATTTTTAGTTTTAACGGCATACACTATTTGTGATATGCCTTTAACAAATTATTATGAATTTTCTTATCTTAGTTTTTGACCAATATCGTCGTGGTCACTGGCCCACTTCCCTCTACGACCACGTAGGGTCCCTTCCAAATTGGAGAGAACTTATTCTTCCTAGTTTGGTTTTTCATTAAAACCATTTCGTGTGGTTTGAATTGTATAGGGTTGAGGTTTTTGTCGTATTGTTTTTTCGACAATCGTCTTGAAACGTTAAGATTTATTTATTTATTTCATGGTTTTCGAACGTGTTTGTACTACAACTACTTTTTAAGTATTATTTGGTATGCGGCTAAGCGCATCCGTGTTTAAATTACTTTTTCACGGTTTGTAATGAATTTCGAAATCATATTCCGATAATTTGTGTCGGAAACGCGCAAAACGTGATGTCTGATCTTTTAAGTTTGCTGTACCCTTTAGGGGCTGATGATCTGTATAAATTTTAAATGGTCTTTCCAAAAGATGTGCCCTAAAATTTTTTGTTGCCCATACAATTGCCAAAAATTCTTTCTCTATAGTAGAATAGCGTGTTTCCGCATCGTTAAGAGACCTACTGGCAAACGCAATCGGACGGTCGCTTCCAACTTCACCTTGCGAAAGAACCGCGCCAATTGCTTCGTTACTGGCGTCTGTCGTGAGCAAAAAGGGTTCGTTAAAATCCGGATACGCTAGTATTGCCTCTTTAAGTTTTAAAAATTAATTCTGACAATTGTCATTCCATATGAACTTAGCGTCCTTTTTAAGCAAACAGTTTATTGGTAATGACAATTTCGCCATACCTCCTATAAATTTTCTGTAATAATTAATGAAGCCTAACAATGCTTGAACTTCCTTCATATTTTTCGGAACTGGAATATTTTTTACACACTACTTTGGCTGGGTCTGGTAGGGCACCTAACTCAGAACACTTATGTCCTAAATATATAACCTCGCGTCGCAAAAACTGACATTTCTCTGCGAAACTTTGCATAGCCTATGTTCGTGTTCTGCTAAATTATTTCCATAAACCATTATGTCATCTAAATAAACGAAACAGTCAATACCCTGTAATGCTGTTAGTATGTGGTTCATTATCCTTTGAAAAGTGGCAGGTGCCCCGTTAGACCGAATGGCATTCTGTTAAATTCGAAATGATTAAGACCTGTACTGAAAGCAGTTTTTTCTTTGTCACTATCTTCAACTAGAACCTGACAGTAACCACTTGCTAAATCTAGTGTTGAAAAATACCGACTATGACCTAACTGGTCTAAAATCTCATCTATTCGTGGTATAGGAAATACCTGTTTGATGGTGACGTCATTTAATTTTCGGAAATCTATAACCAGTCTCCATTTCTTATTGCCATCTTTATCGCCCTTTTTTGGTACCAATGATAATGGGGAATTCCAAGACGACATGCTTGGTGAAATAATTCCATCGTGTAACATCTTTGATACTTGTCTATTAATCTCATTTCTATGCATATGAGGAAGTTTATACTGTTTCTGATTTATTGGTGGCTGATTCCATTGTGTGGGTATTTCATGTTTTAATATCAGAGTGAATGTTAATTCATCCCCTTCCAAATGAAAAACGTCATGATATGACAAGCAAATATTTTGCAAAGATGCAACTTCTTTATTTAATGATTCATCGATCTTTACATTCCCTCAATCAATTCTATTTTTTATATTAACCGAGTTTATTGTATTTATTGTAGAACTCGTCTTTGTTGCTTCTTTATATTTGTTAAAATTTGAAAATTGTGGCTTCAAATTGCCATCAATGGTTACCTCCTTATCGGTGGCATTTATTTCTTCTAACGTTTGTTAAACTCTCTCCCAAATATACTCCTGGCTGAATTTCCTGTTTGTGCAACAAAACTATAGGAATTCTTGTTCTTAACGGCAGTGATACAACCATGGGCGTTCTGGGCTGTAACCTGATTTATTGATTAAAATTAATATTTTCTATGTCTGGCAATGATTTTAATGGAAATTTAACAAGGTGATTTTTGTCTTCATAAAAAATGTAATTTTTTTATTTAACGCATTTATTATAGATCTGTTCCAGAGATTGTCACGCCCGACTATTCCATCTGCTGGTACCCTTTGTTCAAGTGACACAACGTGTAGCGTTAAACTCAGGTTTTCTATGTTTGTGTGCCGGATTTTAGTGGAGATCTTTTTGAATATTTTTATTAAAATTCGGCAAATGTGCCATCCTATTTTCTTTAATCAGGCTGGCCTCAGCTCCAGAATCCACTAACAGAGTATGTTTTCCATTTTTTGCTGCCTCGCAAGGTACTTCAATGAACACATCACTCGTATCGGATATCTTGAAAAACTCTCCATGCCGGTTAAATAGTTTACGATGCATTCCTAATTGTGAAGCTAATTTCATTTTCTCGACATAAATTTACTCTTAAAATTATTAGCAATTGAAGACAATTTAATTTTAAAAATCGTGAATTTATTATACATTTCTGACGATAAAACGCACATAGCGCTAATAATAAAAACAAATATTGAAATTACTTAATTGCAAATTATACTCGCCCTTGTACGGAATGTATCCACAGTCTTGCCGGAGGTTGGATTTACAATTCCCAAATTTTCAGGGCAGTTAATTACAACTTTCTTTTTATTTGATCTACTTTTGATTTTATTATTCTTGATTTAAATATTTTTAACTTCCGATTCAATTGGTTTTACTTTCTTTACTTTATTTGTTTTCTTTATAATTTGTTTATTTTTAATTTCCTTAATTCCTATATTCTGTTCATTATTCGCGTCAAGTTGTGTATTATTATTATTTAGTTCATTATATGTTTTTGTTGGAAGATTTCTATCTTCATTACTATGTATTTTTAGTTTTTGTTCTTCATTTTCTGCATTAATAACATTCGCTGTTTTATTTTGTTGCAGTGTCCTCTTTGGAACTTCCACAACTACTGGCCTTACTACATTATTTGCTAAAGGTCCCCAGTTTAGTGGCTTTGACTGGGCCCCTGGTAGTTTCCCTGTGGAATGCTATTATTGTTCCATGCATCATATTTGCGTTTGGCATAACAATTCATAATAACATGTTCGTCCTTTCTACACCAAGTGCAATATTTAGCGGGCCTGTTTGCAAAATTCCAACGCGATACACAAGGAAATCCTTGTGTATCGCGTTTATCACGACAATCTCCCTCGACCTGTCCCTCTCTATGGCACCAATCGCATCTCAATCCAGGAGAACCCCCGCCTTGGTTTTGGGTACCACCTTGACCATACCGTCGCATGGTCCAATGCCTCTGCCACCAATTTCTCCAGTGTTGTTTGCTTACTGCTCAACATGAGCATTCGCAAAGTGTAATCCCGAAGTCCTAACTTAAATGAGCTTTTAACTAAATTATTCAATTCATTAACTAACACGTCGTCTTTCGTATCATTATATTTACATTTAATCGTGCTTAATGCTGCCGACTGCAGGTTAACCAAACGCCTTGAGAAAGATCTAATACTTTCCCCCGGATACTGAGATGCCTTTCTAATGTCATATTGAATGGCATCTACTGACATACATTCCAAGTACGTATTCCTTAACAGATTGTATAAATCGTCTATTGTGTCAAACTCCTTTGAACTTACTGAGTCAAAAGCATCTCCCTGTAAACGAATCCTAACGCCTTTAATAAACTCCTTCATTTGTTCAGGCTACAGTTCTGCCCTCACCACTTCACATCCTTCAATAAAACGATGAAGATCCGTCCTCAGCGATGATGAGTCTGCTCTGCAAAATCTGGCACCGCATTTTTAACGAATTTCGCGACTTCGCATAATCCCATGTTGCCCTGTGTTGTGATGTCGTCACTTTCTATGGTATCCTTGTGGTATAAGAATGTCTCGTGCGCCGTCTTAACCTCCTCGTTCAAATATCTAATACGCGCGTTCAACTTCTGTATTTTGTTGTTCGCTTTCTCCAACGTCGCGTACTCCTCCCTTGCCTGGTGTCTGACAGAATTATTTATTGATTCCTCAGAAATATTCTTTTCTTTTAATAAATTTCTTAATTTTTTGTTTTCCTCTTCTATTTTAGCTGTTTCTTCTAACTCTGCTGTACGTTTTAAACAGTAATCGTTTAAACGTTTTCTCAACACGTCAACTAATTTTGCTAATTCAACATTTTCTGCTAAAACCGATTTAATTTTTAAATTCTGGAAATTTAGTAACTCTTTTACTATTTTATCTGCCTCCTCTAATTTAGATAAATGCAGAATTCTAGATATATTATCTTTTAATAACGCTGTACTATATTTATTTAGTATTGTTGGTACAAATTGCGACCATAATTTTTCAACAAATCTGTCCAATTCACTAGATTGCTTTTGAATATACGCATTTAATTCATAGCATCTGTCATTAAATATTTTCAATCAATTTAAAACGTTATCTTTATCTTTTAATTAAAAAAAAATAAATTTCATCTAGTCGTAATTGAAAATTTCAATGAATCAAAAATGTTACCCAAACAACAACAAAATCAATTTTGGCATTTATGAATTATAACTATATATATTTTTTTTCAAATTTATTTTGAAGTATTTTTTTTCAAATCTTTTTTCTATAACATTGGAAAAATAAAAATAATTTTATTATTCCAAATAAAAAAAAAAAAAAATTATGTATATATTCGGTTACTCAAGATTGTAAAAAAAAATTAACATATAATGATTTTTTAATATACATTTTTTGTTATTTTTAAAATCATAATAGCAATCAGTGCTGTGTTCACACGCTTTAAAATGTAATCAAATCATTTAGTTTTTATTTGATCACTGTTACTATGTAATTATTTTCATAGTACAGAAGTCGTTTAAGAGAAATGTCAAGTATAAACTTATTATTTAGAATATTATAAAATATTAAAATTTTGAATATTTCTAAATGTTGCTACATTCGGAAAAATATATTGATTTTTTTTTATCGCATTTTATTTTTCATTTAATTTGATATAAAAATTAATTCTCTTTTTCAACAGACATCCATGCTGCGAAAAACTGATACGTTTTGACAATAGATATCTGTTTGATTTTATAGTGTTATCGTTTTACATTTAATGAAAATTATAATTTGCATACTAATAGTATGAATTATTTTATTATAAACTAGAGGGTCCGGAGTTCGGATTAGCGTGTATTTTATTTTGTATATTTGATTTTATATTTTTGTTTATATTTTTTTTTTTATATTATTTAGAATGTTAAACATTTTTTATTTATAACTTTAAAAAACTCTCCCTATCTCTATAACAAAAAAAACCAAAATATAATTAAATCTAGTTTTCAAAACTCTCTTTTTTTTAATTAAAAAAACAAATAATTAAAACTTTTAATCACTTACCATTTTGGTTACTTTTTTTTCTCGTCTTCCTTCCTTCGTCCTTCTTTCCACTCTCGGTCCTTGAGAGGTTGGTACCGACGTACCGGCTGCGCCAAATGTTGTAAATTTTTAGAGTTGAATTTATTTTACATTTATTTAATTAAAGAACACTTTTTATTGTTTCAACACTTTTATTAAATTTACTACCTCCACTTGAGGCTAACTAAACTACAATCTTTCGTTGCAAGCTTTTCTTAAATTCTATTCTCACTATGTTCTAGTGAGTTTTCACTTTCACTCAATTTTGGTGTACTTTTGAAGAAAGTCCGACTTGCAGTTTTTGGCTGACATCAATTGCGAAATAGTATAATTGTTGGAGAACGCTGCTTTGTTTATTTTAACATAGCTTATTTTAACATAGTGCAAGCCTCTGTTAACTGTGTAAGCTAACTTGAAAGAGGTGTGGCCTAAACAAAGCTTTAGCGCATTGCCAAAGTATTATCATTGTTGCCAACGTGAAGAGTTGGGACAATGCTATGATCATGTTGCTGTACAACATGAGTACAACATGATATAAAATAATGATGCGCTCAACATATGTACAGCAACATCCAAAACTGAATGAATTGTGAAGAACCATAAAGAAAAGAAAAATGTGTGCGCTAATTCACAACACATGGCCATGTCCAGGAGTACCTCATCATCCAGTGGACAAAAGTAAAGAAAAAAAATGTTTGTCCAAGGTCATCCTGGACATTTCCAGGAGCACCTTATCTTTCAATATACATGTCCAAAATCATTTTTATAACATGTCAAAAAACAATAAAAAAAAATGTTTGTTCAAGGTCATCCTGGACATGTCCAGGAGCACCTCATCCTCCAGTGGACATGTCCAATATCATTTTTATAACATTTCAAAAAAATAATGAAAAAAAAAAAGTTGTCCAAGGTCATCATGGATATGTCCACGAGCACCAGTGGACATGTCCAAAATCATTTTTATAGCAATATAACAATAAATGAAAAAAATAAAATGTTTGTCCATGGTCATCATGGACATGTCCAGGAGCACCTCATCCTTCAGTGGACATGTCCAAAATCATTTTTATATTTATAACATTTCAAAAAGTAAAGATAAAAAAATTGTTTGTCCAAGGTCATCCTGGACATTTCCATGAGCACCTTATCTTTCAATATACATGTCCAAAATCATTATTATAACATATCAAAAAATAATGAAAAACATTTTTTTTGTCCAAGGTTATCATGGACATGTCCAGGAGCACCTCATCCTCCAGTGGACATGTCTAAAATCATTTTTATAACATTTCAAAAAATAATGAAAAAAAAATGTTGTCCAAGGTCATCATGGACATGTCCACGAGCACCAGACATGTCCAAAATCATTTTTATAACACTTAAAGAAAAAAGGAAAAAAATAAAATGTTTGTCCATGGTCATCATGGACATGTCCAGGAGCACCTCATCCTCCAGTGGACATGTCCAAAATCATTTTTATAACATTTCAAAAAGTAAAGAAAAAAAATTGTTTGTCCAAGGTCATCCTGGACATTTCCAGGAGCACCTTATCTTTTAATATACATGTCCAAAATCATTTTTATAACATTTCAAAAAACAATTAAAAAAAAATGTTTGTCCAAGGTCATCCTGGACATGTCCAGGAGCACCTCATCCTCCAGTGGACATGTCCAATACAATTTTTATAACATTTAAAAAAATAATGAAAAACATTTTTTTTGTCCAAGGTCATCATGGACATGTCCAGGAGCATCTCATCCTCCATTGGACATGTCTAAAATCATTTTTATAACATTTCAAAAAGTAATGTAAAAAAAATGTTGTTCAAGGTCATCATGGACATGTCCAGGAGCACCTCATCTTTCAATGGACATGTCGAAACCATTCCTTACATATCATTCAGCAGCAATCGGATATGTCCATTCTCTCATTTGTCCTCATATTATTCTAATCATTTTATCATCATTTGTCTCATCATTTTTCTCATCATTTTTTTCATCTTGTCTCATCTTTTTTCTCATAATTTTTTTCATCTTTTCTCATCATTTATTTTCATCTTCAAATGATGAGAATTCGCTACGTTCTACTTTGTCTCATCATTCAATGATTTGAATTAATTTCGATCATTGAGCGATATATTTATTCTCATCAATGATGAAAATAAAAATATCGCTCATGATGGAAATTTTTTTTCATCAATTTATATCCCTCATTTTGTGAGGGATATAAATTGATAAATATCTTTTAGGGATATTTTACTAACTCTGCTGTACAGTGGGGAAATTGTGGCAAAAAATACGAATTGTCAAATTTGAAATAAGAGAAAAATAATATCTTTAAAATGTATAGTTATATGGCCATACGATAACATTAAAATTTGACTTCTTATTAAAAAATATTTCATGAAAAATATTTTGATTTAGAAACTTTTTATTGGAAATGTTAACATAGCAATAGATTTAAAGTGAATTCATTTTGAATATTTGGTACATTTATAATTAGAAAATGTTTTTTTGTGTCTATTTTATATTGTCTAATGGAGCGATAGATAACACAAAAATAGTGTTTTGTAAATGTTGTATTTTAAAAAATTACAAACTTTAGATAATATTTGGACAAGTCTGATAAATAAGAAAGTATCAACGTGCATTTTTATACCCTACACTAAGAGTGAAAGGGTATATTCAGTTTGGTACGCCGTTTGTAACACCCAGAAGGAAGCATCTCCGGTATGGAAAAGTATATATATATTCTTGATCAGCATGACCTCCTGAGTCGATTTAGCGATGTCCGTCTGTCCGTCTGTCTGTCCGTCTGTCTGTCTGTCTGTCTGTCTGTTGAAATCCCTACTACTTTTAAAATTGAAGAGCTAGATAAATGAAACTTATAACTTAGATTACTAATATACCTACGCTGTATGTGCGAAAAAAGCGAGATCGGTCCATTGTGACCTATGATCCGACCACTTATGTTCAAATACCTCATATAAAATGTACATATAAAGATCAATTTTCATGTATACGTGCTTATATTGATATCATGCTCAAATACATGATAATAATGTTTTCCGGCGAAAAGACTTGTGGTTCACAATCGAAATTCGGTACACCTACCCATTTGTAAATATGGGTATCAAATGAATGGAAATTCTTCAGCGATTGAATGTTTGTAGTTATTTTCAGGATTCGTATACCCTGGTGACCTATAATCACTTTGAATGGTAACCCCACCTATGTGTTGGGTATTTATAGTCGGCTTAGACCGACTATAATTTTGATAATCCTAACTATCATAATTACACCTACTTTAAAATTTCCCATGTGATCTAACCTTCCCAACTGGTTCTGATTTTTATCGATTTTTCTCTGAGGCGTCTGTTATAAAAAATTTTGAAGTCTGACTGGATTCGTATATTTTAGAGCGGGAACCAATACTTTGTTGGACTATTTATTATTGGACTATTGATTATATAAAATAATTTAATCGAGTTTTAGCTAATACAGCTAGCTTGCACTTTCACAGCACGGGTGCTGGAAAATATTTACCCACTAAAAATAGTTGGGCTCGTAAACCAAAGCATGCAATTGTTAGATTATAGTTTTAATCTACATTTAAGTTGATTTTTTGACAGATTTATTTAGTACTGTGGGCAATTGTTTACTAAATTACACATTCGATTGAAGGGTGACGCAGCAACATAATTAGTTCTACTGTATGATTGATAAAACACGATTTCTACTACTTCTACGATTGTGGTTAAATTTAACATAATTAAGAAGTTCAGGGGAATCCAGTCCACCTGTAATAAGTTGGTTCATACATATCGGCATTCTTTCTACGTTCGTTAAGAGTCTTTAAATTTAGTAGTTTTAGTCGATCTTCGTATGGAGGAAGATGTTGGTTATCTACCCAATTCAAACCTTTGAGAGCAAAACGTACAAAATTTTTCTTTATTCTTTCAATACGGTCAGGTCAATATGTATTTTATAGAAAGGAGACCAAACTTGACTAGCATACTCCAATTGTGAACGAACTAGAGTGCAATATAGAGTGAAAGTTGTTAGGGGACTATTAAATTCTTTAGCCCATCTCTTGAGAAAACCAAGTAATGATGACGCTTTTTTACATATATTTTCAATATGAAAATTAAACGATAAGTTAGAGTCAACAAACACACCAAGATCTTTCATAACGTGAACGCGACAAACATTTTTCTCTTTTAGAATATAATTGTATTCTATATTTTTTCTTTTTCGAGAAATTGACATGGTCTGACACTTATCTGGATTAAGAATCATATGGTTCTTAAAACACCACGTTTCAAACGATTTTAAGTCGGACTGAAGTAGTAGGACGTCATCTTCGTTAGTTATTGATTTATATATTTTCATATCATCGGCAAAAATTAATAAATTTGAGTAATGTATTTTGTACATAACATCATTAATAGCCATTATAAATAACAGTGGGCCGAGATGACTACCTTGGGGTACTCCAGATGTTGCAATGAATGGTAAGATAAACTATTTCTGAAACGTATTTGATATGATCGGTCTGATAAATAAGATCCAATCCAATTAACAAAGAATTTAGGAAATCCAAGACCATTTACTTTGAATAAAATTAAATTGTGAGGAAGTTTGTCGAAAGCTTTACTGAAATCTGTATAAATACAATACACCTGTTTTCCAGATTCTATTGAGCTAATTGAAAATGATGTAAAGTCCAATAGGTTGGACACTGTAGATCTTCTAGTTACAAATCCGTGCTGACGTGTGTCAATTACATGTCTACAATGATCTTTAATCTGATCATACACAATACACTCAAACAGTTTCGGTATTGATGAGAGTTTGGCGATAGGCCTATAATTATTTACATCATTTCTACAGCCCTTTTTAAAAATTAGGCTTATAAAAGAATTTTTCCAAAATGTAGGAAAATTACTTTCATTGATTGATTTATTAAATATTGAACACAGTGGTTTACATAGCGATGGACCACATTTCTTTATAACTGTTGCTGGGATACCGTCTGGTCCAGAATTAAGATCATCATCTATAATCGAAATATATTGTAATATTTCCTCTGGGGTAAATGAGATAGAAACTAATGAAGTTTTAGGTGCAGATTGCATGTAGTCAATATAGTTGACACCAGTGGCAAACGAATCCATAGAGAATGATTGTTTAAATAGACTTGCAAATAAGCCACAAATAATATTTGGGTCACTAGTGAATCCGTCATTATTTTTAAAAGATGCTGGAAATCCGTCACTCTTTTTTTTAGTATTTATAAAGCCCCAAAACTTGTTAGGATCTGATAATATCTTTAGCTTAATTTTTTTTAATATAATCAGTATAGAGAAGAGACGATTTAGACTTGAATTCCAGGAACATTCTGTTGTATGTTTCTAGGTCATTTGGGTCCTGACTATTGATATATTTATTCCATGCTCTATTCCTAGAATTACGTAACACTTTCAAATCCTTAGTGTACCATGGATACGTTGAGATCTTTGTGAACTTAAGGCTGTATGGTACTGATAGTGCTATGCAGCAAAATAGTTCATAGTAAAAATAGTTAATGGAAGCATCAATATCGTTATTATCAATATAGTCTGAAATTAAATCAATTTTCGCAGACAACAATTCATTTAAAATAGAAAAGTTGGCTTTTGCAAAATTAAATTCATAAGCCTTGTCTGCGGATTGACTATTAATAATATTTGTGCGATCAGATTGATAAATTATGGTTAGAGGTGGATGATATGCATCAATGCCCAATAGAACATGAGCAGATTTAGAAACAACAGCATTGTTACTATCTGTAGTAAAGACCAAGTCAAGTTGTAGTTCAAGACAATTATTAATACAACTTACTTGTTGTAAGTCAGATGATATAGTATCAACAAAAACTTGTTCTTGTCGTGTTTTAGAATTAGACGCACAATAATATGTGTCGTCGTCAGAATTGTTCCATTTTAAATCAGGTAGATTAAAATCACCTAATAGTAAAATGTCGTCAGAACTACTGAGTAATTCTAATACAAAGTCAATGGACTTAGATAAAGTCTCATAGACTTCTACATTACTTTTAGGAGGAATGTAGGCATTTAAGACGTAAACACAGGAATTGTGTAGTATTAACTTAACACAAGTAAGTTCTAAGGTGGAAACAATAAGAATTTCCAATAAAGAACTTACAAAACTGTTCTTTATTGCAATTAATATACCACCGTCGACTGGAGAATTTTCGATATTAAATCTATCTTTTCTAAAAACATTGAATGAATTATCAAATAATTCAACATTTAAGAAGCTATGATTTAACCACGTTTCAGTTAATGCGATGATATCATACGCGAAATTCTGAGTAGCTAAAAAAAGATCTCGAGTCTTTGAACGCAAGCCCCTTAGGTTTTGGTAGTAAAGGGAGATGCGTTCGAGTTTTTTGAATTTTGGTGGACTGTTGATTTTGTTGGTCTATTGGTTCTTTGGGTTTTGAACTCGGAAATAAGAATGTTATTTGTCCAAAGATTTGAACTGATAACGGCCGCGGCATATTCTTCTGCAGTAGATACTATAAAAGATGCATGGGATGGCCTGTTTCCGATTTTCTTATATGAAACGTAAGCATCAAGCGGCACGAGTTTATTTGTTTTTATAAAGTGTGTAATATTATCTGTTGACGTGTCAGGCATTAACCGAGAAATAAAAATTCTTTTTAATCTTGGGATCGCCTTTAAACTTGAACTTACAGGTGCATTAGTATTGGTGGTTTCTGTGGGCAAGGTTGCTGATATTAGTGTAGAGGGACTAATAGAAGAAGCGAGCGAAGAGTTGGCAGAAGTTCTTTGAGAACATCGTTTTGCCTTGGGAGGGCTCAAGGATTTTTATTATTGTTATTATTTGTTAAATTCCGTTTGCGTTTTTTATCAACTTTTTTAGTTGAAGGATCTATATCAGACGAGACCGCTTTATTAATGATAGCTGTATTATCGTTAACATAATCAGGCTTTTGCGCACTACTGTGTTAAATTCGTTTAACGAATTTAATATTTCACAATAATTTGAATTTAAAGTATTGAGTTTTTCTCCAAAGTTTTTTATTTTAACGAAAAAAGCAGATGGAGAAAGAGGTCTACAAGTGGGACAATACCACTGTAGACCAGAATTCATTGAACATAAATATTCGGTACATGAAATTAAAATATTTGCACAAGTAGCATGATACAGCTGACCACAGGGGCCAGAACAAGAAAACATTGAATTTAAAATGTTTTGACTCTTGCATTTATCTCTCAGTGAACAGGCGGCAAAGTTTTCTACTGATAAAAAATCCATAGTTTCAAACTATCGAAAAAACACAAAGTAAAAAATTAAATAATCTTATAAGACAAGCAAGGGTTAATTGTGTAAGTTTTAAGCACACTAACAACACAACACTAGATTAGCGTAAACAAAATAGCACAAAAAAGAACTGAAAAAAAAAAAATTAAATGCAAAAATTCACATGCAACACAAAATTATCAAATAAATTAATACATGAAATTTGTAAAATTAAATGTACGACTGAACATTTACTGATTATTAAGACACTAATAAAACTATAATGAAAAGATAATTACAATTCACTAAAAGTATGTTAGTAAATATTCACGTGAATTTCTTTATAATTTCAATTAACTAAGAAACAACCTTCACCGACAACGAGACGAAACCAACTGAAATAATGTAATTATTTACAAATAAAAAAAATGGTCATATGAAATAAAAATTGTACTTTTGTTCCTACTTTTGTTAGAAGGGTCCGATCGTCTTTATTTTTAATGACAGATAAACCCAAAATAAATTATTTTTATTTTCACGACGTGTTGCTGAAAATGGGTACTTACGCTGAAATTCGTAAAATCATTGTGAACTTTTTTCAAAAAAATCCGAATGAAGTCACTTAAAAATTGTCAAAACTTTTGAAGTGTTCCGTCCAAATGTCGCCGGTTTTGAATAACATTAATGACAATCTAAATATTGATCCAGAGGTGGTATCTGGTGTAAATGTGGTTCGGGACACCTACACAAAGTCAAACGTGTCAATGACAAACAAATAATTAGAATACATTTTTTTGGTAAAGAATTTACATATAGTGAGGTATAATACAAACAAATTTCGCATAGTTTGGATTTTTCTATGTTACAATTTTTCGTGCGCACTCCTTATATTCATATGTTTTGAATTTTATAATTTTGTCTTCAATACTTAACGAGTTATAGGAACATAAGCATGTGGCTTATATGGGAGGTGGGCGTGTCCCTTGACAGAAAACGTCAATTTTTACACATATTTCTCATATTGATAAGAATACCATGTGTATTAAATGTCATTTGTCTACGACCATTTTTACTATTTTTGGCCGCTCAGCATATGAAGATTCCCCACTGTGTGCCGTGAAAATTTTTATTTTAGCCGCCGCAGTCGATTTTGCAACGACTTGTAACTCTGGTGATAAGGTGCACATTTGCACATTTTTTAATACACAATAATTTAAATGTATTAGAAAATAACTTTGACATGAAATTAGAGCCATTGTCAGTTACTAGCATTTTTGGAATATTGTGGCGTGTTATAATTTCTTCATAAACTTCTTTAGCCATTGTGCTTGCCCTGCGTCTGGTATTGCTACACAGCACATATAATTTAAAAAATCTGGTGATCAGTATAAAATGGCTAGTGATCAGTATACAATAGCTGGTGATCAGTATAAAATGACTGATGATCAGTATAAACCTTGAATGGTCGCCCCAACAAATCTGTTCTATAATTTTTAGTGACCCATTTGCCAAAAATTCTTGTTCTTTAGTTGACTCCTTTTTTCCGCTTCGTTTAGAACTCAACTTGTAAATGCGATTGGTTGAACAGCGCCTGGCTCATCCCGTGACAGGACTGCTCTTATGGCCACTTGCATCTTGCATTTTAAAAATCCGAGTATGCTAAATATTATTGAATATTGAATATTATTTCTATTATTACACAGTGCGACATTTAATTTAGTGACGGAGATTTTACATTTTTATAACATCCTTGAGTAACCTGATTAAATTTCACCTAACAATGATTTTTAAAGGTTAGGAAAACTCTCCTACCCCTACATTTTTTTGGCACCCAAAGTGGGGCACGACAGATTTAGACAAAAACGCGTGAAACACGTGCTGCAATATTGTCATGCATTTTGTGGACATATCGTCGTTGTAAAAACATACATTGGCTGCTGGATCTGCACCTTTTTCTGTATCTTTAATGGTTATGGAGATAAAAGTTAAAATTTTGTTCATGAAAAATCCTTCAAAAATTGTAAAATATCCAAAAGTTATCCGATTTTTCAAATTCTTTTGTTTATGAAAAGCCTATAATGAGATCTAAAGAAAATGTGTTTACATGAGAAAATATCTTCATTAGTTTTAAAGATATAGACTGGAACATGTTTTTTTTTATTTTTGAAGACTTTACTTCACATATTTATACATAGATTGTACATTTTATCATGAAATCAAAATATTTGTATGGGACTTTATAAACAATTAACACATACATCATAAACTTAAATATCTCAAGTGGTTAGTTAAATATAAAATTGTAAAGTCGACAATTTTTTATATTTTCCATTTTATCATTTTTTTTTTTGAACATTGGACTTTTACGCAAATCTCCGTAATTATTTTTTTTTTCAGAAACATGTGCATTCGTTATATTTTATTAATAGATAACATTACTGAGAATCTTTTAAATGATAAAACTTATCCAAAATATGGTTAACCAATCTGGCGACACCTTTTATTGACTTTGACCCCCTGCAGAAAGTTTTTCAAAGTCAAATTCTAAGCAGTTTTTAAGACGAATTATTTCTTCGTATTTTTGATTCTTACTTATTTGCCCCGCGAAGTATATGTGCAGGGTAGCATTTTTAACAAAAACAAGTATTTTTAATGGGACTTAGATTAAAACCGTTATATCTCATTTTATAATATACGAATTCTAGGACGAATTATCTCTAGAAATGTTTTAATAAAGCATAAGTACATAAAACTATTGTATATTATGTATGTTTCATGTTATGTTTCATGATGATAAGGTTAATACTTTTTTATATATTCAATCAAATTTTAAGTTTTTTTTTCTAAATTTATTTTTTTATTTTTCTTCTTTTTCAAAAAAAAAGTGTTCAGAAACTATATACAGATTGTCTTTATATTCGCCACATAGATTCCTTGATATCTTTTCAATGATACCAAACACTTATATATTTACTTTTACTTATGTGTGCAAAATGCCATATTAATTAACATCATGTTTCATCAAAATTTCGTATTTTTTATTTTGATTTTGCACACCTGCAGAGAGTTTTCAAAGCCCAACGCAATTTAGGTATGCAATTTGAAAGATTAATTAGTTATTAACATTTTTTAACCTTACTTATTTTTGGCCCGTCAAAGTATATGCACAGTACAACATTATTTCAGAAAATATAAATTTTTTAAAAGGTCTTTTTATAAAACCGTTATATCTACCTATAAAATGTGTATATTACCAAATTATTTTCGTAGTATATAAAGGTAGTATTTAATCTGAAAAGTTTCATTATGATAATGTTCACTATTATTTAGATATGTTCAATCAAATTCAATGTTAGTTTTGCTTAATTTCCCATACAAAATTCTAAACTGGATTCTGGTGTAGACAATTCTCATGGGTATATCACTTATTGGTAAATCACTATCTTTTGCATCTTCTAATTCAATATCTTTTAATAATTATTTTTTTTTCCGTATGTAAGCAGAAGTTTCCTTCAATATCTCGATCGATTTGTGTACAAAGTATTAATTCAATCTTTTACAAATATTTTCTATGTCATCATATTTTTGAGCGCAAATCAGGATATCATCTACATACACCAATATGTATTCGTTTTCAACATCTTTTGTCAATACGGTATTTATTATCATGTTATGTCTGTTAGCCTGTTTCAGGACATAAAGACACTTCTGAAGCTTACAAACTAAATTTTCAGTCCCCTTAACAAAACCCTCGGGTTGCTTCATTTAAATCTCTTCTTGAACATCGCCGTACAACAAAGTACAACAAGTAGTAATTTTCTGACATGGTAATATTCTCCAAATCTTTGGGTATAAGTTTTTGCTACTAATCTGGCCTGGTACTTTGATTTATTGCAGGGGTCTCTTTTTGATTAAAAAAACCCATATACAACCAATGGCCTTTTTATTTGGGGGTAGCTTCGCCTGAACCCATGTCCTCTAAGGAATGGAATTCCTCATTGGCAGCAATATACCAATTCCTACGTACCCAATTCTCTAGTGATAACATCTCCAACCATGAATTTCGTGGAGCATTTAACCCGTTATCACTTTCAGACCGACATAAAAAATAATTACTGGGTTTAGTTACAAATTCTTCTGCAGATTCTCAACCCTCTATTTCGCCATTAGTATGAAGATCACAATGCACATCAGCATAAACTTCTACGTTGACATCAGCTGGTTCCTGTTAAAGAGCAAACTCTTTCATTATCACTGGATTATTTGTAACTCCCTGTGAAACTCTGCAACCTTCATAAAATCTGACATATCTGCTAAAAACAAGTTCATGCGAGCCTTTCTTTAAAATTACATATCCTTTCGAGTGTTCTGCGTTTCCGACAAGAATCCCTTTGAATGATACATTGTCCAGTTTCTTACTAGCATTTTGGTACTTGCACGAACACTTTGCATCCATAAACACGAATATTGCTCAAGTCTGGCTTCCTATGGAACCAGAGTTCATATGGAGTCTTCGATATAATTTTCGAAGGCAGGCGATTCTCTATGTAGTTTGCAGCACACGCGAACTCTGCCAACAAATTCTTGGGTAAGCTATATTCGCTTGTGAATCGTGCACCTCCTTCTTGATTCTTCTTCATGTGCCCCATCTTATGACAATGAAAACACTTTAGTACCTTGTGCGTTCTTTCTCTTGCTCCTTTTAATGCCTGATTCGATTCAGAAAATTTTACCTTGTTGTTAATTTCCCCTCGCCACTCTGGTTCGTTCACTAACTTCTCTAATATGTACTCCAAAGAAATTGTGTCTTCTATTTGACTCTTAGTAGCGACTAATTAATATACACTTATTTTAAACGCGACCCTCTGGGCCCATAACCTGAAGGATTCTGGTAGTTTTATGTTGAGCGATTATTTTTGAATGTAAATTTTATTTTATTGAAATAATAATAATAGTTTGGCACTACAGTTCTATAAGAACTTAGGCCTAGCTCTCACCATTTTGAGCTGTGCGTGTTATATTTTTAATCAAAGTGGTTAGATTTCAAAACGCTTCTAACTTGGGAAGATTCTGTTCAAGTATTAGAAAGGCATTATCAGTACTTAGAATCTGTCGACAATAACCATTCTCTGTTTACTGAGACTCATAAAACTGAAAAATATTCGGAATTTAAAAATCAACACAATAGGCGGGTTACTCTTTTGCTTGCTCCAGTAGCTCGTGTTATTTATGTTCCAATAAAGATGATAAAATCAACAATTGCACCCGCTTCAAGGATTAGGAAGTTGCTCAGCGTTTTGAAAATGTAAAAGGGCTGAATCTTTGAATCATCTGTCTGTCAAAGAATCATCAGCTCTTCCTGTCCATGGTGTAATGCTAAATTTTCTCACAAAAACATCACAGACTGCTGCATCGCAATCGCACAATCAACGTATTTAAGTCATATTCATCAACGGCGAATTCATCGATGCCATCTTCGTCAGCGCAGTCAACCGAGCGATCCTTCGCGCATTTATCAACGCAGTCTGCATCATTCGAAGCCTCAGTTCACACTCAACTCGGCAAAGCGCTGCTTGATTCCCGTTCTCAGGTAAATTTAATTTTCACAAAAATTGCGCTTGCCTTGGGAACGTCTGAACAAACTATACAAATATTGTTGTAATTAAAAAGTCGGTTGCTTTGACTTGTTTTATACTTACCCATGATGTCCTACCCGAGAATGTCCTACGTTGAATTGCCATTTCAATCAAACACATTGTTTTCTAATTATGTTATTATACATTTTTATTAATTAACAACTACTCCAAAGAAGTTCGACTTCACTCTACTGCAGTTAAAATGACAACTCTTCACTTTACACTAACAAAAATATACTCCATGGAGCCCAGTGGGCCAGAACAGGCGAATCCCTACTAACCTTTTATAACAGGTTGATTTTTTTCATTTAAAAAAATAAGAATAACCGTTACGGTCCCTGTTAAAAATTAAAACAAATGGGAGCATATTTTTAAAGATTAAAAATTAATAAATTGAAGTTTTCTAAGCAAATTTGTACTTAGGTTTTTCGTAGTTTTAAACACTATAAAAAGGATTTTCAACACGTCAATGCTTAATTTCACACTTATACTATTGATTTTTATAGTTTTAAATTTAAATATTAATGATTAAATTTCAAATGCGAGGATGCAAGTTGCCTGGTCCAATGATCATAAAATTACATTTATTAGAATATATGTATAATAATATACCAATTATATTATCTTTTTTTTATAATTTATTTACCTTTTTACTGATATTTTACGATTAAAAACTAAATTACATCATTTTTGGTATGATGTTACATTTTTCAGTTTTGGTTTTAAGAACCGACTTAGCAGTTGAAAGAACTGTTGTACTTTAATGTCGGTTGCCTAGGCGTGTAGCCAAATGTCGTTCCTTTTATACCCATGATGTCCTACCCAAATGACCAACGTTGAAGTTCCATTTTTACTATCATGAAAAAAATTCTTCTAAGTCATACTTTTATTTAATCTAAAGTTCTATTTTAATATTAACATTATTAGGTAACACGTCTCCACTTCCAACTTATAACTCTAACTAACAACTGACTTAAAATCTAACTTAAACTATTATATGAAGGTATGTTCCAAATCTAACATGTTCCGGCAGAGTGCCGTGCGCAAATTCCACTCTAGCCAATCACGCCACCGCTGGTTTGACCCAACTTCGCCAATACTGTTGCTAGTATATTTGCTTGCTGAATTCTGATACGTATGCTCTACATTGCACCTTACACCAACTTCAGGATAACTGCAAGAGGTAGTCATCGCGGAAGTAGGTCACGATTAGGGTGGTTCAAATTCCCTTTTTTTGAACTACAAGTCAACGTACCTCAAATTATGTGAAGGAGTTCCCTTTGTAAGATCTTGGCCAAATTTCAACACCCTACGATTATTGGAAGACGGTGCTACATGGTCATATGTGTTGGCGATCTCCGAAAATTTGTATTTTCATATCGTGATGATAAGTATATGTAATGATAGCATAAATAAATTCAGTAAGTTACATATGGTGATTATGTCCTGAGTTTGTATATGAAGGACATTAAGGACCTTCCAATATATAATAAACTCCAAACAAAAAAATGTATATGTTTTTATATACCTCGTCAATTTCATCAATATATATATCAAATTAAAGCTATTTTTATTTACTTTCTATTCAACTATAATACAATTAAATTGGTCTGGTATTAATAAAGATATAGCGCTTTTAGAACTAAAATGTTGCGATTTTTATTTTTATGGCTAATTTACTAAAAATATTATATTTATAATGTATAGTTTTTATATAATAAACAAAAGATCTAATGATTAACCTTTAATTTGATATACCACTTTCTTACACCAGTTGCAAAATTTAATTAAAATTTTTGAATTAACTCAAATGCGCCACTCCATACAAATCAACAAAAAAAAAAAAAAATCCAGGACTTTCTCAGAATTGGATGAAATTTGTAAGTATGTTGAAACAGCTCAAAATTAAGATATTGGCCAATATTCAGCTTTCCAGATAGTGTGGTTTCATATATTTGATGCTTTAATATGAGATGACTCATTTGAGTTATTATAAATAATTTTAATTAAATATTGCAACTGGTGTTAGAAAGTGGTATATCAAATTAAAGGTAAATGATCAGAGCTTTCATTTATCACATAAAAACTATACATTAAGAACATAATATTTTTATTAAAGTAGACATAAAATAAAATTCTAAACCTATGTTATTCTTAAAATGCTATATCTTTTATAGTGTTAGGCAATTTTGGTTGCATTATAGTCTATTAAAAAGGAAATTAAAATAGCTTTAATTTGATATATATATATTGATTAAATTGACGAGGTGTATAAAAACATATACATTTATTTGTTACTTGCGTATTTCATATTGTCATGTCCTTAATGTCCTTCATATACAAACTCAGGACATAATGGCCGGCCATATCATCGCGATAGGACAATACAAATTTTGAAGGTTTGTTTGGTGATCGCCAACACATATGCCCGTGTAGCACTGTCTTCCAATATTCGTAGGGTGTTGAAATTTGGGCATGATGTTATGAACGGTACGCCCGCACATAATTTGAGGTACGTTGACTCGTAAGGTGTACTTGAGTTTTTTCCATATGTTTATGAACCACCTTAGTCACGATGCGTTTATAATATCAACGTATAGTGATTTACCAAAACACTTACAACAATATAAAGCATATAGTGTCAACTAATATAAAGTCGCGTATTACTGGGTTTGAACTTCAATTGGCATTTTGTGTTACATCAAATATTGCATATCAACCAGAATCAGAAATCGATACTGCAACTTGGAATCTACCATCGAATACAGCACTTGCTGATTTTTCTACTAATCGAATCTATCTGCTTTGGGAACAGAAAGTTTTTTTGGATATCCTCAAATTAGACTTGGTCCAAATTTTCCAGTGCTTCAGAATACTTTACTTGACTGGGTAGTGTCTGGTCGATATGAAAGACTCTCCATCAAAGCAGTCTCTAATTAATTGCATTCATGTACACAGACTATGGATGCAAATTTAGAATACTTCTGGAAAATCGAAATATAGACCAATGAGCAACATTGTTTTGAATTGTTGTATATGGAGAAGAAGTTAGTAGAGAAGCTAATTGCAGATTATTGATGTGTTGGCCGATTAAGAATGATCCTGTTTGTCTTGGTTTGTCTCGCACTACACCTCTGAGGAGATTTGTTGTACATGAACGTCGATTGGCACATTCATTAGCACATTCATATGTCAAATTTATGAATTAGTACGAAAAACTAGGACACATGAGTGTAGTGAAAGATGTGAAATTAGAATTACCACACTATTATATTCCTCATCATTTCGTTTTTTGAAACCAACCAGCACGTCGACTAAACTAAGGGTGATGTTTGACGCTTCGTGTCAAAGTACTTCGTAAAAATCTCTCAACGACATTCTCATAGTTGGACCGACACTACAAAGTGAGTCGTTTATTTTACTGCAGTTTCGCTTATATAGATATGGAATCACAAGTATGTTTCATTACTAAAGAAATTAAAAGCAGATTAAAATTTAAAGGTTGTTCGACTAATGCAATCATTGAGGGAATTTCCAGATATATTTCTCAAGTGAATGAGAGATTGAATGTTAAGTTAAAATCCAAATAAACTAATTATGAGACTAGTTTAGAGGTATTGGTAATTCCTAAATTTGTGTCCGATTTACCATCCAAAAAAGTTATAATTGGGGAGACGCCATATAATATAAAATTGGCAGATCCACAATTTTATATTCCAAATGGAATAGATAGGCCCAGAATTATTTTTCGAATTTTAAAGGCAGGAAAAATTCGTTTAGATTATTACGATTTTCTGTTACAAAATACATCCTTAGGTTGGATTGTAAGTAGATCTGCGATTTTTGAGTCAAATCCATTGTATTGTGAAGTTGTATCATATACTGATGATAACTTAGATAATCAATTAAGGAAATTCTGGGAAATTGAGGAAATTGGGGAAAATAAAATTTTATCGAAAGAAAAGTTAAAATGTGAAAAGATGTTGTGAAACCGTTCAAAAATGCAAGAATGGAAAATTTAAGGTAAATCTTCCAATTAAGAATGATGTGACAATTCTAGGTAACTCTGAAACTAGTGTAAATAGAAGATTCTTTGCAATAGAGAAGTCCGAAAAATATTATGATATTAAGTTAAAATATCATGATTATGAGAAAATATTTAGAACTAAATCATATGGAAGTAGTCCTGAATATGAAAGATATAACCGGGGGTTACTATTTATCACACCATTATGTTTTACGTCCTGAAAGCACATCAACAAAATTAGTAGTTGTGTTTGATGCAACGTGCAAAACCAGGGGTAGAAACCGGAACTATAAAAAGAACGTTTGGCAATCGTTCCGATATGTTTTTTTTACAAGTTAACCAACACTCAAAGGATGCAATGCACAGTGTTGATCTTAAGAGGGGATGATAGGTTAAATGGAGGGAAGAAAGATGGAGTAGTGTCGGTGGATGTTTGTTTTGAACTTGGCAATATCAAAAATGTCGGGAAAAACAGACGCAGGGAGATTGTTTCACAAACGTATCGTGCGACCGAAGAACTAATTCTCTCTATAATGCGTGGTTCTGTTGAGAGCCGAGTGGACTACGAAGGGGTGGGCTTGGTTTGATGCCCGAGTAAACGAGAGAACACACGACCTGGTGGAATCAGACCATGTATTTCCCTCGAACACTTACACACAGAAAAAAAAGTGTGTAAATATAACTAAAATGTTAATCAATCCAATTAATTTTTAATTGAAACTCAGCCGATGTAACTTTTAGTAGCATTGAATTGCATAATAATGAGAATATGTTAATTGGAGAAACTTTAATTAATTTTTTTGTACAATGATATTAAAGTTGTTATATATATATTATATTTTTATTGGGAATTTTTAAATCATTAATTAATTAGTAACATCAATTAAATATTTCATTCGATAGAAATTGGATCAATTAAATATTTTGTTAAATTAAATAAAATATTTGTCGAATAGAAACATATGAAAATAAAAATAATTTAATTCAATATATAACATAAACATGCATATTAAATAAGTATTTATACTTTTTGATATGCTTTGTAAAATTCTTTCAACCTAACGAATGTTTTACCGAAGTAAGTTTTCACAACTTCTACAGGTGGGACAATTACTTGAGTCAAACATAAAATTTAATATTCGCTTTTTAATAATGCAATATGCAACAAAATGAGCTTCATAAGGTGTTTGTTCAAATTCTTGACAGCAAAAATAAATTGAGTCATTTAATGCTTTAATAACATAACATACACTAAATAATGCAATATCCTGTTTTAAAATAGCAACGTAGAAGAAAATAATGTTAGAAGAAACTGAACGACGCCGCCGACGCACAAACAAAAAACAAAACCAGTTGGCAATCACATGGGAAATTTTAAAGTAGGTGTAATTATGATAGTTAGGATTATCAAAATTAGAGTCGGTCTAAGCCGACTATAAATACCCTACACATATGTGTGGTTACCATTCAAAGTGATATATAGGTCACCAGGGTATACGAATCCTGAAAATAACTACAAACATTCAATCGCTGAAGAATTTCCATTCATTTGATACCCATATTTACAAATGGGTAGGTGTACCGAATTTCGATTTTTTTTTTGTGAACCACAAGTCTTTTCGCCGGAAAACATTATTATCATGTATTTGAGCATGACATCAATATATATTTGACCAAAAAAGTTTACATAAGCACGTATACATGAAAATTGATCTTTATATGTACATTTTATATGAGGTATTTGAACATAAGTGGTCGGATCATAGGTCACAATGGACCGATCTCGCCAATTTTTTCGCACATACAGCGTATTAGTAATCTAAGTTATAAGTTTCATTTATCTAGCTCTTCAATTTTAAAAGTAGTAGGGACTCAGGAGGTCATTCTGATCAAGAATATATATACTTTTCCATACCGGAGATGCTTCCTTCTGGGTGTTACAAACGGCGTACCAAACTGAATATACCCTTTCACTCTTAGTGTAGGGTATAATGAAATCCAGAAGAAAAAAAAACAGTGTTGCAATTTAAGAAAATGAATAAATCAAAAGTAACAACTAAAAGTAGTTAATACTATTAAAGATTTAGTTGTATTGAAATTTATTAAATTTATTCCTATTAATATTTTAATTAAAAAATCTGTAAATGCAATTAATTAATTAGAATTCGATTTTTTTTGCTATTTATATCAATTGTTATATATACGTACAATATTTTTTCTGTGTACCGTTGTAATACCTATAAAACAGGCTTGATGGGATTAGATACGCATCCTGGTGCGTCATTTGAATTTTGTTGGGTGAATCGCTTCCTGTGGGCCTAGATACGCATCCTGGTGTGTCATTGGAACTTGTTTAGGTAAATCGCGTCTTGTGGGTCTAGATACGCATTCTGGTGCGTCATTGAAACTTTTTCTTTCGCTTCCTGTGGACCAATGACACAATTTGATGCGTATCTAAGCCCACAGGATGCGATTCACCCAAAATAGTTCCAATGACGCACCTGGATGCGTATCTAGGCCTACAGGAAGCGATTTCCCGAAAAAGTTCCAATTACGCACCTTGATGCGTATCTAGGCCCAAAAAAAAAGTTCCAATGACGCACCTGGATGCGTATGTAAGCCCACAGGAAGCGATTCACCCAAAAAAATGAATCAATCGTTCTTCATCGGAACGTTCTTTGTTGGAACGGTACAAACGTTTTTTGTATGCAAAAGTTCCGAGTGGAACTTTTGAGCCGGAACATTTGAGCAAAAGTTTTGAGTTCGGAACTTTTGGTTTTCGTTCGTTCCGTTCCCAACCCCTATGCAAAACAAACGCAGGTGTAACATTGAATAATATGTTGCATACTGGACCACGATTGCAAGAAGATTTGTTTGATATTTTGTTAAGATTCAGGAAGCACAAATATGTATTTTTAGGAGATATTGAAAATATGTATAGAAAAATTTGAGTTCAAGAAAACCATCTGAAATATAAATTAATATATTGGAGATGGAATTCGTCAGAACCACTTTAAACGTATAAACTAAAAACTGTTACTAATGGAACATCAGCAGCACCATATTTAATAGTTAAAAGTTTACAGAATATTCAGAAGCTGCAGATGTTATAGTGTCTGATTTTTATTTGGATGACAGGATCAGATTCATTGGAAGATCTTATTGTCGTACAACATCAAGTGTTTTCTATTTTAAAGAAACATGGATTTCTACTAAAGACGTGGTGTGCGGATTACAAAGACCAATTAAAACACATTCCAAAAGAGGATTGTGAAATATAATTGGGTATAAATAAAGACAACTCAGAGAATGTCAAAACATTGGGAATTTGTTGGATACCTTCTTCTGACGAATAAATTACAAAAAATTGGTAACAGATGTCAAACGTTCAAAAATACAAATTTTATAAAATATAGTTAAATTTTTTGATCCTCTAGGTCTTTTGAATCCGGTAATGATTACTGCTAAAATTATTATGCAAGTGTTATGGAAATTATAACTTGATTGGGATGAGAATGTACCAAAGGATTTAGGAAACGCGTGGATCAATATAATACGATGAGTGGATTTTATTAAATAAAATTAAATTTGAATGGCATATGAAACATTTGTTTATATCAAATCATGTAATAATATAGGAGAAGTTAAAGTTAGTTTGGTTGCTTGGAAATCGAGAGCACCACCTGTTAAAATTTTGACATTACCTAGATTAGAATTTTGTGCTGCAGTTTTTGTGGTTGAATTAATGAAAAAAGTTATAAAATGTTTAGAAATTGCACAGAATATTGCTTTATATTCGGATTCAGAAATTGTAATAAGTTGGCTCAAGTTAGATTATTACAAATATTTGTATAAAATATAGATAATTACATTCAATGTCATAGTAGTTTAAGTAGCTGGAAATATGTCAGTACAAAGTCGCACCCAGCGGATATTTTTCCGAATGCATTAATTAATTATAAATTTTGGTTTAAAGATCCAGAATTTTTAAAAACTAATTTTAAAAATGAGAGTCTGCCATTTGTTCCGAAAATTAAAGTTCCTGAAATTAAAAAAGGGAAGATGCTTTTACTGGTTGTTCAGTCTGGTGAGATATTCAGGCAGATAAACCAGAAAATAAATTTGAATTTTTGCAGAATCTGGTAGTAAATGTTTTAAAATTTGTTAATATCATTCGGAAGAAGCAGGAAAAATCATGGTTGGATTAACAAAGAGAATCATTGACATAGTAGACATATGTTGCTTCTGTATGCTCTTCATTATAGAATTTTTTAATGTAGGAATTGAAATTCTGGATCCAATAATGATACACCATAAGATACGAGGAAAAAGATCTGATAAATCTTATGTGTGTGTTTTTCAACTTAGAAGTAGTGTCTAATTTGATATCTGCGGCATTTATCGAAGCGCTTAAAAGGTTTGATGGAATGCGAAGTTGTCCATTAAAAATCTATTCAGATAATGGTACTAATCTTGTTGGCGCTGCAAACATTTTAAATGAATTGTTTAAATGAATTTTGAAGAAATTGTTAAGTTTTGTGATCAGAGGGAGATTGAGTAGTAAATATTCCAGCACGGTTACCTCATGGAGGTTTATGGGAGTATGTCAAAAAACATTTTTATAGGGTAGTACGTGGGAATATGACCTTTAAAGAGATATGCACTCATGACACAAATTGAAGAAGTGTTGAATTCTAGACCTATTAAATCACTTTAGATGATCGAAATGATTTACATGTATGAACAACTGGCCATTTTTTTATCGTCGAATCATTTACAAAGTTAAATGACAATAGTGATAATAAAAGTTATAATGGTGTGCGAGGTCATTGGCAGGGAGTCTGTAATAATATTGTTACGAAAAGATGTAATTGGCCCCATAGTGCAAGCAATCAACAATAATTAATGAGACGCAAGACAATTCAGCGCACTAAGCATGTGTTAGGAAGAGACGGACGATCATTCAGCGCACTGAGGCAGTATGTGAGAAAGAGATGGAAGATCAGCGCATTAAAACACATGAGTGCGAATGAGATGCCAATAGCATGCGTCATTCACGAAGCGAGTAGAAGGTTCTCGAAGCTTGTCGAAACGTGTAGAACTGATGCATGCAGTATATAAGGGAGCCGCATCAGAGGTACAGCACTTCAGTTGTGATTTACGTCACGAGACGTAATGAACTAGTGCGTCTCGTGAGTGAACATTGTAAAGATAAATTGTAGTAATTCAGCAGTTGATATAAGTGATTATTCTTTAAGTTGTTATTTAAATAAATAAAGTTAATTAATACTAGTTGAAATAATACTAGTTAAAACCAATTATAAGGTCGTTTTTATTTTGTACACAATCCAGCGTATCGACCAGAACCTCCAGAAAATGCAAAAAAATTTCGAAGTGTTGCAAATAAATGGACCCTCACAACATGTTGTCAGTGGCACAAGGTTAAAGTCGCCGATTTACCATGGAACCACAGCGTTCAACATTTTCAAGCTGAAATTTGAGACCACGGCTGTAAGTAATCGATGGAACAATGAGGACAGTGTAGCCGCACTTATCGTGGCGCTTAAAGGAGGCGCAGCCGAAGTATTGCAGACTGTTCCAGAAAACCAGCATATTATTTATGTTCCAGAAAGTGATCGAAACAGTTATTTAGCGGTTATGTCTGCACTGCAACGAAAACACAGCAAATCTACAGAATGGAACTAAAGTGCCGAATGCAAAGAAATGGTGAAACATTGCAGGCGTATGCAGCGGACGTCGAGAGGCTTGCGCATTTGTCGTATGCAGATTCAACGAGTAATTTCATAGAAAAGTGCAAGATCGAAGCCTTCGTTGATGGCATACGTGATCCGGAAACAAGACGTGCCACAGTGACAATGCCGAAAGCGAAATGAAGAAACCCAGGATCATGTCCAAAATAACGTAAATTTTAATCAATATTTAAACTAAAACGAGTCAGTTCTGCGGGGCACGATCTGACTCCCATAACCAATTGCCCCAGTATCTCCATTTCACAAATTGCTCGAAAGCCAAATAGCTTAACTGTCGAAGGACTCATTGATTGTACAGAATATATGGTAACATTGGATACGGGAGCTTCACACTCAATAATAAGAAGTAATCTTGTTAAGGATAAAGTAGAGCCGCTTATAGGAATAAGATTACAAACAGCTACAGGTGGAGGAAAGATTACCAAAAAAATAACGATTGGTACTACGACAGTTAAGCATGATTTTATTGTGGCAGCAATAGTAGACGAAATAATACTTGTCATGGACTTCATTATATAGAACGGTTTCACACTTGATTTAACTAGAAAAATTTTGAATTATGCCAAAACGGAGATCCAACTAAATATTGATTGTGACCAGAGCGCGAAAATGAAACAAGTTATTGCTTATAAAAATAGAAAAATACCACCTAATTCATAAGCAATTGTTTGGGCCAAATTAAATGGAGATTGTGGGATAAGCAAGTTGTGGGTTATTGAAGCAAATGAAGAGCTGTGTAAAAGTAACATAGTGGTAGGAAAAACACTTTTTGAGGCGGAGAAAGACAGAATTGTACCTATAAGAGTTCTCAATTTGGAAAATTCGTCAAAATTAATCAAAAAGGGAACAGTGGTAGGCCAGTGTCAAGACGCATCAGCATTTATAAATTGCGAGTCAAAGGACTATGTCACACCACAAATAAACAAACAATTTACTCACAAGTTTATAAGTGAGTGGACGAAGGATTTGGCTGCCAAAGAAAATAATCAAGTGCAACAGCTAATTGACAAATATCGGTGTATATTTGCTGAAAAGGGCCAAAAGGACGGCAGAACTGCCATTGTAAAACATAGAATAGACACTGGCTATTCTAACCCAATTCAAGTCAAGCACCAAGAAGGGTACCATTTGCGAAAAGAGACGAAGTATCACATTTGGTTGAAGAAATGCACAAAAATGGCGTGGTGGAACCATCTGAGAGTCCATGGAGTTCACCAGTAGTATTGGTGAAAAAAAAGGACGGTAGTACTCGGTTCTGCGTTGATTACTGAAAACTTAATGATGTCACCAAGAAAGACAGTTATCCATTGCCCAGAATCGATGACACCTTGGATACACTATATAATGCTAAGTGGTTTTCAACGTTGGACTTGCAAAGCGGTTACTGGCAAGTAGAAATCGATAAAAAAGATCGAGAGAAGACCGCATTCAGTACTGGAGATGGACTATGGCAATTTTTGGTAATGCCGTTTGGACTATGCAATGCCCCAGCAACATTCTAGCGGTTAATGGAGCACGTATTAAAAGGTTTACACTGGAAAACATGCCTAGTATACCTTGATGACATCATTGTTATGGGGAAGGATTTCAACGAACATCTAAGAAATCTAGAGGAAGTATTCCTTCGATAGAAAAATGCGGGTCTACAACTTAGCCCAAACAAATGCTCACTTTTCAAGAAAGTCTTTTGGGCGTAAATCAAAAGGTAACTTTATTATACGAAGTATTTTTGTGATTGAGAAAAAATTATTATTAATTTTTTCTCGTCACAAATATTTTTAATTAAAATTCAAAAACAAACTTAATCTATTGTAACAAGTATATAAAAAACAAGTTTTCAATACAAAGTAATTTCAACACTACCCCTTAATTTGTCCTTTCTGATACGTTTCCCGCACATGGTGAATCTTGATGTCAATGTGCTTACTTCGGGAATGATAAACACGATTTCGCACCAATTGCTGAGCTTCGATGTTGTCTCCATAAAGCGTTTTTTACCAACATTTGGAAACCGAGTTGCGGAAGTAGATTACGCAAGTATATAACCTCCTTAGTTGCAGAAGAAATTGCCATATACTCGGCCTCTGTGCTGCTTACGCTACTGTCGGCTGCTTCTTCGATTCGTACGTGATTGCTGCGCCAGCAAGTATAAATGCAAATCCTGTGAATGATCTGCGGTCATCCGAACCTCCCGCTCAATCCGCATCAGCAAAACCAAATAATGGTTTACCGGTTGGTTTATAATGAAGCTTCAAATCTATTGTACTGCTGAGATATCTTAGCACATGCTTTGCACCGTTTAAATGCTCCATATGCGGCCGCTTGTTAAACTGCGCGAGCTTGCTCACCGAGTGAAGAATGTCTGGCCTTGTACATAGTCCAATGTACATTAACGATCCGATTAGTGATTGGTATTTCACTTCGTCAACCATGTTGCAGTTTACACAGTCATCAGTGCATTTCTTAAACTGTTGACCCGGATCCAATGCAGTACACACTTTTCTGCAACACATCATGTCATTTTCAGCTAACAATTCTGCCTTTTCTGCGAAACGCTCCAAGGTCCGTAGCCATCTTTCTTTCGATTTCCATCCCCAGAAAGTAATCCACGGGACCTTTATCTACCACCTCCAAATGTGCACCAAATTTCAGTTTGATTGATTGCAACAAATCTTCTCTCGAACACGCCACCAGGATATCGTCGACGTAAACAATCAAAATGACTACTTCCATGTTTGTGTTCATTGTATACGCACACTGATCTACGTCGCTGCGAACGAATCCAATCTTCTTCAGGATCTCGTCGAGTTTTTCGTTCCACTTCCTTCCTGATTGCTTTACACCGTACAGCGATTTCTGTAATTTGCACACCTTCTCAGGAAATCTTGGATGTTTAAACATATCCGGCTGCTCCATATAGATATCGAAATCTATATCTCCATTCAAATACGCGGTAGTCACGTCAAGTTGATGAACATGTAACTTGTACTCCGCAGTCAGCGCCAAGACTAAACGCACCGTTGAATAACGAGTTACAGGAGAAAACGTATCTGTGTAGTTGACTCCATTCCTCTGGCTGCATCCTTTCGCTACCAATATTAACTTGTAGCGATCGATATGTCCATTTTTGTCCTTCTTCAACGTGAAGACCCATTTGCACTTCACAACTGGAGCATTGGCTGGCTTGTCAATCAAAATCCATGTCTGCTTTGACATTAATGAATCAATCTCTGACTTCATCGATTCCAACCATTTGGACCGATCGCTGCGTGACATCACATCTGTCACAGTTATTGGATTGTCGTTTTCTTCATCACCCATAAAACTGTTAAAAACTCGCCGACCAGATCGCAAAACTTTGCAAGTAAGGTCTCCCGCATCTGAAACTGATGCATCATCGCATTGCATGGATCGAATTTCTTCTTCTATGCGATATTCAGGAGCGTAATCCACCAGTGCCACTTCATCATCCTGGTCGCTCGAATTAATAGGTTCAGGAACGTTATGCGCCAGTGCTGGTATGTTAACCACTTCATTTTCCTGGCCGCTCGCAATTATGGGCTTCTCAAAAAATATATCATATTTCCCGCTTGACGTATTTTTCATAGAATGCTCCAAAAACTTCAAATCTCTGCTTGTATATAAAGTTTTTGTCTTCGTATTGTACAATCGATAAGCCTCCGACTCTGTGCAATATCCGGTCAGCACGCACTCAATGCCTTTCGATTGAAACTTCGATCTTCCAGGCCGCTTGTCCAACATGATGACTCTGCATCCAAACGTCCGCAAATGCGCGACCATCGGCTTAACACCAGTCCATGCCTCAGCTGGTGTCTTGCATTCCAACGCAGTCGTTGGACACCGATTTCGCAGATATACTGCAGTATTGACAGCCTCTCCCCACAGCGATTCTTGCAGTCCGGAACCAATCAGCATGCAGCTCGCCATCTCAGCGATTGTTCTATTAGCTCGTTCAGCTACGCCATTTTGTTGCGGCGTGTATAAGACTGACAACGGCCTTCTCACGCCTAACTACTCCAAATTTGTCGAAAATTGTGTGCTCAAATTTTCCCAAGCGTTGTCGCTCCGTAGTACCTTCAACTTTTTTCAGTCTGACTCTCAGCCATAGCAATAAAACTGGTAAATGCATTAAATATTTCACCCTTTGACTTCAGGAAATACACGAACATCATCCTTGATTAGTCATCTATAAATAGCGCAAAATATCTGGCACCACCGCAAGATGTAATGCGCATCGGGCCACAGATATCCGTATGCACCAGCTCCAGGACTTCCTTTGCTCGATAGCTTGTCGTCGTCGGGAATGGTTGTACATGACGTTTCGCCTTGTAGCACGTCTCGCACTCGATGTCCCTCGGAATGTTCTTTATATTTAAGCCGCGCAATAAGCCTCTTTCAGCTAGCTCGGATAGACTTTTCGCATTTAAATGGCCGAATCGCTGATGCCATAAAGAAAATTCTTTATTTTCGGCGAAAGAACAAACATGTCCCCGAACTCTTTCATCTTGACTATTGTTACAAACAAACAGTTGACTATATTTTTCCCCACGAAGCAAGATTCCATTTCCATCACAGACTGTCACATTTCTTCCTTGGAATGACACAATTTGACCCGCATCTATTGCTTTCGAGATAGAAATAAAGTTGAAGTTGACCTTTGGTACGTACAAAACTTCTCGCAATATGACGTCCTCGCCAAATGTAGTTCTCAGCTGCACATCTCCGATACCTTCGGAATAGATCACGAACTCCGCCGCCAACTCTATCCGTTCCGCATGTTCCCTTATTGATTTAAATAAGTTTCTGTCACAGCACATGTGACTCGTCGATCCACTATCAAACACCCAAGTGTTCCGCTGCAAATCACTTGATTGCATGCCGTGCAAAAGAGCATTTGCACTACTTCGCCGACTTACGCACTCACGAGCAATGTGGCCAATCTTTCCACATTTGTAGCATTTTATGTCCTGTCGTTTCTTGAAACCATTCAGCTTTTCCGTCCATCGTCGCGTTTCTTGGCATTTTGTTTAACGAGAAATGCCCGCTGGGCACTGTGGTCTTCCAATTTTCTGCTACTGCGTCTCTCATACTCCTCCATAAGCTTCGTCTTCAACGCCTCCACTCTGGGAAAAGAGTCCCGTGATTCAATTGCAATCACGAATTTTTCATAATCATCGTGAAGACTATTCAGCAGGATAATGATCAGCAATTCTTCTGGAATATTAATGTCCACTTCCACGAGCTTATCGACAATGTCGGAGTAGAGATTTAAGTGTTCCGCCATAGTCTGGTCCTTATGCATCAAGAGAAAGAGCAAGTTGCGGAAAAACAAAATTTTCCTCGCAGGACCCTTCGGTTGAAATTTTGACTGCAATACGAACCATGCTTCACGCGATGTCTTTGCGTGCTTCACCAATCCCAGCTGCGACCGCTTCATACTTAAAAGTATAGTTGACAATGCTTTCTGATCCTTATTCGTCCAACTAGCGAGCTCACTTTCACCAGTTTCATTATCTGGCTTCGCTGTTGTTCCTTCGACGTAACCCCATAAGTCCAACCGTATGAGAACACATCTCATATGGATCCTCCAGCCATCGTAGTTGTTCTCCTCCAATTTTTCAATTTGGTATTGCGCACTCATGTTCAGAGTTGAAAAAAAAACCAACAAAACAGGATATGATAATATTTACTCGCGAAATCTGGGCCCATAACCTTTGTTGGGCGTAAATCAAAAGGCAACTTTATTATACGAAGTATTTTTGTGAATGAGAAAAAAATTATTATTAATTTTTTCTCGTCACAAATATTTTAATTAAAATTCAAAAACAAACTTAATCTATTGTAACAAGTATATAAAAAACAAGTTTTCAATACAAAGTAATTTCAACAAAGTCAAGTATCTGGGTCATCGAGTTACCACGGAAGGAGTGCATACCGATGATGATAAAATAGTTGCAGTCAAGGAGTGGCCCAGACCGCAAAATATACATGACCTACGAAGTTTCTTGGGGCTATGTACATACTACAGGCGATTTGTTCCAGGTTTTGCCAATGTTGCTAGCAGTCTTCATGAGTTGACAAGAAAGAACCGCGCATTTGAATGGAATAGGCGGAGTTCTCTCTCAAGTGACAATGGGCATGGAAATGCAGATGCTCTGTCACGACGCCCAAGTAAACTAGAATGCAGACATTGTTTAGGAGAGAAAAAGAAAACATAATTGACATTCGTTTGCTAAATGTTTGCCCGATGAAAAATGGACTCCGGAACAAATTCAAATTGATCAAAACAGTGACCGACCTCACAAAAATCATGATGTTCAAGGAACAGCAAAGAAAACCATCATGGGAAGATATAGCTGCCGACAGTGCCATAACTAAAGCCTACTGGGCACAGTGGCAGAGCTTAAAGCTACAAGATGGTTGCTTATATCGTGTATGGGAAAATGAAGATGGTACATGCGTTCGAAGTTTGATTGTTGTTCCCAAGTAAAAATAAAAGAGATATTGGCGGAATGCCATGGTGGATCTAGTAGTGGTCATTTGGGCATTAATAAAACGGTCAAGAAGGTAAAGAAACGTTTTTATTTGATTGGATGCCAAGAGTCAGTCGCCGATTGGATTCGCAGTTGCCCGCAATGTGTACCAGCAAAAGGACCAACAGTCAGAAGTCGCGGTAGGATGCATCAGTAGTAAGGCTTATCCCCTAAGCTACAAACTCACTGGGAAGGACCATATAAGATAATTAAAAGAATTAATGATGTAGTGTATCGGATTCAGAATACTGCGGGCGTTAGACTAAAAGTAGTGCATTTAGAAAGGTTGGCGCCGCACATTGGGAAAAAACGACATAAAACGCGCGCATGAACTTTCTTTTGCTCTAAAACACTGAAAAAAGCTTCTAGAATTCTGAAATTATGGTACTAATAGTAGAATTTAACGGGGAATGTATAATCGTAACTTTTTTTTTTTGGTAACTTATGGTATTTATAAGTTATAGTGCGTAAAATTGCAATATAAAATTGAATATTGGGGTGCCCCGAAAAATTGAAAAGTATTTAATTTTCAAAACCTTAACACTGTTTTACTATTATCCTGTGGAGTAGCTTTTCTTTGCAATTTTTTCAAATTTTTAAAACGCGATTTAGACGTAGCGAAAGTCGCGTTTTTTTAGTTTGTATAGGTTTGATTACATTAAGAATTTTGTTTTATTTTATATAATATTTTTCTAGAAATTTACTGCTATAAATCAATTATAAAAGTGTAATATTCATGTCAAAAATATTAAAGGATAATTAAACATTTTTAAGGATATTCTGTGGACCTTCAAAGTCCAATTTTTGTAAATTTTTTTTTATTGTGTTTTTAAGTCGCAAAACTGATTTTTTAAAACAATTGCTAAAACGATGAAATATCTTAAAAGTGTTGGCTACAAATGCCTACTAATAAACAATCGCCTTTTGACTTTCACAAAGTAAATTTTTTTAAAATATTCACTTTTGTTGCCAAGTATAATATATAAATATATACACTGCGCGCTACTTGCATAAGGCCACTTTTTTAAAGTCAAATTTTGGCTCATATCTCGTCCTATTCATAATGCATCAAATAATGCGTCTGCCCCCATCCCAAAAATTTAAATCTATATATATATATATATATATATATATATAAATCTATATATATATATATATATATATATATATATATATATATGTATATATATACATATATATATATATATATATATATATATATATATATATATATATATATATATATGTTCGGCTGGCGAACGATGTAATGGTAATTGGCGGATTGGGAAACACGATTGAAATGTGTAATTTCAATGTAAAGGGTCGAGTGGGTCGCGGCAAATACCATATAATAAATACAATGATTTTACCTTATTTTCCAGTATTGGCTTTAATATGGGTTGGTGTAAATGTTGTTATTCCGTGTTGTTTCTGTTGAAGTGTTTGTAGTGTAGGATTCCTCCTGTGGTTGTTGTTGTGAGTTTGTGTTGATTGTTGAATGTTTGTTTTTAAGCGTTTATATTATTTGTCGTGGGGACCGGTTTGTCGAGTTGACGGGTTTTTGGGTTGTTTAATGTCGCGGTGACGGGTGAGTTTACACTTTAAACTTTTTACTTTAAATTTGTCTCGGAGACGGGTGGGTGTACGTGCGTTTGGTTTTCAATAAACGTAACGAGTGACATTATGTGCGGCGAACGTTGACAGAGCCGACGGTCGATCGGTTCGCCGCAGTAATCGATAAATAATCGATTGAGTGGATATGACGGACGGAGATGTTCAAACATATCGAGTTTACGTTTGTACGTAAACATTCCGCCCGCCTTGCAGTGTCTGCAATACTTAATTCCATTTTTTAAATTCATTTTTTTATATTATTAGGGTCTAGGGTAGTTTTTTAAGGACAGCTCCATGCGTTGGGGGCTCAGAGACAACATGGACCAGAGAGTGTCCAGCCGAACGCAGTGCTCTGAGCCACTGCGTATCCACTTTCGCAGTTATAAACTCCTGGATTAAGTATTTGCGGGTAAACATCCGCACCCAACTCTATCATCACTGGGTCGGAAGCCGTAACTTTTGGGTTGGCGAGCATCATGTGAGTGAATCGGCTCAAGATGGCTTCATCAACGTCACGCTCGTACGGCTTCCTAGGCAACTCGGTTGACACTAGTGCGTTAATGTCGCATCTAAAATGGGTCGTCAAACCGAGAACCCACTACCACCTTGCAGATCGTCAAAGTGTCCAGACGGCTCGTACTCAGTTTTAACTGATGCACGAGCTCTTGAGCGATGATAGTGACGCTCCTCGTCGGGTTTATCAAAGCTCGTATAATTTGCGAAATTTTGCCATGGTACACTTTGACAGTGGCAGTGGGTATGAGGGTCTGCCTTAAAAACTTGCTAGGGTTAGCAATGGATCTGTGGTTTGTGGAATTGCCTGGGTTATCAGCGGGTCTTTTGTTGCTCGCATTGCTTGCGTTCGCAACGGGTCGTTTAAGTCCTGTACTGCTTGGGTTCCGGTCGCCTTGATTGAGTCGCGAATGTCCGTGCAAGCTTGTGTGGTGCCTTTCTTGGCATATCGCACACCTTTCCTTGCTGGTGCAGCTATCAATAAGATGCGACCGGGCCAAACAGTTAATGCAGTAATGATACTGCATCACCACCTCATACTTCTCCACCAGGTTCTTCTCCCTGAACCTGAAGCAGGTGGACAGGCGATGATCTTGGCGGCAAATTCCACACGCCACATGTTGGGTCGAGTGTGTCGTCCAGTTGAATCGGAACGACGGCTAGAGTGGGCGGAGTTAAGTCGGGAAGACTTTTTGTTGCGCCTGCTGGTGTTGTTGTTGCGGTTGCCCTCGGTGCGACTGTCACTGTTCGTGCTGGCATTGTTGTCGTTGGTGTTGTTGCACCGCTTGTTGTTGGGGCGCTTGCTGTTGGCGCGCTTTTTATTGGCACCGCTGTGGTAGGGGCGCTTATTATTTGCGCGCTTGGTGTTTGCACCGCTGTTGTTGGAACCGCTGCTGACGCGCTTGTTGTTTGGGGCCATGGCTACTGAAAAATAAGGGTGGGTCAAATTGTATATTGCCATGGCGACCTAAATGGGTATTTATTGGGTGGGTAGGACTACTACTTTTGTAAAGGGTCTATTAGTAGTCCCTTTGGCCGTTCGAACTCTGGTTCTTGAGTCTGAACCTAGATACGTTTTTACTACTCGCCCTAGGGTCAACTCGTTTGGGGGTAAATTCTCGTGTCGAATAACAACGAGATCATTTACTTCAACGCATTTCTGCGGGTTTTTCCATTTATAGCGTTTATGTAATTCTTTAAGATATTCATCTTTCCATCTGTTACAGAAATGGTGATGTAATATCTTCAGCTTCTGCCAACGATTTACAACATTTAGGGTCGAGTTGCTTAAATCGGGTTCAGCTGGGGTCAATAACGGAGTACCAATTAGAAAGTGTCCTGGGGGCAATGGCTCGAAAGGATTTTCGTTTGAAGGGCTTAAGGGTCGTGAATTAAGGCAACCTTCAATTCGTGCAAGCAAAGTCGAAATCTCTTCAAACGTAAATCTTTGACTTGCAGATATCTTTTTTAAATGTGTCTTGAAACTTTTGACGCCGGCTTCCCAGAGTCCACCCATGTGTGGAGCTCCGGGTGGATTAAAATGCCAGGTTAGTTCTTGATGACTGTGGGTCGCTACTACTTGGGTCTGCAGTGTCTTTATAAAATCTTGCCGATCTTTCTTCAGCATTTGTGCTGCTCCGACAAAATTAGTTCCGTTGTCGGAGTAAATGGCGGCAGGACATCCGCGCCTCGAAAAAAATCGGGAAAAAGCCGCTAAAAAGGCTTGGGTCGTAAGATCACTGGCTGGTTCAAGATGAACCGCTTTTGTTGCAAAGCAAACAAACACGCACACATAGCCTTTTGTAGTCAAACAGGCTCGCCCGGTGTAATTTTTGATTTCAACGGGTCCTGCGAAATCTACACCTGTGTTTGTGAATGGGCGCGTGAGTGTGGTGCGCTCTGGAGGCAATGCAGCCATTATTTGTGTTTGTTGTTTCTTTTTGTGCAACATACAATTTTTGCAATTATTAATCGTAGTTTTGATCAGGGTCTTGAGCTTAATAATCCAAAATTCAGCTCGTAGTAGCCTCAAAACTAATTGGTTACCACCGTGTAGGGTCACAATGTGGGTCATATGGGTCAAGAGTTTAGCAAGTCTGCAATGATACGCTAAAATTATTGGGTGGCGTTGATTATATGTAAGGGTCGGTGACTTTGCTAATCTACCATGTGCTCTTAATAGACCTTTACTGTCTATAAATGGGTTTAGGGTTAGTAGTGAACTTTTGCACGAAATTTGGGTTTTATTCGTCAAAGCGATATATTCATCAGAAAAACACATTTTCTGACTCACTACTATGAGTCTTTCTTTGACCATCTTAATTTCCTCGGGTACTATTTCAATAGTTGAGTGGGTCATTTAAGTACGACGCGATGGTAAAGAATTTCTCACGAATCTTAGAACGTACGCTAAGACTCTTAATGCTTTCGGAAGTGTGGAAAATCGTTCCAACACATCCTCTTGGATCGTGATCGCAAATGTCTTAATTGGTTTAAAATCAAGGGTCGTGTCGATCGGGTCAGTGGACATTGGCCATTCATCTCTTACGCACCTTAGCCAACTTGGACCGTTCCACCAGAGTTCATGTTCTGCCAGTTCTAGCGCAGAACAACCGCAACTTGCTACGTCCGCCGGGTTTTCGTGTGAATCGACATGTTGCCAATTTTCAACACCAACGCTTTCTGTAATGGTCGAAATACGGTTGGCTACAAAAGTGGTCCAAGTGCAGGGCGGTTTATTGAGCCAGGCTAAGACAATAGCCGAGTCTGTCCAAAAGTACGTATTGTACTGGGTCATGTCTATTTTAGGTAGAATGGCATCAACTATATTTGCGAGCAAAACAGCACCGCATAGTTCGAGTCGTGGCAGTGAAACGGTTTTGACGGGTGCTACACGCGTCTTCGCTGCCAGAAGGGTCGTGACGACAGCGCCGTTGGCATCTTGTATGCGAACATAGAGAGCTGCAGCATATGCCTTTTCTGAGGCGTCGCAAAATCCGTGAAATTGAACGGAAACGTCGGGTGCGAAATGAGTCCATCTGGGAATCTCAATTCTGTTTATCGATGGATAACCATCGATAAACGATTGCCCTCTACTTTGGGTCAACGGGTTAAGAATATCGTCCCACTCAGTTTTGTCGAGCCATACCTGTTGCATAATTATTTTGGCGGCCACTATAATTGGCGCTGACCAACCAGCAGGGTCAAACAGCTTCGCAATAGAAGAAAATATCTTTTTTAGCATTCCATCGAATGCCTAGGGTCTTTGCATTACCTTGACATTGCTCAGATAAATTGAGTAAATCTGTTAGCAGCAAGTGTTCTTGTGGCAGATTTTCCAATATTTCGGGTGCGTTCGCAATCCACTTGCGCAACGAAAATCCTGCTGATTTTAAAGCAGCGATTAGCTCATCTCGAGCATTAATAGCACTTTCAATCTCATGAGTGCCTGCCAGAACATCATCTACGTACATGCAGTTTCGTAGAATATACGAAGCCTGTGGGTGGGTCTCATGTACGTCTTGCGCTAATTGCTGTAGGGTCCGAATGGCAAGGTAAGGGGCACAGTTAACACCAAATGTAACTGTTTGCAACTCATAATCCTGAATGGGTTCTTCTAAGGATTTCCTAAACAAAATTCTTTGATAGGGTGAGTGTGCAGGCTCGAGGCAAATTTGACGACACATTTTTTCAATGTCTGCATTAAAGACAAATTTGAAAAGACGCCATTTAATAATTTGCAAAACTAAATCTTGTTGTAGAACGGGTCCAGTATGCAACACATCATTTAGGCTCTTGCCGTTGGCAGTATTGCTGGATGCATTAAATACAACACGCAGCTTTGTTGTGACACGATCGGGATTTATGACTGCATGATGTGGTAAATAGAAGTGGGTGGGTGTGCAAGATTTAGCTGGCGAATGAGTCACTTTTCTCATATGACCAAGTTGCAAATATTCGCAAATCGCTAGGTCATATTCTGCTTTAACAGCGGGTCTTTTGAGTAAGGACTTTTCATTTCTCAAATATTGCGCCATTGCAATATGTCTTAATAGTCCAAGATCAATGCAATTTTTGACTTTAAATGGCAGGGTCAGTACATAACGGCCTGAGGGTTCTCGGCGTAATGTCTGTATGAAATTGTTTTCACAATTCATATCTGCATTTGAGAGGGTCGTGGATTTTGGTACTTCTTCAATTTCCCAGAAACAAGTCAATAAAGTATCGAGGGTCACTTTATTAAAATATGTAACAATATTGTTGGGTCTTGACTCAGGAATTGGCCCAGAAAGTATCCAGCCGAATTCAGTTTCTTGCGCCAACAAAGATTCTACATTGTTGTGCTGAACACCGTTACGTATAATTTGTGGGTATAGATCACATCCTATGATCATATCCACGGGTCGGGTTTTATAAAACTGGCTATTAGCCACTGTATACCATTTAAATTTCCATAGAGGGTCGGGTCGATTTGATATGATGGCAAGTCACTTGTGAGGGTCTTAAGTACAAGTGCTTGCGTTTTGACTCTGAAATTCGGGTAAATTGTTGAACGCAATGTCAATGGACACGATTTGGACGGGGTGGCTGCAACTGTTTGGTTGAGTCCTGTTACCTGAGCGCCTATGGCGTTAGTTGGAAGTCCTATCCGCTTCCTCAACTGCTCCGTGATAAAAGTCGCTTCTGATCCAGAGTCGATTAGAGCGCGCGCCAGGAACATTTCGCCTTCGTGTTCAATGTTGAGCATTGCTGTTCCCAGAAGAATGCTCTTCATCGCAAAACGTGTCTCTTCGATGTCTTGGGTGGGTCTTGAGTCAGTGGACTGTATAAGGGTCGTGAAAGCTTGCCGCTGTGAAGTTGACGGCTGATCAGATTTAGATGCAGCTGCACTTGTGCTTGGGCGGTCTTTTGGGTCAGCTTTCGGGTCTAGCGATGCTAAATGTAAAAGCGAATGATGCTTTTTGCTACAAAAGCGACATTTATATCCGCTCTTACAGTCCATGTTGCTGTGAGATACTGCTAAACAATTAAAACAGCACTCAAATCTTTTCACAGCATCGTGTCTATCCTCTACTTTCATGGATATGAATCTGGGGCACTCACGAAGAGTGTGCTTACCATTGCAAATTCTGCAAATGGCACCATCAACTTCCCATTTTGATGGCTTGGCATGGATGGGTCTTGGCTCAACAAATCTGGGTCTTGTCGTTTTGGTTGCAAATGGATTTTCATATACATTTGTGTGAAATGCGTTCACACGTTTGTCTCCCCAAGTTTTGGGTCCAGCATTACTGGAAACCGTTTGTTGACTAGTCTTCGTAGTCGAAGACTTAATATCGCCAACAGATTCAAGGGTCTTGTATGTTTGGGTCAAAAACTTGTCCAAAATTCTCCATTCAGGAATTTCTGAACTATCTGCTAGAGATCTTTCAAATATCTTTAGCGTGTTTTTGGGGAGACGGGTCGAACACAGATAAACTAGAATTGGACTCCAGTTATCTGTGTCTATATCCAACATTTGCAGGGTCGTCACACAGTTGTTGATTGTCCGTTGTAGCTTTTCAATAGAGCTACCGGACTCAGACGAAACTGGTGGCAAATTCAATAGGGTTGAGCATTTACTTGCATTCTTTTATTCTCGTATTGTTCAACGAGATTACTCCATGTGAGTATAAAACCATCATTGGTAAGAGGAGCATTCTTAACAATGTCTCTTGCTTCGCCTCGGGTCTTTTGATTAAGATGGAAAAGTTTTTCCACATTGCTTAATCTGGCGTTGTTGATGTAGAGAGCAGAAAACATATCTCTAAAAGTGGGCCAGGTGACGTAGTCACCATTAAAATTATCCGTGTCACACGGTGGTAAATGAATAGAGGGTGCAAATTGAATTGGGGTCGTTTCTTCTCTTGCCTTAGGAGTTTCAATCGGTTATTTTAGGGTCTCCATTATTTCTGAAAGGGAAGAAATACAGCGTATATATGCGTTGTATCCTTTCGTATATTTATCTTTCAGATTCTTTCGGTCCACATCGGAACTGTCGGGTTCATTTCGTATAGTATTATACGAAGTTTGGAAATTATCCCACAGAAAAGTAAGCTGCTTCCGATGAAATTCTAAGGCATGAGGTACTAAATCTTGGGTAGGGGTCTCTCAAATAGTTTGCTCAAATTCAATAATGTCGTTTCCGAATTGAATAAATGCTGTCAGAGCCGCCATCTTTTTTATTATTGGGTTTGTGTTTAAATAATATTCAATTTAAATAACTTCACAAATTCTGAAAAAATTCAATAATAAAATGTTGGGTCTGGATGGCTTAATTTAAAAAATGATTTTTAAATTAATAACGAGTCGCAATACTTTTTCAAAAAATAAATTTGAAAAAATTCACAAAAAATGTATAAGCAAATTTTATGTGTGGGTCAATGTGATTAATCTTCAAAAATTATTTTGGATTTTCACGGGTCATATATATTTTTTTTCAACGAAACGTATTGAAAAACTTAGTTTTGTAGATAAAATTTCAACAAATTTTGAATATTTTATCTTTGGGTCGCAATGGGTTAACTTTAAAATTTTATTTAGTGGTAAACCGGGTCGCAAATAAAATTGTATAGCGTAGTTAAGCTTTTTGGGTCGCAATGTGTTAAAAATCAAAAATATTTTTTATAAAAATTCGATAAAAGAATTTATTTTGTAAAAAAAATTCTTAAACTTTATTTAAAAAATCTATTAAATGATTTTGGGTCGCTATGGGTTAAGCTTTAAAAAATATTTTTAATAAAAAACGAGTCTGCTAATTTTTTATAATAGTTTTTCTATAAAAAATTGTTAAATATCAATAAAAATGATTTTTTGGGTCTAAAAGGGTTAAAAAAAAGCTTAAATGTGGGTATAAACGGGTTAAATATTGCTCAATAGGCAATTTCCAAAAAATATGGGATACTTTTTTGGTTCCCACGGGTAGTTTATAAAATCCCACGAAAACACTATTTAAGTGAACAACGTGGCAACCCTGTACACACTTGACAGCAGCTCTCGTTACTGTGAGTGCATAAGTGTGTATGTCTATTTGTTTTATGAGCAAATAAAGCAAATAAACAAACGAGTGCAGCGGCGAGTAGATAGCTGAAACAAATGAAACTAAAATATTTGGCGATTTTGTTAAATAAAATATATTGTAACAATTCAAAAATGTGAAAATAAATAAAATCAATTGTTTTTGTTAAATTATATTTAACACTTTGGTGAATGTATATTTATTTTTAAACGTATCGTATAATACGATCGTTTTCTTCGGATCGGGTCGGGTCGGTTTGCAAAAAATACGACTTTTTTGCAAAAACAATTTCACTTTAGTTCCACAATTGTTTTATTTTGTTATTTTTATACCCTACACTAAGAGTGAAAGGGTATATTCAGTTTGGTACGCCGTTTGTAACACCCAGAAGGAAGCATCTCCGGTATGGAAAAGTATATATATTCTTGATCACTTATGTTCAAATACCTCATATAAAATGTACATAAAATGATCAATTCTTACGTATACGTGCTTAGGTAAACTTTTTTGGTCAAATATATATTGATGTCATGCTCAAATACATGATAATAATCGAAATTCGGTACACCTACCCATTTGTAAATATGGGTATCAAATGAATGGAAATTCTTCAGCGATTGAATGTTTGTAGTTATTTTCAGGATTCGTATACCCTGGTGACCTATATATCACTTTGAATGGTAACCACACATATGTGTAGGGTATTTATAGTCGGCTTAGACCGACTATAATTTTGATAATCCTAACTATCATAATTACACCTACTTTAAAATTTCCCATGTGATCTAACCTTCCCAACTGTTTTTTTTTCACTTTTATTACGGGTCGGGTCGATTTTAATTAAATTAAAATTAACGCCAAATATTTTTATTGCTTCAGCTGGTCAATCCTTGCCAAAACTATTTCGTAGTCCTTTTAATAAAAGCTCGAAGTGGCCAAATGTTTGGCTGGCGAACGAAGTTATGGCAATTGGCGGATTGGGAAACACGATTGAAATGTGTAATTTCAATTTAAAGGGTCGAGTGGGTCGCGGCAAATACAATATAATAAATACAATGATTTTACCTTATTTTCCAGTATTGGCTTTAATATGGGTTGGTGTAAATGTTGTTATTCCGTGTTGTTTCTGTTGAAGTGTTTGTAGTGTAGGATTCCTCCTGTGGTTGTTGTTGTGAGTTTGTGTTGATTGTTGAATGTTTGTTTTTAAGTGTTTATATTATTTGTCGCGGGGACCGGTTTGTCGCGTTGACGGGTTTTTGGGTTGTTTAATGTCGCGGTGACGGGTGAGTTTACACTTTAAACTTGTTACTTTAAATTTGTCTCGGAGACGGGTGGGTGTACGTGCGTTTGGTTTTCAATAAACGTAACGAGTGACATTATGTGTGGCGAACGTTGACAGAGCCGACGGTCGATCGGTTCGCCGCAGTAATCGATAAATAATCGATTGAGTGGATATGACGGACGGAGATGTTCAAACATATCGAGTTTACGTTTGTACGTAAACATTCCGCCCGCCTTGCAGTGTCTGCAATACTTAATTCCATTTTTTAAATTCATTTTTTTATATTATTGGGGTCTAGGGTAGTTTTTTAAGGACAGCTCCATGCGTTGGGGGCTCAGAGACAACATGGACCAGAGAGTGTCCAGCCGAACGCAGTGCTCTGAGCCACTGCGTATCCACTTTCGCAGTTATAAACTCCTGGATTAAGTATTTGCGGGTAAACATCCGCACCCAACTCTATCATCACTGGGTCGGAAGCCGTAACTTTTGGGTCGGCGAGCATCATGTGAGTGAATCGGCTCAAGATGGCTTCATCAACGTCACGCTCGTACGGCTTCCTAGGCAACTCGGTTGACACTAGTGCGTTAATGTCGCATCTAAATGGGTCGTCAAACCGAGAACCCACTACCACCTTGCAGATCGTCAAAGTGTCCAGACGGCTCGTACTCAGTTTTAACTGATGCACGAGCTCTTGAGCGATGATAGTGACGCTCCTCGTCGGGTTTATCAAAGCTCGTATAATTTGCGAAATTTTGCCATGGTACACTTTGACAGTGGCAGTGGGTATGAGGGTCTGCCTTAAAAACTTGCTAGGGTTAGCAATGGATCTGTGGTTTGTGGAATTGCCTGGGTTATCAGCGGGTCTTTTGTTGCTCGCATTGCTTGCGTTCGCAACGGGTCGTTTAAGTCCTGTACTGCTTGGGTTCCGGTCGCCTTGATTGAGTCGCGAATGTCCGTGCAAGCTTGTGTGGTGCCTTTCTTTGCATATCGCACACCTTTCCTTGCTGGTGCAGCTATCAATAAGATGCGACCGGGCCAAACAGTTAATGCAGTAATGATACTGCATCACCACCTCATACTTCTCCACCAGGTTCTTCTCCCTGAACCTGAAGCAGGTGGACAGGCGATGATCTTGGCGGCAAATTCCACACGCCACATGTTGGGTCGAGTGTGTCGTCCAGTTGAATCGGAACGACGGCTAGAGTGGGCGGAGTTAAGTCGGGAAGACTTTTTGTTGCGCCTGCTGGTGTTGTTGTTGCGGTTGCCCTCGGTGCGACTGTCACTGTTCGTGCTGGCATTGTTGTCGTTGGTGTTGTTGCACCGCTTGTTGTTGGGGCGCTTGCTGTTGGCGCGCTTTTTATTGGCACCGCTGTGGTAGGGGCGCTTATTATTTGCGCGCTTGGTGTTTGCACCGCTGTTGTTGGAACCGCTGCTGACGCGCTTGTTGTTTGGGGCCATGGCTACTGAAAAATAAGGGTGGGTCAAATTGTATATTGCCATGGCGACCTAAATGGGTATTTATTGGGTGGGTAGGACTACTACTTTTGTAAAGGGTCTATTAGTAGTCCCTTTGGCCGTTCGAACTCTGGTTCTTGAGTCTGAACCTAGATACGTTTTTACTACTCGCCCTAGGGTCAACTCGTTTGGGGGTAAATTCTCGTGTCGAATAACAACGAGATCATTTACTTCAACGCATTTCTGCGGGTTTTTCCATTTATAGCGTTTATGTAATTCTTTAAGATATTCATCTTTCCATTTGTTACAGAAATGGTGATGTAATATCTTCAGCTTCTGCCAACGATTTACAACATTTAGGTCAAGAGTTTAGCAAGTCTGCAATGATACGCTAAAATTATTGGGTGGCGTTGATTATATGTAAGGGTCGGTGACTTTGCTAATCTACCATGTGCTCTTAATAGACCTTTACTGTCTATAAATGGGTTTAGGGTTAGTAGTGAACTTTTGCACGAAATTTGGGTTTTATTCGTCAAAGCGATATATTCATCAGAAAAACACATTTTCTGACTCACTACTATGAGTCTTTCTTTGACCATCTTAATTTCCTCGGGTACTATTACAACAGTTGAGTGGGTCATTTAAGTACGACGCGATGGTAAAGAATTTCTCACGAATCTTAGAACGTACGCTAAGACTCTTAATGCTTTCGGAAGTGTGGAAAATCGTTCCAACACATCCTCTTGGATCGTGATCGCAAATGTCTTAATTGGTTTAAAATCAAGGGTCGTGTCGATCGGGTCAGTGGACATTGGCCATTCATCTCTTACGCACCTTAGCCAACTTCGACCGTTCCACCAGAGTTCATGTTCTGCCAGTTCTAGCGCAGAACAACCGCAACTTGCTACGTCCGCCGGGTTTTCGTGTGAATCGACATGTTGCCAATTTTCAACACCAACGCTTTCTGTAATGGTCGAAATAAGGTTGGCTACAAAAGTGGTCCAAGTGCAGGGCGGTTTATTGAGCTAGGCTAAGACAATAGCCGAGTCTGTCCAAAAGTACGTATTGTACTGGGTCATGTCTATTTTAGGTAGAATGGCATCAACTATATTTGCGAGCAAAACAGCACCGCATAGTTCGAGTCGTGGCAGTGAAACGGTTTTGACGGGTGCTACACGCGTCTTCGCTGCCAGAAGGGTCGTGACGACAGCGCCGTTGGCATCTTGTATGCGAACATAGAGAGCTGCAGCATATGCCTTTTCTGAGGCGTCGCAAAATCCGTGAAATTGAACGGAAACGTCGGGTGCGAAATGAGTCCATCTGGGAATCTCAATTCTGTTTATCGATGGATAACCATCGATAAACGATTGCCCTCTACTTTGGGTCAACGGGTTAAGAATATCGTCCCACTCAGTTTTGTCGAGCCATACCTGTTGCATAATTATTTTGGCGGCCACTATAATTGGCGCTGACCAACCAGCAGGGTCAAACAGCTTCGCAATAGAAGAAAATATCTTTTTTAGCATTCCATCGAATGCCTAGGGTCTTTGCATTACCTTGACATTGCTCAGATAAATTGAGTAAATCTGTTAGCAGCAAGTGTTCTTGTGGCAGATTTTCCAATATTTCGGGTGCGTTCGCAATCCACTTGCGCAACGAAAATCCTGCTGATTTTAAAGCAGCGATTAGCTCATCTCGAGCATTAATAGCACTTTCAATCTCATGAGTGCCTGCCAGAACATCATCTACGTACATGCAGTTTCGTAGAATATACGAAGCCTGTGGGTGGGTCTCATGTACGTCTTGCGCTAATTGCTGTAGGGTCCGAATGGCAAGGTAAGGGGCACAGTTAACACCAAATGTAACTGTTTGCAACTCATAATCCTGAATGGGTTCTTCTAAGGATTTCCTAAACAAAATTCTTTGATAGGGTGAGTGTGCAGGCTCGAGGCAAATTTGACGACACATTTTTTCAATGTCTGCATTAAAGACAAATTTGAAAAGACGCCATTTAATAATTTGCAAAACTAAATCTTGTTGTAGAACGGGTCCAGTATGCAACACATCATTTAGGCTCTTGCCGTTGGCAGTATTGCTGGATGCATTAAATACAACACGCAGCTTTGTTGTGACACGATCGGGATTTATGACTGCATGATGTGGTAAATAGAAGTGGGTGGGTGTGCAAGACTTAGCTGGCGAATGAGTTACTTTTCTCATATGACCAAGTTGCAAATATTCGCAAATCGCTAGGTCATATTCTGCTTTAACAGCGGGTCTTTTGAGTAAGGACTTTTCATTTCTCAAATATTGCGCCATTGCAATATGTCTTAATAGTCCAAGATCAATGCAATTTGGGACTTTAAATGGCAGGGTCAGTACATAACGGCCTGAGGGTTCTCGGCGTAATGTCTGTATGAAATTGTTTTCACAATTCATATCTGCATTTGAGAGGGTCGTGGATTTTGGTACTTCTTCAATTTCCCAGAAACAAGTCAATAAAGTATCGAGGGTCACTTTATTAAAATATGTAACAATATTGTTGGGTCTTGACTCAGGAATTGGCCCAGAAAGTATCCAGCCGAATTCAGTTTCTTGCGCCAACAAAGATTCTACATTGTTGTGCTGAACACCGTTACGTATAATTTGTGGGTATAGATCACATCCTATGATCATATCCACGGGTCGGGTTTTATAAAACTGGCTATTAGCCACTGTATACCATTTAAATTTCCATAGAGGGTCGGGTCGATTTGATATGATGGCAAGTCACTTGTGAGGGTCTTAAGTACAAGTGCTTGCGTTTTGACTCTGAAATTCGGGTAAATTGTTGAACGCAATGTCAATGGACACGATTTGGACGGGGTGGCTGCAACTGTTTGGTTGAGTCCTGTTACCTGAGCGCCTATGGCGTTAGTTGGAAGTCCTATCCGCTTCCTCAACTGCTCCGTGATAAAAGTCGCTTCTGATCCAGAGTCGATTAGAGCGCGCGCCAGGAACATTTCGCCTTCGTGTTCAATGTTGAGCATTGCTGTTCCCAGAAGAATGCTCTTCATCGCAAAACGTGTCTCTTCGATGTCTTGGGTGGGTCTTGAGTCAGTGGACTGTATAAGGGTCGTGAAAGCTTGCCGCTGTGAAGTTGACGGCTGATCAGATTTAGATGCAGCTGCACTTGTGCTTGGGCGGTCTTTTGGGTCAGCTTTCGGGTCTAGCGATGCTAAATGTAAAAGCGAATGATGCTTTTTGCTACAAAAGCGACATTTATATCCGCTCTTACAGTCCATGTTGCTGTGAGATACTGCTAAACAATTAAAACAGCACTCAAATCTTTTCACAGCATCGTGTCTATCCTCTACTTTCATGGATATGAATCTGGGGCACTCACGAAGAGTGTGCTTACCATTGCAAATTCTGCAAATGGCACCATCAACTTCCCATTTTGATGGCTTGGCATGGATGGGTCTTGGCTCAACAAATCTGGGTCTTGTCGTTTTGGTTGCAAATGGATTTTCATATACATTTGTGTGAAATGCGTTCACACGTTTGTCTCCCCAAGTTTTGGGTCCAGCATTACTGGAAACCGTTTGTTGACTAGTCTTCGTAGTCGAAGACTTAATATCGCCAACAGATTCAAGGGTCTTGTATGTTTGGGTCAAAAACTTGTCCAAAATTCTCCATTCAGGAATTTCTGAACTATCTGCTAGAGATCTTTCAAATATCTTTAGCGTGTTTTTGGGGAGACGGGTCGAACACAGATAAACTAGAATTGGACTCCAGTTATCTGTGTCTATATCCAACATTTGCAGGGTCGTCACACAGTTGTTGATTGTCCGTTGTAGCTTTTCAATAGAGCTACCGGACTCAGACGAAACTGGTGGCAAATTCAATAGGGTTGAGCATTTACTTGCATTCTTTTATTCTCGTATTGTTCAACGAGATTACTCCATGCCAGTATAAAACCATCATTGGTAAGAGGAGCATTCTTAACAATGTCTCTTGCTTCGCCTCGGGTCTTTTGATTAAGATGGAAAAGTTTTTCCACATTGCTTAATCTGGCGTTGTTGATGTAGAGAGCAGAAAACATATCTCTAAAAGTGGGCCAGGTGACGTAGTCACCATTAAAATTATCCGTGTCACTCGGTGGTAAATGAATAGAGGGTGCAAATTGAATTGGGGTCGTTTCTTCTCTTGCCTTAGGAGTTTCAATCGGTTATTTTAGGGTCTCCATTATTTCTGAAAGGGAAGAAATACAGCGTATATATGCGTTGTATCCTTTCGTATATTTATCTTTCAGATTCTTTCGGTCCACATCGGAACTGTCGGGTTCATTTCGTATAGTATTATACGAAGTTTGGAAATTATCCCACAGAAAAGTAAGCTGCTTCCGATGAAATTCTAAGGCATGAGGTACTAAATCTTGGGTAGGGGTCTCGCAAATAGTTTGCTCAAATTCAATAATGTCGTTTCCGAATTGAATAAATGCTGTCAGAGCCGCCATCTTTTTTATTATTGGGTTTGTGTTTAAATAATATTCAATTTAAATAACTTCACAAATTCTGAAAAAATTCAATAATAAAATGTTGGGTCTGGATGGCTTAATTTAAAAAATGATTTTTAAATTAATAACGAGTCGCAATACTTTTTCAAAAATTAAATTTGAAAAAATTCACAAAAAATGTATAAGCAAATTTTATGTGTGGGTCAATGTGATTAATCTTCAAAAATTATTTTGGATTTTCACGGGTCGTATATATTTTTTCAGAAAACTTCTAAAAAAATTTAAAAACTTTTTATAAAAATAAATAAAATTATTTTTGGGTGTGTATGGGTTAACAGCAATTATTATTACCAACGAAACGTATTGCAAAACTTAGTTTTTTAGATAAAATTTCAACAAATTTTGAATATTTTATCTTTGGGTCGCAATGGGTTAACTTTAAAATTTTATTTAGTGGTAAACCGGGTCGCAAATAAAATTGTATAGCGTAGTTAAGCTTTTTGGGTCGCAATGTGTTAAAAATCAAAAATATTTTTTATAAAAATTCGATAAAAGAATTTATTTTGTAAAAAAAATTCTTAAACTTTATTTAAAAAATCTATTAAATGATTTTGGGTCGCTATGGGTTAAGCTTTAAAAAAATATTTTTAATAAAAAACGAGTCTGCTAATTTTTTATAATAGTTTTTCTATAAAAAATTGTTAAATATCAATAAAAATGATTTTTTGGGTCTAAAAGGGTTAAAAAAAAGCTTAAATGTGGGTATAAACGGGTTAAATATTGCTCAATAGGCAATTTCCAAAAAATATGGGATACTTTTTTGGTTCCCACGGGTAGTTTATAAAATCCCACGAAAACACTATTTAAGTGAACAACGTGGCAACCCTGTACACACTTGACAGCAGCTCTCGTTACTGTGAGTGCATAAGTGTGTATGTCTATTTGTTTTATGAGCAAATAAAGCAAATAAACAAACGAGTGCAGTGGCGAGTAGATAGCTGAAACAAATGAAACTAAAATATTTGGCGATTTTGTTAAATAAAATATATTGTAACAATTCAAAAATGTGAAAATAAATAAAACCAATTGTTTTTGTTAAATTATATTTAACACTTTGGTGAATGTATATTTATTTTTAAACGTATCGTATAATACGATCGTTTTCTTCGGATCGGGTCGGGTCGGTTTGCAAAAAATACGACTTTTTTGCAAAAACAATTTCACTTTAGTTCCACAATTGTTTTATTTTGTTATTTTTATACCCTACACTAAGAGTGAAAGTGTAACACCCAGAAGGAAGCATCTCCGGTATGGAAAAGTATATATATTCTTGATCAGAATGACCTCCTGAGTCCCTACTACTTTTAAAATTGAAGAGCTAGATAAATGAAACTTATAACTTAGATTACTAATACGCTGTATGTGCGAAAAAATTGGCGAGATCGGTCCATTGTGACCTATGATCCGACCACTTATGTTCAAATACCTCATATAAAATGTACATAAAATGATCAATTCTTACGTATACGTGCTTAGGTAAACTTTTTTGGTCAAATATATATTGATGTCATGCTCAAATACATGATAATAATGTTTTCCGGCGAAAAGACTTGTGGTTCACAAAAAAAAAATCGAAATTCGGTACACCTACCCATTTGTAAATATGGGTATCAAATGAATGGAAATTCTTCAGCGATTGAATGTTTGAAGTTATTTTCAGGATTCGTATACCCTGGTGACCTATATATCACTTTGAATGGTATCCACACATATGTGTAGGGTATTTATAGTCGGCTTAGACCGACTATAATTTTGATAATCCTAACTATCATAATTACACCTACTTTAAAATTTCCCATGTGATCTAAATTTCCAACTGGTTTTTTTTTCACTTTTATTACGGGTCGGGTCGATTTTAATTAAATTAAAATTAACGCCAAATATTTTTATTGCTTCAGCTGGTCAATCCTTGCCAAAACTATTTCGTAGTCCTTTTAATAAAAGCTCGAAGTGGCCAAATGTTTGGCTGGCGAACGAAGTTATGGCAATTGGCGGATTGGGAAACACGATTGAAATGTGTAATTTCAATTTAAAGGGTCGAGTGGGTCGCGGCAAATACAATATAATAAATACAATGATTTTACCTTATTTTCCAGTATTGGCTTTAATATGGGTTGGTGTAAATGTTGTTATTCCGTGTTGTTTCTGTTGAAGTGTTTGTAGTGTAGGATTCCTCCTGTGGTTGTTGTTGTGAGTTTGTGTTGATTGTTGAATGTTTGTTTTTAAGTGTTTATATTATTTGTCGCGGGGACCGGTTTGTCGCGTTGACGGGTTTTTGGGTTGTTTAATGTCGCGGTGACGGGTGAGTTTACACTTTAAACTTTTTACTTTAAATTTGTCTCGGAGACGGGTGGGTGTACGTGCGTTTGGTTTTCAATAAACGTAACGAGTGACATTATGTGTGGCGAACGTTGACAGAGCCGACGGTCGATCGGTTTGCCGCAGTAATCGATAAATAATCGATTGAGTGGATATGACGGACGGAGATGTTCAAACATATCGAGTTGTACGTAAACAATATATATATATATATATATATATATATATATATATATATATATATATGTATTTCTTTTTTTTCATTGCTTTTTATAAAATTTATTTTTTTAACATTTTGTAAATATCAAATGCTAATTCCTTATTAACTGATTTTAAACAATTCAGTGCTCTTAAATTTGAAATATACGGATCGGAACATACTAAAAATCGATTAAAAATATCTGTTATATTGGCCAAACGAGAATTTCGTCTAGAATATCTGCTGCGGTACTCTTTAAAATTCTTGTTGCAATGCTCCTGAGCTTCTTCTGATAACATTCCTAAAAATACTTCTTTAATACAATATTTAATTAAATATATTAAATGTTAAACTAACCCAGAGGTAAAATAGCATATTCAATCATTTCAGAGCCATGCATTAAAACCTTATGCACCGTTGGTGACGCACCACCAATTATATTTATCCACAAGCATTTGTGCGGTTTCACTAGCATAATACTGAAATTGATTTGGATCTATTTCTCGTGATGTATTTATAGCTATTAATAATATATAAAATCTGTAAATCAGATTTTCGTCTATTCCTGTTATCTCGGCAGATTTTAAAATTTTCAAAAAATGTCCTTGCCGTATTCCCATTGTTTGATGATCCAAATCCTTAAATATAAAATAATGTTAATTAGAGATATATTTAAATTAGAAAACTTTAAGCATTAGTACCAAAAAATTAAGGTTTTTAACCATGATTTTAAGTAAATGTACTCTACCTGGAGTGGGAATATCCACTAGTAGACCCAATCTAATTCGAAACTGATTTTGAAAATCAGTTTTCCTCTCTGCTATTAATTGTTTATCTTCTAATGCCATAGCTTAACTCTCGTATTGGATTCATTTTTACATTTAAATTTGAAAGATTGTTGAAATCTTTTGGTACGCATTTACAAATATGACATCTCTAAAAATAACATAACATTTACAAGCAATTTCATCTACAACATATTTAACGTAGATCTTACTGATGTATATTTGTTGTCTTCTATGTTCAATAATAATTTCTTTATCGCTATGCGTTAGACTTCTCTTTTTTAGTCGATTAATTTGATTTGTAACTCGTGCAAATTCATCTTTTATAGCTTCAGTGTTTTCTTTCTGATACGATATACGTATAGGCCGACAGTAGCTTTAATGTTATTAATTATAAAATTGTTAAACATGTTTTAATATAAATTGCAAATAGCTATACCGAGTTGAAGAGCACGTAGGATTTTGCCATATGATTTTCTTATCCTTACTAGATATAACTTGTACGGGTACTACAGTTGTTATTAACACAGCTGAATCGGATGCGCATTCGGATGAAGATTCGAACAATTGTCGAAATTCGGAGTGACCAGCGCTACCATAAAATCCTCATTTATAAAAAAAAATCAACTCTTTTGCCACAAATTCAAGATTCATCAACAAACGTGACGCTGTATGATCTGGAAGACTTTGCAATTCGATCACAGCTTCCTCTTCCCTAATAATAATGCCTCCTGGATAGCAACGCTTTTTGGCATCTTGCAGTGCTGGATAGCTGGGATATTGGTCTGCTCCTGAAAAATGTATTTTATAAAAAAACAGTAAATGTTCTGAATTATAAAATATGTTACCAATTTTTTTCGAATTTTGAATGAGTAGCTCATATTGATGTTTTGATAGACCGCAGTCCATGGCCAATGCTAATGCTGCATCAGCATTAATTTTGAAGCAATTTGATTTCATAGTATTTCTATAAGAATGGAGTATTACGTGGGATTGTTCGGGTGCACACGATATTTCATTAATGAGCTTGGATGCATCGATGTTCCCTGCCTGCCTAAAAGAAGATGCAGCCGCAAAAGCTAACATTTCAGGATTTTCTTTTCGCAGACCTAGATTTTATAAAAAAGATATTACTTAGAATTTTCAATTCCATAAATAACTATTTTTGCAGCAATTCAAATTAAGTCAGGATTCACGATCAAGATTAACTGAGATTGAAACCGATATTAATAACATTACATTGGTAAAACTTAACAGCAAATAAAGCTAACAATGAATCCGCAATTTATAAATAATTATTTCTCATTTTAATTATTCTTAATAATTTTGTATACTTGCATTATGTTCTCCTTCTTTTCTGAGAATCAGATAAATTGTTAAAATCTTGTTTTTTCTTGATAACATTGGTGGAATTTCGAGTTAAATCAAAAAATGATTCATTAAGCCAATTTTCTGACTCTTTCTAAATTAAAACGATTTCTTTTAAATTTTTGCCATCGCCTATTCCAATTTGTTATAAAATTCTTAATCTGATCTTCAGAGAAGCCATTATATCCAGAATTCTTTAAAAAATTTGAAATTTGTTCCACGACACTTTTAATGTTTTCACATCTTCCGCGAAAAAATTTATCGCAAATTTCTCGGTTTGTTAAATCTGAGCACATAAATCACATATTTATAAATCATATATTTCACTATAATTAGTAAGTACTTACCCATTTTAGAATAATTAATATAGTTTGAAAAAAAACACAGCAATTTCATCTCGATCTGATCTGTGGTTACAGGGATTTGGATTTAGGGTTTTTACGCCCTGGTGGTATAATTTGTAACTTATATACAGTTTTGGCACATTGGTATTTAATACTGAGTCAATAATTTAAATTTGGTCCAAATCGGTTCAGAAGTGACAATGTTGTAAAAATTAGCGCCCCCTGGTGGTGAAATTTGGAACTAATTTCTAACTTATGTTAAACGTCCTTAAATTTTTATTTATTTAAGTTTAATGTCTTAAATTTTGTCCAGATCGACTGGGAGGTTACAGAGATATAGACATTCGTCATTTACGCCCCCTAACGATAGAATTGCGAATTAATATATAACCTATCATTTCATCCAGATCCTACCGAATCTGTGGTCAAAATTTGAATAAAATCTGATCTGCCGTTTAAACGGAGAAGCGAACAAACAAACCAACAAAAAGATTTATTATATGTATATACACACATTCATAGTACAAAAAAGTAATATTTGAAAAATAGTATACATTTTAAAACAAAAAGGCTCAATTTCGCGCAGATACGCGCAGCAATGATTGGTATCATTGGATTCAGTATGGATCATATATTTTGAAAAAAAAATAGATTGATGTTGAATCCTCGTGAATCTAAAAAAATACAGACTATTGAAAATAGTTTTTTTTTGTTTTTTTTACTTAAAATTACCCAATTTTAATTAAATATTACGTTTCATATAATGAGGCGATACTAATTCTTAGTATACCAAATTGTGTTTTATGAAAAAAATATTATTTGATTTTATGATTATTTATGAATTTTATGATGATTTTCATAGAGCCTTTGATATGTTGCAATAAAATTTTAAAAAAATCTTAAAAAATCACCAACTTTAGACAGCAACAACAAAGAGACGGATTGGACAATTGTCATAAAATTACTGTTGTTATATCCCTTAATATGTTCTTATTCAAATAAAAGAATAAAAAATTCAATTCCCGTAAGTTTTTGTTTCTTGCAAATGCGCGCGTTTTATACTATTTTTTCCCAATGTGCGCCGTATAGAGAGAGAGGATTAACATCTGTTCGGGACGAACAGATTTAGGTGGAGGGCAGTGTTACGAAAAGATTTAATTTGCCCCATAGTGCAAGCAATCAACAATAATTAATGAGACGCAAGACAATTCAGCGCACTAAGCATGTGTTTGAAAGAGACGGAAGATCATTCAGCGCTCTGAGGCAGTGTTTGAGAAAGAGATGGAAGATCAGCGCATTAAACACATGAGTGCGAATGAGATGCCAATAGCATGCGTCATTCACGAAACGAGTAGAAGGTTCTCGAAACAAGTCGAAGCTTGTCGAAACGTGTCGAACTGATGCATGCAGTATATAAGGGAGCCGCATCAGAGGTACAGCACTTCAGTTGTGATTTAATAGTGAACTAGTGCGTCTCGTGAGTGAACATTGTAAAGATAAATTGTAGTAATTCAGCAGTTGATATAAGTGATTATTCTTTAAGTTGTTATTTAAATAAATAAAGTTAATTAATACTAGTTGAAGTAATACTAGTTAAAACCAATTATAAGTGCGTTTTTATTTTGTACACAATCCAGCGATACGAACTCGTAGAACAGTTTTCCGTAGACTGAATTTTCGTAACAATATGGATGAATTTTGGGAACGGTGGTTCAATGACTATTTGTCAGAGCTCCAAAAAGGTATAAATTGCAAAATTCGTCCAAGAATATAGAACCTGGTACGTTAGTACTTCTCAAAGAAGACAATGTTCCTCCAATGAATTGGAGAAGAGGGAGGGTGACAAAAAGTATTCTGGGGAATGATGGTTTTTGTCGTATGGTAGACGTAAGAAAAAGCACTGGAGATTCGAAACAATCGATACACATTGTTTGTCCTTTTCCTACAGATATAAATATTTAAGAAAATATTGGTAATGTTAATAATAAAAAAAAATATTAATAATAAAAAATATATTTTGAAAAATAATGATAGTGTAAACATGGGAAAACGGGTCACTGGATCGGAGTGCTATCGGGGTGGCAACTCTGAATTCGAAACCGAGAAAATTAGACTTTGGCAGCAGTCCACAGCTGTCACCTGTCTTTTTCCTTCTTCTAAAACAATTTTAAAAAGAATGAACACGGGGTTTTATAACGTTTAACGAAAATAATAAAAGTAATCTTAAAAAATAAAAGAAAACGGAATATTTTTTAAAACTCAGATGTGGGATCGTGAATCCTGTTTATAAATTTTACATAACTAAAACTATATTTTGTTAAAAACACTTTATTGTGCCGAAAAAAAGGGACTAAAATGACGACACGCTTGCACAGCCTCATGGATTCGCTAAATATCGCTGGCGTGAGATTTCCTGAGAATGCAAATCTTGAGCAGCTGAAGAAATTATATGCAGAGGTTGCCAGTGCCGAGTCTGACTCTGACGTATCCTCAGTCGCTGAGATTAGTGCCGCTGTTACTGCCGTTGGCGACTCGAATGACAAAAATGCCACCGAGGAACGTTCTGTCGACGAAAAAGTACAGGCAAATGAAGCTGAGTTGTACTCTCAATTTCTCCAGCTCAGGAAGAGACGCGAGATTCTTGAGTTGCAACGACAAATACTAGAATTTGAGTGATCTGCTATCAACGTCATCACGCGCGGGTTTAAATCTTTATTGGCAGATGTGGAACATGCCATCGTAAAATTTAGTGGTAACAATTTGGCTCACCCGGTGCGGTATTTTTTGAAGGATTTTCAGGAAGTGATGTTGGAAGCGAACGCCGATGACTCTGCCAAACTTTTGTGTTTACGCAGAGCAATAACTGGCACTGCTGAGCTGTTTTTATTGACGACATCCTAACTAAATTATGGTGACGTGCGCTCCTAAAGGAGTTCGACTTTACAGTCACTCGTCAGATGGTATACCAGATGCTGGCCAAGCGAAGGTGCTTAATTAGAGTAGAATCAATGCAGAGCTATGTGTTGGTGATGCAGGCCATTGCAAAATGATCAGACATCACAGAATTTGAGTTAGTTGAATTTATTGTTGATGGTGTGGGTGACAATACACCAAACGTTAATTTGTTGTTGGACACTCACTCGCTCGACGCGTTAAAAACTAGAGTGATGCGTTATCAACAAAAATATTTCACCACGCATCTAGCCGCTGCCATTCCTAAAAAAATTATCAAACTGCCGAAATGCCGATGCCAAAGAGAACCGACGTCCAGATGGAGCCGTTGTGCTATAATTGTTCACGGAAGGGGCATATCAAGCCAAATTGCCCATATCCCTTACGAGTCAACGGTTCGTGCTTCCGCTGCTGGAAAATGGGGCACGATCATCGCTCCTGTCCGAATCATCGTATGGTTTTAACAAAAACTGCCGCTGCCGTTTCTTGTAGTCGTATTGCTACCAGAATTAGAACCCAAGCTGCCGCTGTGGAGAAGGACGAATCAGATATTGAGTCAACGGAGTTGCTGTTGTTTCGTTTCAAAGTGCAATATTTAACGATTTTTTTCCCTTTTAGATGCGGGCAGTCCAACTAGCTTCATCATAAAATCCCTAAGGCCGTTAAAATTTACAGACGTGCCGAAAATTACGAAGTTCAGAGGGATTGGTGGTCAACCACTGAGTATTTTTGCAGAAATAACTTGTGTTATTAGATTTAAGAGGCAAATTAAGCCAGTTAAAGTTTATGTTTTGCCTATCGTTTTGCCAATAATCTCACCAGTGATCCTCGATCGGAATTTTTTATACTCCTTTAATATTCATTTGAAACAAATAAAACGTGTATGCTATTCAAAAAATTCATTATAAGTATTAATAATTCTACTTGCACTTTTAAACGTAGCAATTCTACAATGGTTCCTGATAGTTTTGGTCTTTTTAAAAAATGTTCAACACACAAAGCCGAATGTAAATATAAATTTGTTAATAATATTACGACTGAAAAAAACATGGGAAAACGGGTCACTGGATTAAAGTGCTATCGGGGTGGCAACTCTGAATTCGAAACCGAGAAAATGAGACTTTGGCAGCACTCCCCAGCTGTCAGAATTTTTTTCCTTCTTTTAAAACAATTGTAAAAAGAATGAACACGGGTCTTATAACGATTAACGAAAATAATAAAAGTAATCTTAAAAAATAAAAGAAAACGGAGTATTGTTTAAAATATGGTCAATAATGATAAATATGGAAAATCTAAATAAATTAAAAATAAAAATTCGATAGCAACGTTTATAATAGCAAGTTTTTTACTAATTATACTGCTAATTGTATCTCAAATAGAGTCATTAAGGGATCAATCAGGAATCTTCTTCGAGGATCAAGGCATGGTGAGTCTTCAAAAATCTTCGTGGTCATTGATAGCTTACGTCAACATGTCTACATACAAAGGCAATGATGATGTTCACAAATCTTTTCAGCATATTCAATGGTTTTGTGCAAAAACTAAAGATGTTGAACTGTACTGATGCAGAGAAATACAAGAACAAATAAAACGAAAGATGGGTTTCGTCAAGAGAAACATCGACTTTATCATCTCAAATAAGAAGCGTTCGAAGAGAGCACCACTAAGTTTTATTGGTGCTATACAGCATGCGTTATTTGATGTAATGGATTAGGAACATGCAGAGATGTTAGAAGAGCGTGTAACAAGTTATAAAAATAATGATGCATATGTCGTAGAATTATTAAAAAATATGACATCCATTCAAGATGTGACTTCAAATATCATTCATCAACAACATGATACCATGGAAGATTAACTAGCTAAAATAAAGACGAATTTAACGTCTTTAGTAGAAGAAATTTACCAAATTGATAATGCTCAAAAGTTTGATTTAACAGCTGTGTTCCCGTGGCGTCTGGTCTAGAGCCATAGCTCTATTTTCTATACAAAACATCAACAAACAATTAGAACCAGATCACAAGCTGGTTCTATCCAGTTCAATCGAATGCTGCCAAGTTTTCTCTGAATATAATAGTTGGCAACATTAACATATTTGACATAACCGAAATAATTTAAATATTTGATAGAAAGAAATTGTCAAATTTGCCGGGCGATTTTGTGTTTTTGTTTTATTTGAAGATGATTAGGTAGCGGCGCGCATTATAAAGTAAAACCTACTTCATTTTGTATTAAAGCGCGTGGTCTTTTAAAATTTTGTTCCGGTCGGAAAAGTGCAAGAAAAATGGCAAGTGAAGTGCAGTTCGTGCTTAACTGGAAGTAGCTGCTTAATAAACTTCTGCAAATTTGCTTGCAATAGCTCTGCAACGACACAACCAATTTATAATATTTCAAATTACAAATTCAGACTGAACTGCAGTTTACCGACCAGTTCCAAATCAAACAATAAAATGACCACGTTCTTCCAAATAAAAATGTAGTAAGATTTTATAATACGTCTATCGGACCCTTGTGACTCTAATAATCGAATACGAAGGAACGTCCTCTTAAAGCATAAATATAACTATGATTTAAGAGGATGTTCCTTTAAAAGATAAATCGACATGTTTCTGGCTAAGACCGTGATAAAGTACGGCGTAAAAATGCTAGAATTTTTTTGTTTTGTTTCCATATAGCCTGCTTTTAATGGTTGAAGTGTGGTCAATGGATGAAGTACTTTAATTAGCTTAATATTTCGACCTAAAATGATCTACTTCAAACTGCTTGTAGCCCGTTTAGTCGCTCCAACTTGAACATAGATGCATTTTTTAATTGTAGAATTTCGAGCACTTTTCCAGCTAATAATGAAAACGAAATTGTGTAAATTGCATTTAAACCCACATTTGAACACAACAGCTACTTTCAAATAATATTTGTCGAAATGAAAATGGCAGAAAGGCTAGTTGAGCAAAAGTGCTGCCAAGTTTGTCAAAATAGAACCGTTGGCGTTTCAGTAAAATAGATCTGGTTTAACTGCCACGGGAACACAGCTATTGTATGCCAGTCGTATTATAGATTATTTCGAGAAATTTCAAGAAGACATCATGCAGTTTGAGAGTTTATAAAAATGGTGCCCATCCACACATTATTAGTCCAGTACAACTGCAACATCATCTAGCAAGAATCGTATTGAAACTACCAAGAGAACTTCACATTTCTGATTAATGCGCAAGTGAAGTCTTTAGAAATTTTTACATGTCCAACCGAACAATATATAATTTTTGAAATCGAAATTCCACTAATTCTTAAAGATATATTTACCATTTATGAAACTTATTCATATCCAACTATGCACGAAGGCAGATTCGTTAGCATCACAATTTCAGCATCTACTATTGAACACATCTAAGACAAAATACTATAGCCTTGATTACATCGATTTTCTAAAATGTAAGGAAATGGAAGCTATGTGGTTATGTCCTCAAACACATCCTGTCCACAACATTGGTGAACGGAAAGTATGCGAAGAAGAGTTACTACTAAATACAAAGGAAACAATTAGCTGGAAATTGCATCGTGGAAGTTCAGTATCCAAGTTCAAAATGGATACAAATGTATGCTGCTAATACCTGGCTGTTTTCCATATTTGAAGAAGAAATAATTCAAATATTTTGTAACGAAAAAAAACATCACATCATCATATTAATGGTCAAGGTATTTTACATCTGGATTCAGGCTGTCACATGGAGTCACTTGAAGTAACGCTAGTTGCATTTAGTTTGCGAAGAGGTTTCGTACTTCAGTCCATTGGTTAACATCAGTCTTCAGTTACCAAGATTACATCCTATCCTTTTGAAAGAAATCAGCGCTACGATAGCTACCAATGATATTCCAAAATCGCAACAAACTATATTTGGTCTTCCTATCGACGTCGACATTCATCACGCAACTCATTACGACATAAGTATCATAACATGGATTGTGCTTATTGTCATCGCCAGTGCTGTTATTTGTGTGCTTAAACAGTTCTGTCAATTATCATCCAGATTTCTTCCTGTCACAATTGCTCTGCCACGCATCGGATTGACATAGGGTTATCAAAGCCGGGAGTATGTTTAGTTATTTATATAAAGTTATTTATATAGTATATTATATTTATATAGTAGTTTATATATAGTTTATTATAATAATCTAGTTAAGAATGCTGTTGGCCTGTGTGTCATAAATCTTATTGAAGTCAACATATTAGTATTACTATTTATAATATGGGATATAAAAATATTCCAAATAAAGTGAAAATCTTATCTGTGCATAAGACAAATACGCTTTTAGATATGTTGAATGCCAATGCATTGTATAGGCCGCATTTGTATAGGTATATTTATACAGTTCTTATAATGAACATTTATAAGGAAAACACTGCATGCATGTGCATTGCTGATGTTTTATGATGTTTTTTAGTATTAAGTGTATTTTAGCTTTAAGATTACTTTTAGGTACAAATATACAATAATAATATCATATATCGGCCATTCCTCGTCAAACCGGGCGCTTTCAACAAAAAATGACTTTATGAGCTCCGATCTTTTTGAAATTTTACGGACATGTTCTGTGCCAAAAATATTTGACACGTAATTTTTTTTATTAAAAAAAATGATTTTTTTCTGGCAGTTCTACCCCTTAATAAATTGAAAATTTTCGTCGATATTTAACAACGTCAGAAAAAAATAATTTTTTTTTGAAAAAAAAAAGTTTTAAAATAGTAAGCGTTGAGATTCCACTCTAAATTTTTCAGTGTTGGTGCATTATTTATGCAGTTTTGTGATGGTGTAAAAAAAAATTATGTGTTGAGCACCGAAATCGGGTTTAAAACTTTCGAACGATCATTTCTTATTATGTTTGTATTAGATATTTAAAAAAAGAGTAAACCAGTAGAAAGACCTCTTTAATATTGAACATATAGTTTATGTTCTACAGTAATAAAAAAATAAACGAAATCAAAAATAGTAAATCTCAAAAGTGCCCGGTTTGACGTGGAATGGCCGATATAATACCGTCTTCCAGAAATGATGTTATGAAAATTAAAGATTTATCAAATATTTAGTTGTCAATACCTTGAAATCTTGACTTGATAGAACATAAGTTTATAGAATTATACATTTCTTGAGACATTCAGGATATTAAAAATAAAGTCAAATCGCGTACACCACAAAATAATCATATATCTTTAAGCTACGAAAAACTTTTGCAATTTCATATTAAATAAAAAATATTTTGCAGAGCTCAGTATTGGGGAAATTATATCTCGTACGACTTTGACATATTTGGTCACTTTTGCTGCACTCTCTTATTATTCCCATTATTATTAGTACTAGTTAGAACTGTCGTCCTGACAGTACTTAAAAAAATACTTGTTGGGCCGCCAACTGGCCCAACTTTTATCCTCACCAATCAAAGAGAGTTTTTATTGTACATACACAAGTTTATTAATTGATTAATACGCTTAAAATAAGACTGTAACGCCATTCGGGCAAGTTGAATTTTCGAAGATGCCTTTTGGACTCAAGAACGCACCAGCAGTATTCCAATATTTTTCGAAAATTCTTTGAAGCAAGAAAAATAATAATTTATATGGACGATATATTGATAGCCACTGCCTATATTGGGAAACATACAGAATTACTTCGAGACGTATTGACGCGGGTTACTAGACGCAATCTAAAACTTTATCTAACAAATTGTAAGTTTTGTTATGATCAAATAGAATATATTGGCTATGCCGTAACATCAGTTGGGATTTCACCAAGTGAATCACAAATTGCTGCAAGAAAAAAAAAATCTCCAATGCCGACGAGTCAGAAAGAAAAAAAAAATTAATTACGAAATTGTTTTGACGGATTTATTAAACTGAAGACAAGTTTAGTAGAGTCGCCGGTGCTTGCTATATATAATTCTAAAAGGGATACAGAATTGCATTGTGACGCTAGTAGCATAGGCTTTGGAGCCATTTTGCTGCAACGTCAGGACGACGAAAAGCTCCATCCAATTTCATATTTTTCAAAAACTACTTTCGCTGCTGAATCTAAATATCATTGTTTCGAGCTAGAGACACTGGCGATTATATATGCATTGAGGCGATTCAGGGTATACTTGGAAGGTATAGCGTTTAAAATAATTACAGATTGCAATTCACTGACGATTACGTTAGAAAAAAAGCTAATCAATCTTCGGATAGCCAGATGGGCTCTAGAATTAGAGAATTATAATTATACCATGCATTATCGAAGTGGTATAGCCATGGGATCTGTAGACGTTTTAAGTAGATGCCAGATTGTCTCCATTCTGGATACGAGTGAAGTAGATTTACAGATTCAGTTCGCCCAGGGACGCGACGTGATTATAAAAAAATTGTTAACACCTCTGGAAAGTGAAGAAGTGTCAGATTTCGAATTAATTGATGGATTTGTATATAGGAAAACATCAGACGGGAGAAATTTGCTCTATGTGCCTAATGAAATGAAAATCGACACCAAGCTGTTGATAAGAACGAAATTTGTAAAACTATATCCAACTAATTCAACAAGTACGCGTGAAGCTACTGCCGCTTTAGAAAAGTATTTCTGTTATTACAGCCGACCGAAACGAATCATATCTGATCGTGGGACATGTTTCACTTTGGGGCGTTTCTCCTTAAACGAAACGTGACGGATATTCCGATGAACCCGACGATTTGTGATGCCAATTATTTTATTAGATATAAGTAATTTTTTAATCTAAATTGTGATTTATTTTTGTAAGTTATTGATCGAGGCCGACCAGTTATCAGATTGGACCGAGTTGTAATCATGGGAAAACGGGTCACTGGATTAAAGTGCTATCGGGGTGGCAACTCTGAATCCGAAACCGAGAAAATGAGACTTTGGCAGCACTCCCCAGCTGTCACAAGTTTTTTCCTTTATCTAAAACAATTGTAAAAAGAATGAACACGGGGTTTTATAACGTTTAACGAAAATAATAAAAGTAATCTTAAAAAATAAAAGAAAACGGAGTATTGTTTAAAATAAATGTGGAAAATCTAAATAAATTAAAAATAAAAATTCGATAGCAACGTTTATAATAGCAAGTTTTTTACTAATTATACTGCTAATTGTATCTCAGATAGAGTCATTAAGGGATCAATCAGGAATCTTCTTCGAGGATCAAGGCATGGTGAGTCTTCAAAAATCTTCGTGGTCATTGATAGCTTACGTCAACATGTCTACATACAAAGGCAATATGATGATGTTCACAAATTTTTTCAGCATATTTAATGGTTTTGTGTAAAAACTAAAGATGTTGAACTGTACTGTTGCAGAGAAATACAAGAACAAATAAAACGAAAGATGGGTTTCGTCAAGAGAAACATCGACTTTATCATCTCAAATAAGAAGCGTTCGAACAGAGCACCACTACGTTTTATTGGTGCTATACAGCATGCGTTATTTGGTGTAAGGGATTAGGAACATGCAGTGATGTTAGAAGAGCGTGTAACAGGTTATAAAAATAATGATGCATATGTCGTAGAATTATTAAAAAATATGACATCCATTCAAGATGTGACTTCAAACATCATTCATCAACAGCATGATACCATGGAAGATCAACTAGCTAAAATAAAGTCGAATTTAACGTCTTTAGTAGAAGAAATTTACCAAATTGATAATGCTCAAAAGTTTGCTTTAACAGCTGTGTTCCCGTGGCGTCTGATCTAGAGCCATAGCTCTATTTTCTATACAAAACATCAACAAACAATTAGAACCAGATCACAAGCTGGTTCTATCCAGTTCAATCGAATGCTGCCAAGTTTTCTCTGAATATAATAGTTGGCAACATTAACATATTTGACATAACCGAAATAATTTAAATATTTTATAGAAAGAAATTGTCAAATTTGCCGGGCAATTTTGTGTTTTTGTTTTATTTGAAGATGATTAGGGCGGTAGCGGCGCGCATTATAAAGTAAAACCTACCTCATTTTGTATTAAAGCGCGTGGTCTTTTAAAATTTTGTTCCGGTCGGAAAAGTGCAAGTCAAATGGCAAGTGAAGTGCAGTTCGTGCTTAACTGGAAGTAGCTGCTTAATAAACTTCTGCAAATTTGCTTGCAATAGCTCTGCAACGACACAACCAATTTATAATATTTCAAATTACAAATTCAGACTGAACTGCAGTTTACCGACCAGTTCCAAATCAAACAATAAAATGACCACGTTCTTCCAAATAAAAATGTAGTAAGATTTTATAATACGTCTATCGGACCCTTGTGACTCTAATAATCGAATACGAAGGAACGTCCTCTTAAAGCATAAATATAACTATGATTTAAGAGGATGTTCCTTTAAAAGATAAATCGACATGTTTCTGGCTAAGACCGTGATAAAGTACGGCGTAAAAATGCTAGCATTTTTTTGTTTTGTTTCCATATAGCCTGCTTTTAATGGTTGAAGTGTGGTCAATGGATGAAGTACTTTAATTAGCTTAATATTTCGACCTAAAATGATCTACTTCAAACTGCTTGTAGCCCGTTTAGTCGCCCCAACTTGAACATAGATGCATTTTTTAATTGTAGAATTTCGAGCACTTTTCCAGCTAATAATGAAAACGAAATTGTGTAAATTGCATTTAAACCCACATTTGAACACAACAGCTACTTTCAAATAATATTTGTCGAAATGAAAATGGCAGAAAGGCTAGTTGAGCAAAAGTGCTGCCAAGTTTGTCAAAATAGAACCGTTGGCGTTTCAGTAAAATAGATCTGGTTTGACTGCCACGGGAACACAGCTATTGTATGCCAGTCGTATTATAGATTATTTCGAGAAATTTCAAGAAGACATCATGCAGTTTGAGAGTTTATAAAAATGGTGCCCATCCACACATTATTAGTCCAGTACAACTGCAACATCATCTAGCAAGAATCGTATTGAAACTACCAAGAGAACTTCACATTTCTGATTAATGCGCAAGTGAAGTCTTTAGAAATTTTTACATGTCCAACCGAACAATATATAATTTTTGAAATCGAAATTCCACTAATTCTTAAAGATATATTTACCATTTATGAAACTTATTCATATCCAACTATGCACGAAGGCAGATTCGTTAGCATCACAATTTCAGCATCTACTATTGAACACATCTAAGACAAAATACTATAGCCTTGATTACATCGATTTTCTAAAATGTAAGGAAATGGAAGCTATGTGGTTATGTCCTCAAACACATCCTGTCCACAACATTGGTGAACGGAAAGTATGCGAAGAAGAGTTACTACTAAATACAAAGGAAACAATTAGCTGGAAATTGCATCGTGGAAGTTCAGTATCCAAGTTCAAAATGGATACAAATGTATGCTGCTAATACCTGGCTGTTTTCCATATTTGAAGAAGAAATAATTCAAATATTTTGTAACGAAAAAAAACATCACATCATCATATTAATGGTCAAGGTATTTTACATCTGGATTCAGGCTGTCACATGGAGTCACTTGAAGTAACGCTAGTTGCATTTAGTTTGCGAAGAGGTTTCGTACTTCAGTCCATTGGTTGACATCAGTCTTCAGTTACCAAGATTACATCCTATCCTTTTGAAAGAAATCAGCGCTACGATAGCTACCAATGATATTCCAAAATCGCAACAAACTATATTTGGTCTTCCTATCGACGTCGACATTCATCACGCAACTCATTACGACATAAGTATCATAACATGGATTGTGCTTATTGTCATCGCCAGTGCTGTTATTTGTGTGCTTAAACAGTTCTGTCAATTATCATCCAGATTTCTTCCTGTCACAATTGCTCTGCCACGCATCGGATTGACATAGGGTTATCAAAGCCGGGAGTATGTTTAGTTATTTATATAAAGTTATTTATATAGTATATTATATTTATATAGTAGTTTATATATAGTTTATTATAATAATCTAGTTAAGAATGCTGTTGGCCTGTGTGTCATAAATCTTATTGAAGTCAACATATTAGTATTACTATTTATAATATGGGATATAAAAATATTCCAAATAAAGTGAAAATCTTATCTGTGCATAAGACAAATACGCTTTTAGATATGTTGAATGCCAATGCATTGTATAGGCCGCATTTGTATAGGTATATTTATACAGTTCTTATAATGAACATTTATAAGGAAAACACTGCATGCATGTGCATTGCTGATGTTTTATGATGTTTTTTTAGTATTAAGTGTATTTTAGCTTTAAGATTACTTTTAGGTACAAATATACAATAATAATAATATCATATATCGGCCATTCCTCGTCAAACCGGGCGCTTTCAACATAAAATGACTTTATGAGCTCCGATCTTTTTGAAATTTTACGGACATGTTCTGTGCCAAAAATATTTGACACGTAATTTTTTTTATTAAAAAAAATGATTTTTTTCTGGCAGTTCTACCCCTTAATAAATTGAAAATTTTCGTCGATATTTAACAACGTCAGAAAAAAATATTTTTTTTTTGAAAAAAAAAAGTTTTAAAATAGTAAGCGTTGAGATTCCACTCTAAATTTTTCAGTGTTGGTGCATTATTTATGCAGTTTTGTGATGGTGTAAAAAAAAATTATGTGTTGAGCACCGAAATCGGGTTTAAAACTTTCGAACGATCATTTCTTATTATGTTTGTATTAGATATTTAAAAAAAGAGTAAACCAGTAGAAAGACCTCTTTAATATTGAACATATAGTTTATGTTCTACAGTAATAAAAAAATAAACGAAATCAAAAATAGTAAATCTCAAAAGTGCCCGGTTTGACGTGGAATGGCCGATATAATACCGTCTTCCAGAAATGATGTTATGAAAATTAAAGATTTATCAAATATTTAGTTGTCAATACCTTGAAATCTTGACTTGATAGAACATAAGTTTATAGAATTATACATTTCTTGAGACATTCAGGATATTAAAAATAAAGTCAAATCGCGTACACCACAAAATAATCATATATCTTTAAGCTACGAAAAACTTTTGCAATTTCATATTAAATAAAAAATATTTTGCATCGTACGACTTTGACATATTTGGTCACTTTTGCTGCACTCTCTTATTATTCCCATTATTATTAGTACTAGTTAGAACTGTCGTCCTGACAGTACTTAAAAAAATACTTGTTGGGCCGCCAACTGGCCCAACTTTTATCCTCACCAATCAAAGAGAGTTTTTATTGTACATACACAAGTTTATTAATTGATTAATACACTTAAAATAAGACTGCTCGCGACCACGTCCTAAACTGAACTAAAAACTTATTACATTTTTATTATTAAAATAAAGCTTAACTTAATTACTGCTTACGCTGCATTCTTTTAAGCGCGCCAATGTTCTCACGCCGCGGTAGCTCAGTGGTTAGTGCGTTGGACTGCGAGCCAAAAGGTCCCCGGTTCAAGCCTGGACTGGGGCTAACAACATCTTTTCATAGAAACATTTTTCTATACCGCGCTACCTCTCGACAGTAAATGGCAAACCTACGAGAGTAAAACATTGCCTATGAAAAGCTCTCACCCGCCGTTCGGATTCGGCAATAAACTGTAGGTCCCACTAATTTGAGTACAAATATAACACGCACAGCTCAAATGGTGAGAGAGCTCGGCCGAAGTTCTATACAGGACTGTAGCGCCAAACTATTATTATTATAATGTTCTCACGCTCGCTGGTATGCACCGGATACGCGTGCAAGTGCTAGACGCATCGTCAGCACCTTTTTCGGTTGCACCCGCTGCATGCTCGCCGTAAATCCTCCCCCTTTAAATATCTGCGTCCCGCAGATCTATTTATGGAATGTGCTGCTGGCCTCGATGATCGGTGGTAGGTGAGCTGTATGGAGTTGATGTGGTGTTATGTGTGCCTCCTCGTAACCTTTTGCCAAATTAAAACGATAAGGGCTCATTCTAACCTTTGGCACTGCGAGGACGTACAACATAAGAGTTCCATTCGTGTACACTGATGGCTGACCAAATTCGATAGCCTCTATCATGTTCTGATACGGCAAGGTTTCTAGTTCATCTAACACGGTGTTGACCTCTCCTGCGTCTATCAAATTATTGTTGACTATTCCTTTTTTAGCCATTTGACAAGCTCTGACTACTTCATTGACACTTTCTTTCAGTATAAGGATTTTGTTGAGCAGGTTTTCGTCTGTGTCCTTTTTTTCAATCATGTTGTTAAGGCGGTCCACCATTTCGTTCACCCTGCTGATGAGTTCGCTTGATGTTGCTAAAACCCGGCTGTTGTTTTTAAACTGATAATTATTATTTTCGACGATGGCTGCTTGACTTTGTAAAATCTTTGGTCTGGGCCAGATAGAATTCAAGGATCAGACGTAACCCTTCTTCTTTAACATCCTGTTGAATAACCTTCTCCGTATCAGCAACGGCATCTGCGTAATGTTGTATATCGATGGTATGGACGAGCTTGAAATATCCGTTAGTTATCCAGGATGTCCCGTCTCGGTCGGTAACCACGGGTGTATTGTAACTGAAAACATACAACGCGTCTGCTGCAGCTATCAGGATTAGTCTGAAAGTTTATATGAATACATTCTTTTCTACTACTGTTACTTTTGAATGATGTGAAACAATCTAAAAGAATTTTCCTTAATTATTAGATTTATAATAGGTTTAAGTATTTGTTATATTTGATTGATGCGAGAATCTAAAAAATCTAAAAGAATTTATATTATTTATTGGATTTACATTTTATATTATATATTATTTATATATTATTTTATATTTGTTTACGTACAAACGTAAACTCGATATGTTTGGACATCTCCGTCCGTCATATCCACACAATCGATTATTTATCGATTACTGCGGCGAACCGGCAAATAATACTTCACTCGTTACGTTTACTTAAAACCGAGCGCACGATACCCACCCGTCTCCGGACATTTAAAGTTTTAAAGTTTAAAGTGTAAACTCACCCGTCAACGCGCCATTCGGTCCCGCGACAAGTAACATAAACAATTAAAACAAAACCCAACAATCAACACAAACTCACAACAACAGGAAGGAACAACCACAGGAGGAGTCCTACACTACAAAACACTGCAACAGAAACAACACGGAATTACAACATTCACAAAAACCACTTGGCATCAAACACTGAAAATAAGGTAAAATATTTGCATTAATTATATTGTATTTGCCGCGACCCATTCGACCCAATCGACAATTGAAATTTACATATTTCAATCCGCCAATTGCCATTACTTCGTTCGTCAGCCGAACATTTGGTCACTTCGAGCCTTTATTAAAAAGACTACGAAATAGTTTTGGCAAGGATTGACCCGCTGAAACAATAAAAATATTTGGCGTTAAGCAGTTGAGGTAGCGGATAGGACTTCCAACTAACGCCGTAGGCGCTCAGATAACAGGACTCAACCAAACAGTCGCAGCAACCCCGTCCAAATCGTGTCCATTGACATTGCGTTCACCGATTATCCCGAATTTTAAAGTCAAAACGCAAGCACTTGTACTTAAGACCCTCACAAGTGACTTGCGAATATTTGCAACTTGGTCATATGAGAAAAGTGACTCATTCGCCAGCTAAATCTTGCACACCCACCCACTACTATTTAGCACATCATGCAGTCATAAAACCCGATCGTGTCACAACAAAGCTGCGTGTTGTATTTAATGCATCCAGCAATACTGCCAACGGCAAGAGCCTAAATGATGTGTTGCATACTGGACCCGTTCTACAACAAGATTTAGTTTTGAAAATTATTTAATGCCGTCTTTTCCAATTTGTCTTTAATGCAGACATTTAAAAAATGTATCGTCAAATTTGCGTCGACCCTGCACACACACCCTATCAAAGAATTTTGTTTAGGAAATCCTTAGAAGAACCCATTCAGGATTATGAGTTGCAAACAGTTACATTTGGTGTTAACTGTGCCCTTTACCTTGCCATTCGGACCCTACAGCAATTAGCGCAAGACGTACATGAGACCCACCCACAGGCTTCGTATATTCTACGAAACTGCATGTACGTAGATGATGTTCTGGCAGGCACTCATGAGATTGAAAGTGCTATTAATGCTCGAGATGAGCTAATCGCTGCTTTAAAATCAGCAGGATTTTCGTTGCGCAAGTGGATTGCGAACGCACCCGAAATATTGGAAAATCTGCCACAAGAACACTTGCTGCTAACAAATTTAGTCAATTTATCTGAGCAATGCCAAGGTAATGCAAAGACCCTAGGCATTCGATGGACCCTGGGGCGAGTAGTAAAAACGTATCTAGGTTCAGACTCAAGAACCAGAGTTGTCGATATTCGAACGACCAAAGGGACTACTACTAGACCCATTACAAAAGTAGTAGTCCTACCCACCCAATAAATACCCATTTAGGTCGCCATGGCAATATACAATTTGACCCACCCTTATTTTTCAGTAGCCATGGCCCCAAACAACAAGCGCGTCAGCAGCGGTTCCAACAACAGCGGTGCAAACACCAAGCGCGCAAATAATAAGCGCCCCAACCACAGCGGTGCCAATAAAAAGCGCGCCAACAGCAAGCGCCCCAACAACAAGCGGTGCAACAACACCAACGAGAACAATGCCATTCGCACCGAGGGCAACCGCAACAACAACACCAGCTGGCGTAACAAAAAGTCTTCCCGACTTAACTCCGCCCACTCTAGCCGTCGTACCGATTCAACTGGACGACACACTCGACCCAACATGTGGCGTGTGGAATTTGCCAAGATCATCGCCTGTCCACCTGCTTCAGGTTCAGGGAGAAGAACCTGGTGGAAAAGTATGAGGTGGTGATGCAGTATCATCACTGCATTAACTGTTTGGCCCGGTCGCATCTTATTGATAGCTGCACCAGCAAGGAAAGGTGTGCGATATGCCAAGAAAGGTACCACACAAGCTTGCATGGACATTCGCGACTCAATCAAGGTGACCGGAACCCAAACAGAGCAGGACTTAAACGACCCGTTGCGAACGCAAGCAATGCGAGCTACAAGCGACCCGCTGAGAATCCAGGCAATTCCACAAACCACACACCTTTTGCTAACCCAAGCATGTTTTTAAGGCAGACCCTTATACCCACTGCCACTATCAAAGTGTACCATGGCAAAAATGGCCATCTAGTACGAGCGTTGGTGAACCCGACAAGAAATGTCACCATCATCGCTCAGCAGCTCGTCAATCAGCTGAAGCTGAGTACGAGTCGCCTCGATAATTTAAAAATTTGTAAGGTGGTAGTGGGTCCTCGGTTTGACCACCCATTTAGATGCGACATTAACGCACTAGTGTCAACCGAGTTGCCTAGGAAGCCGTACGAGCGTGACGTTGATGAAGCCATCTTGAGACGATTCACTCACATGATGCTCGCCGACCTAAAAGTTACGGCTTCCGACCCAGTGATGCTAGAGTTGGGTGCGGATTTTTATCCGCAAATACTTAATCCAGGAGTTTTTAACTGCGAAAATGGATACGCAGTGGCTCAGAGCACTGCGTTCGGCTGGACACTCTCTGGTCCATGTTGTCTCTGAGCCCCCAACGCATGGAGCTGTCCTTAAAAAACTACCCTAGACCCTAATAATATAAAAAAATGAATTTAAAAAATGGAATTAAGTATTGCAGACACTGCAAGGCGGGCGGAATGTTTACGTACAAACGTAAACTCGATATGTTTGGACATCTCCGTCCGTCATATCCACACAATCGATTATTTATCGATTACTGCGGCGAACCGATTGACCGTCGGCTCTGTCAACGGTCGCCGCAAATAATACTTCACTCGTTACGTTTACTTAAAACCGAGCGCACGATACCCACCCGTCTCCGGACATTTAAAGTTTAAAGTGTAAACTCACCCGTCAACGCGCCATTCGGTCCCGCGACAAGTAACATAAACAATTAAAACAAAACCCAACAATCAAAACAAACTCACAACAACAGGAAGGAACAACCACAGGAGGAATCCTACACTACAAAACACTGCAACAGAAACAACACGGTATTACAACATTCACAAAAACCACTTGGCATCAAACACTGAAAATAAGGTAAAATATTTGCATTAATTATATTGTATTTGCCGCGACCCATTCGACCCAATCGACAATTGAAATTTACATATTTAAATTCGTGTTTCCCAATCCGCAAATTGCCATTACTTCGTTCGCCAGCCGAACAATATTATTTATAGAGAGTTTACACTCCCCATTTTTTTTTATAATTATTTAAAAAATTAAATGTATGTGAAACATTTTAATGAATTTCTTCTTATAAAGTTAGACATCCTTTTTTTCCAGTTTTAAGATATTGAGGAGTTAATTGCTATGTAAATGTTTTTTTTTCGTTTATATTTTTGATGTGGGATTTGTGAACCCTCTTTCGCTAACCGTCAGAACAGTAACTTTATTGTTTTTCTTGAAAATCTCTCGTATTTATTGCGAGAAATATTGTCTCGCCTGGCCTAACATTTTTTGGCGAAGGGCGTGACCTATTTGCTTTTTCGTTTTGGATCAATAATTTCTTTTCAATTAAACCTCTGGTCGGAATTTACCTTGGCACGAAAGTTTTGGTAATTTATTCTCTCTGTCCTGTTAAAAAAATATTACTCGGTTTTTTATTTGCGACGGAGTGTATTGTGTTGTTATATCTGTCTACCGCTACATAAACCAATTCTTTCATGTTAAGTCTTACACTTTCATTTTGAAGGCAACGGTAAATCTCTAACACGGTAGAATGAAGTCTTTCAACTTGCCCATTTAATTCGCTGCGCTTAGAAGGTGTTAGATAAACTTCGATGCCTAACATCTTTATGAAATTCAGAATTATAGGACATATGAAACTGCGTTCATTGTCGGTGACCATAAACTTGGGAACTGAAAAAAAATGTAAAACCTTAATGAGTTTTTCCCTGAGGTGTAATACGGAACGATCTTTAATGTGGTAGAATTTTGCGAATTTGGAAAATTTGTCAATACATGTAATAAATTTTTCATTTTGAATTTCCATAATGTCGAGATGGAGTATTTCTGTGGGATAGGTTGGTACGGGTGTCGGTTGAAGTTCAGGTTGCACAGGTCGCCAGTCATATTTTTCGCCTTACAAATGTCACAGTTTGAAGCATATTCTTTAATCAAAGCATTCATTTGTGGGAAATAATATCGCTCGAGAATTTGGGCTTTGTTTCCCTTTGCATTTCGATGCGCTCTCCTATGCTCTGTCTCGATGATGTGGAATCTGTATTCTTCGTTTTTGACATCTTCCACTACTCTTTGTGTCACGCGTATTTTGTATTTATTAAAATTTGATAAGTAAATTTCCTGTAACAGAGCCAAATATTGTTCCGGTATTTTGATTCCGTTAACCAAATTAGGGTTAAGATATTCTCTCAACAAACATATGAGGTCGTTTTTGGCAAAATTTGGATTTGAAATATAGAATCGATTAAATCCAGGGTGAGGCGTCTCTTGGGAAAGTAATTCAGCTTTCTCTTGTTGATTTCGAAATACATAGATGGGAACTGCGACGTGTGGGATCAAATCCGATGAATCTTGTTCTGCGCTGTGCGCTGTAACTGCGTTTGATTGTATGTCGACTGATTCAATCGGCTCTCTGGTCTCACTAACCGTATCAGTACAAGAATTACCCTCAGAAGCTGTATTGGTGCAAGAGTCTCCTTCGCTTGCGGTTTCCGTGGAAGAACCTAAATGGTTTGCCTCAGTTTTGAGCCTCGAAAGAGCGTCAGCAACAAAATTTGATTTACCTGGTTTGTAAATCAACCTCTTTAATTTAGCATTGTAGTTTCTATTTCCCAATGCATAAGTAAGTGGTTGATGATCAGTGAAAATGCGTATTTTGCTCGAGTCATAAATATATGACCTTAAGTTGTCGAAGGCCCAAACTATGGCAAGCATTTCCTTTTCATTCGTCGCATAATTTTCCTCCGTTGAATTAAGGGAACGGGTGATGTATGCGATAGGTCTGTCTTGATCAGATTTTCCCTGAGACAATACTGCTCCTATTGCGTAATTTGACGCGTCAGTTGGTAAATTAAATGGTTGTTTAAAATTTGGAAAAATTAGAACTTCGGATGAAGCTAACATTATTTTCAAAGTTCACTTCGTCACCTTTTAATTCGGTGGGGACTTTTTTTGACTGATTTGCTTTTATCTGAGCATTTTGTCCTCTCGTCAAATTTGTGAGTGGCTTCGCGACCTTTGCGTTGTCGCGAATGAATTTGCGATAGTAAGAGGTCATTCCTAAAAACCTTTTTAAGTCTTTTAAGTTATCGGGAGGAAGGATTTGTTGAATGGCTGTTACCATTTTTTGGTCGGCTTTAATACCTTCAGAACATACGACATATCCCAGAAACTCAACCTCGGTCTTCATAAATTTGGTTTTTTCCAGGTTTACTTTTAAATTACATTCTAACAACCGAGAAAATACCGTATCAACATTCTGGAGATGTTCTTATTCATCTTTGCCGAAAACAATGATGTCGTCGATATAAACATAACAGATTCGACCAACGAATTCCCTCAACACATCGTCAATCATCCTTTGGAAAATTGCCGGCGCATTTCTGAGACCAAAAGGAAGTCTCAAAAACTCATACTTCCCGTTGAGCGTTGAAAAAGCCGTCTTAGGAATATCCGAAGCTTTGATCGAGATCTGGTGGAACCCAGAAATCAAATCGATGGTCGTAAAGAACTTTGCGTCACCTAAACTTGTAAGGATTTAGGTTATATCCGGAAGTCTCAAAAACTCATACTTCCCGTTGAGCGTTGAAAAAGCCGTCTTAGGAATATCCGAAGCTTTGATCGAGATCTGGTGGAACCCAGAAATCAAATCGATGGTCGTAAAGAACTTTGCGTCACCTAAACTTGTAAGGATTGAAGTTATATCCGGAATAGGGTACGTGTCGCCTGTTGTGACAAAATTTTATTCGCTTGAAATCGACTACCATAGGATATTGCTTTTCGCCACTTGGTTTTGGCTTTTTAGGGACAATCCATATAGTGTTTAGGGACAATCCAGATAGTATTTCATTTATTTGTTTTTCGACCTCTTCCCTCATACTCACAGGGTATGGGTAACTTTTAGTATAAATTGGTTCTTGAGTTGTAGTTTTTATTTCGCCGAATACATTGGTTCTAACAGATTCTCCAGCTTTTATCGGTTCGAAAAGAGATTCATATTTTTTTATCAGTTTATGTAATGTAGTTTTAGCGTTGTCCGTGGGTTGGTCATTTATTATGAAATTTATTTGTTCAGAAATCTTATTTTTTATAGGAATACTTATATTAGGACTTAAAAACAAAATGTTCTTTTTGCGGTCAATAACTGCCTCTAATTCTTTAAGTGTGTCATCTCCAATTATTCCATCGAAAGACCTGGTAATATGAAAAAGGTAATAAAGTTGTTATTTCCAAACTTTTTGAAAAATTTCCCTATTAATTTGCGGTTAATTGTAATATTTCCTGCGGATGAATGAACTGAGAGCCGGCATCTAAAGTTTCTTTAATAAATTTTTTGTTTGCCCCAGTATCTATCAAAAAATTTAATGCTTTTCCATTTTTTGTGAAATACTCTATATATGGAAGGCTGGAGAGGCGCTTTCCATAAAATTTTCTTCGCTTTCTATATTGTTGTTGGCGTTGTTGTCGTCGCCTCTCACTTTCTCTTCGAAATTTTCAACTTCTAAGTTGTATAGACGCTGTTGTTTCCTTGGTTAATTTCCCCAAGAAGTACTACACTTGAACCCATTTCCAGGATGGTTCATTAATTCACCTGTCTGGTTTGCATAAAGCGGTCCACATCAATCTTCTCAGCTGGCTTAGGATTGTTAGGAGGCGGAGGTGTGGTCGATTGCCACGGTTTGTCATTAAAGTTGCCATTGGGATGATGAGGGGTAGGTCCTGATCTAAATGGGTTTAAATTACCGTGAAATGTTTTTTTAAAGGGAAAGGGAGTGCCTGATGATAGTCTACCCTAGAAAGTTGATTCATCGGAACCGCTACTTTGTTTGGGACACGTGATTGTATGCGAAGGCCTAAGTTCTGCAACTCCAGACAAGCTGAGTAAGCTTCAGACAGAGTCCTTGGTTTTTGTATAATCAACATGCGTCACATTTCCCCGTTGAGTCCGCGAATAAAAACGTCCAACGCACGATTTCTGTACGTTTCCACCAAAACCGTGACAGTTTCCTGTGCATAATTCTCAGTTTTCACTTTATTGATGATTAGTGAAAACTGATGGTTAACAGGAGCATAGAATTCGTCGATATTCGAGTTTCTTTGAGTCAACTGACTCAGCTGGTGCTCCAACGTCCTGATATCTCTTTTATCAGCGTAATGTAAAGATAAAATACGTTTAATAGTTCCCCAATCTTCGTCAAAGACATTACATGACACTAAAGCAGTGTCAGCGGCATCCCTGATTTTTTGTCTTATGTGCCTTAGGATCGCCCGGTATATCGGTTTGTGACGGACGATCTCATAATCTTGTAGTATGGCTTCCACACTGTGGACCCAAGACAAATACTGAGTAGGACCTCCATCGAAAGGTCTTAGCTCCTTCACGCAATCAGGGAGTTTACCAGTTTCTCGTAACTCGGTTCTAGGTTTTTGCAAAGCATAACTAGGTTCTTCCGTATTAAATTGACTTCCTACCACAGCGACCTCTCTTTCTTTCATACTATTGAAACACTCACCTAATTTTCTTACTTCTTCAGTAAGCTCCGAATTTCCTTCTATTGCTAACAAACGCCCTTCTACCCCTGTTAACTGCTGCAGGATAGCATTAACGGCTCCTGTCAGGTTTGTCAGCGTTTTTCGCATTTCTTCCATTTTTAATTTTACTTTATTGTTCTGATGGATTTTTTTTCCTTTAAAGGAAAGAGTTTTCACTTACCCTATATCCTCATTTGTTAGTGGATTTAGTTGTTTTATTTCTTTCTTGTTCGTTGTGGCACTCACAGCATCGACATTTCTAATTTGTCCTAGTGGCGTGTTGATCTGGAAAATTAAAAGATTTTTTTAGTTCGTATAAATAATTTGTAGTCAGTCAAGGAAGCGCCACACTATCCTTTTTAGAAGTCCACGTTTATGCTTGTGGACGACCTACTCAGGCGCAGTTAACTTCACGGCTTATCGGATAATCTTTTGTGATCTCCTAAATAGGAAGATTGTTTTTTAGGCAATCAATCACCAGATGAAATCTCATAGCACTATAGACTGACTTTGGCCCAATTTTGGCTTTAGTTTAATATTGAGCATAAATTAATGCATCTTATACTTTTACTATTTTTTATTCAATTATATATTTTTTATTAGGTTATATCCTTTGAGCTACCCCGTAGGACTCGCAAGATGAAAGCATAGAGTGTTATTCGTAAATTTTTTATTTTACTTTTATTTTTCCATTTTAAAATTTTTTGTTATATCCTTTGAGCTACCCCGTAGGACTTTGGGAAGACATGGGGACTATCGCCGAGCAAAACCTTATGGATTTACACGGCAATGATAAGACCGATGATATCATATGCATCAGTAGTCTGGTGGAACAAGCTGTCGCGAAAATGCGTGACAACTAGTCTTGCCAAGATTCAGAGAACTGTGTGTCTGGGTGTTACGGGTGCCTTTCCCACTACACCTGGTCCAGCACTGAATGCAATCTTAAACCTACCACCACTTGACATCTTCATCAGAGGCGAAGCCATGAAAGGCTGCTGGAGACTAAAACGAGGTGGTTTCTGGTTTAATGTTCCCTGGAATATCTCTGATATTGCACTTGACACTCCATTAGACACCTGTCTACTGGAGATGCCCTCTGATGCAATGATAACGGAAATATTACCAAGACGAAATTTTGAGGTCTGCCAACCTGACATTCAAGACTGGCTAACGCCTGACTGTGAGCCAGGTAGAGGGTCACACCGCATTTTCACAGACGGCTCCAGAACCGATCAGGGATCTGGTGCTGGAGTGTTTGTGGAACCGGATGACCGCAGACTTCACTTCGCCTTAGGCGACAATGCCTCGGTATTTCAAGCCGAAGTCTATGCTATACTTATGGCTATGGACTACATTGCGGATAATAGATGGCAGAACAGGGCTATATCAGTTTGCAGCGATAGTCAGGCTGCTCTTATGGCTTTGAACAACCAGGTCATCACATCCAAAATTGTACGTCAAGCAGATCACGTCTCAATTGTGTTGGTAAATACAATACACTGAAACTGATTTGGGTGCCGGGCCATAAAGGAGTTTCGGGCAATGAAACATCTGACGAACTAGCACGTGCTGGATCTGAGGATAATCCATTTGGACCAGAACCTGTGCTTGGACTACCTGCATCTACGGGGAAATTCGTCATCAGCTCTTGGGTCGCCTCCGCACACAAGAGCAGATGGCTGAATGAGACGAAATGCAGATTCTCCAAGCTCATGACACCGACGATAACCAAAAGATCGGCCTCGTTTCTACTTTCCTTAAGTAGAAAGGAGTGCAGAAAACTGACGGGACTTCTAACGGGACACAACGCATGTGAAAAACACATGAACGCAATCGGCCTGGCCGAAAGCGCCTTATGTTCTGCCTGCTACGAAGAAACTGGCACCACAGAGCACTATCTCTGTGACTGTCCAGCATTTTCTAGAATAAGAGGGCAGATCTTTGGCACAGACTTGATGAGAGAGGATCAGCTTCACTCTCTATCACACAATAGCTTTCTTAGATTCAATAATGAATCTAAGAAGTATCATTAAAAACCAGGGAACTGGGTCACAGCACAATGGATATAACCCTGTCTGAGTGCTGTGGCTCTATTTTTTATCCCACATTAACTCGCAGGATAAAGATATAATATGTTATTTGCAATTTATTTTATTTTTTAGATTAGTTTTCTTTCTTTGACATTGGTGCATAGTTGGACTGAATTTATTTTCCTCATATCCTGTCACAGTTTACTGCACACTATCATTGTATATAAAAAAAAAATGCATATGAGATATGTGGCGATGGCTTAATTCTTCGTTATCACTGTTTTATTGATTAAAATTTCATAAAACTCCTTATAACTGGTGGGAGGAAGCTTTACAGAATTATTTTACAGAATTATTTTGTTTTTTCACCTTTTTTTTTTCTTTCTCACAAAAAGAACACACACTAGTTTTTCAATTAATTAATTTGTAACCACTTTACGCCACAGGACCTCATTAAGGTACCCGCTTTTTTATCGGGTCCCTGCTCGGGCGCCAGTTAGAACTGTCGTCCTGAGAGTACTTAAAAAAATACTTGTTGGGCCTCCAACTGGCCCAACTTTTATCCTCACCAATCAAAGAGAGTTTTTATTGTATATACACAATTGATTAATACGCTTAAAATAAGACTGCTCGCGACCACGTCCTAAACTGAACTAAAAACTTATTATATTTTTATCATTAAAATAAAGCTTAACTTAATTACTGCTTACGCTGCATTCTTTTAAGCGCGCCAATGTTCTCACGCTCGCCGGTATGCACCGGATACGCGTGCAAGTGCTAGACGCATCGTCAGCACCTTTTTCGGTTACACCCGCTGCATGCTCGCTGTAACTTACTGTTATTATTATAATTCCCATTATTATTATTATTACGATTTTTATTCCGATAGTTATTGTTATCATAAATAATTTTTCTATTATCATTATCACTATTATTGTTATTTTAATTGTTATTATTGCTATAATTTTCATTCTTATAATTATTACGATTATTATTTCGATTACTATTATTATTGTTATTATACCAAACCGAAGATGAAAAATCACTAAGGCCATATATTTGAAAATTCAGTTTAATAAAAAGTACGAAATTCTACAATTATCCTTTAAAAAGGGTCCGATCACATCTATGTTGGACTTAAACTATAGAATAAGATACATAGGACATTCCTTATAAAAAAAATAGTACAATATTACCATAAGTATGGAGTAAAAAATCAGTGAAATTTGTGTAAAATGAACGGCAATCATCGAAATATGAATAAAACGGTGTTGATTCCACAAAGATGGTCGGATTTGAACTATTTTTGGATTAAATGATAGGTTTTATGCAGTTCTTTCATATCCAATTAAAACTAATAAAAAAAAATCCGTTATTCTATAGCAACGTTACTGTTTAAATGGGACTTAGTCGCATATTAACAGAATAAGAATAGCAACCAGCCGCCCCTACTTGCACTCAGAAAATTGTTGCAAGGCATTAATTCCAATTTTCGGATTTATAAATGATCTAATCCCTACGAATCAGCCGTAGACCGCCCACCCACACCTTCTTCAACTCAAAGCATGTTGCAAGGTGTCAGCATGGATTTTTGTTGTATTTTTAGGTAGTCATTGGGGTAATAAAGGTATTATTTTTTCCGCGGCTGCAGGCTCCATTGCCTGCTTGTTCTGTGAAGTACACAATAAACCCTGTCTAGACCCCTTTTTGTTACCTGGTGAACGAGGGCGAACATATTTTTTAACTTATATTTTTAATTTGTTATTTAAAGGACCGTTTGTTTGTTGTGTCTGGGAAACAGAGTTCTTCCATTTTTTTTGCAAATAAACTAATAACGGGTCATGCGTTTTGTCCATTTTTTTACATTTTGTAGCGGAATGTGTTGTCTATACGTCAAGCTTGGTACTATTTGCATCCAAAAATATTCTGATTTGTTACGATATTTTATATCATTAAAAGCATTTAACTCAATACTATTTTTTTGACTTAGTGACTTTTCACTGAACGACGACGATATAAATTCCTGTCACTCAGTTTCATTTGTTGCCTTTACCGTTATATCACATTCTTGTGTGAATTTGTATACCTCCAAAGGCAAATCATTTGGGGCCCTACCTGAGAACATAGTCACAATTTATATTAGTAGTATCACTAGTGAATTTCTTTTCTATGCTCTTTGCTGCAATTGCACAGGTTTGTTGACGTATTCCCGAATCTAGATAGCGTTTCCACCTGTAATAAGCTGGGTGCCTTGTCTGATTCGATCTCAAATATATTGGAGCAATTTCCAGGCAGTGAAATTGTTGTTGCCGGCGATTTTAATGTGCACAACGCCACTTGGTTGAGCCACTCGGGTCTTCCAACACAGGAGGATTGTTATGTTTAGCTGTTTGCAGAGTGCAATCAACTCACTCAACTGGTGAAGGAACCGACGTACGTCCCACGCGTCGGTGGGCAAAGCCAAAAAGTCCTAGACCTTTTTCTGACTTCACATCATGAAAAATATGATGTAAAAGTCCTTGCACCTCTTGGTAACTCCGACCACTGTACTGCCGTTGATTTTCGTATTCTAGTTTACGAATCTCTTCGATTAAAGCCCAGAAGAGGACTGTATGGCTTTACGAAAAAGCAAATTGGGTTGCGTTAAATGATTTGTTTCGCAATTTTAATTGGAAATTGTGTTTCGCAGACAGAGACATAAATACCGCAGATTTAATGGTACAAAATATTAGTTTATTAGGTATGCGGTCCTTCATACCTTCTAAAAAAAATTAGCATTAAACCCAAGGACCACTCCTGGTTTATTGAGACTTGTAAGATTGCAGTCAGGTCGAAAGAGGAAGCCTTTCAAAATTGGCGTTCTAACAAAAATGCTGACACAGAAAGACTCTGCATACATGCTGTAATGCCTTGATCTCGCGCGAGGTTTTTTTTACTACCATAGAGGTAGTAAAAATTTGTGGTCATTCGTAAAAAGGGCGAAGAATCAGACGACATCGTCTACTCCAACTCTTATTATGAATGGCAAGACCTTCACTGACCCGGTTGATAAAGCTAATCTCTTGGCAGAATTATTTGCAAATAATTCAACGCTCCCAGATAGTAATCAACCACTGCCCGTCGTCGATTTGTTTCTTCTGCAATGCCGGAGATACATTTTCGAACTCGGGCAGTTAAAAAGGTTTTAGCAAACCTCAATATTAACAAAGCCTCTGGGCCGGATGCCATATCTGCCCATGTGTTGAAGAAGTGCGCGTCAACGCTGGCCTGTCCGTTGCGTAAACTTTTCAACATCCACACGAGAGGAGTTTTTCCATCTTGTTGGAAGGTTGCCAATGTCCAGCCAGTTCCGACAACGGTCGAGGCCACGAACCCTGCCAATTACCGACCCATTGCAATATGCTCTGCACTCTCCAAGGTAATGGAGAGCGTAATTAACTTCCACCTTGTGAACTATCTTGAGCACAACAGATTGCTCAGTGACCCCCAATATGGTTTCCGAAGGACCAGATCCACAGGTGACTTGATGGCGGTCCTCTCCGAAAAGTGGAATAATTGTGTTCACCTTTTCGGGGAAAGTAAGGTGTTTGCTCTGGATATTTCCAAGGCTTTTGATCGAGTGTGACATAAAGCCCTCGTTTCAAAACTAATTGCATTTGGTGTCGGTGAATCTTTTACTCGATGGATATTGAGTTTTCTCCAGGGTCGTTCTATACGAGTTGCGATAGTTGGTGTTCTTTCGGAACAACATTTCATCAATTCTGGAGTTCCGCAGGGTTCCGTCCTATCCCCGTCCCTTTTTCTGGTATTTATCAATGACCTTCTGTCATTGACCCAGAACCCAATTCATTCCTTTGCAGATGACAGTAATATTTGTCATTCATACTCGTTCAACAAGCGCCCAAACTCTTTGGAGATTGAGAGTAAAATAAGCACTATGAATGACACGCTCAATAATGACCTTAAATCAATCTCCGAGTGGGGTGTTGCAAATGGAGTAGATTTTAATGCAAGCAAGACCCAATGTTGTCTGTTATCCCACAATGGATACACCCCTCAATATGAGTGCTGTGGATATTGCGCAGTAAGCTGCTTTTGACGTTCTGGGCAACTCAATTCAATGTGATCTCCGTTGGAATGATCACATATTTAATGTGTCGAAAGAAGCGGCCAAGTGCCTCGGTTTTTTAAAACAGTTTAAAACATACTTCACTCCTGCTGACCTACGCACTGTCTACACTACCTATATACGGCCTAAAATGGAATTCAATTCGCACATTTGGGTAAGAGCTTCAAAATCCTCCTTGGAGTTCCTGGACCGAATTCAACAACGTGCGATATATTTGATAGGGGATGAAAATATTTCATCGTCTATTGGTGGTTCTCTTGAGCACCGAAGGACCGTTGGGTGTGTAAGCCTGTTTTATAGGTATTACAATGGTAAGTGTTCGAGGGAAATACATGGCCTGATTCCACCAGGTCGTGTGTCCTCTCGTTCTACTCGGGCATCGAACCAAGCCCACCCCTTCGTAGTTCACTCGGCTCTCAATAGAACCACGCATTACCGAGAGAATTCGTTCTTCAGTCGCACGATACGTTTGTGGAACAATATCCCTGCGTCCGTTTTCCCGACATTTTTGAATCTCTGGAGAATATGCGATTCCCCCAAATTTACTAACTCTCGGGAATCAAATTCTCCTACTGTGAAATTCTCACGAATTGAAATTCCAACGAATTAAGTTCGAATTCCAATAAACAACAATCGAACATACTTTGAAGTTTTTTGTTTTCATAAACTGTCAATAAATTAAATTTTTATTGCTGTTAAAATTAAATTAAATTGGTTTTTAATTCTAATAATCATATCATTGCTTATAGACACCTGGCTTAAGAAGAGGATTATCCCATTTTTACTCTTATTGCATCAGATAGATTGCAGACGGTGATTTTATTTGATAACTGGCGTTGCTGTTGCTGATATTTTGCCTCAAGCTGTGTTCCATGCCTTCCAGTATCATCGATATTGAATTGCGAGATATTCAAGAACTGTTGAGGTACCGTCGGCTGAGTATGTGAATGTTTCTGCATTTAATTAACACACTGTGAAAGGTCTCAGGATCAAGCCTGGACTGGGGCTAACAACATTTTTTCATAGAAACATTTTCCTATACCGCGCTACCCCTCGGCAATAAATGGCAAACCTACGAGAGTAAAACATTGACTATGAAAAGCTCTCACCCGCCATTCGGATTCGGCATTAAACTGTAGGTCCCAAAACGTTGAGTACAAATATAACTCGCACAGTCTATTTAACGAATATCTGAACTTCCCAGGACTTAGATTGTACGCTGTATGGGAGTTCAATCCCGTATGATATGTGACCTTTCAGATTTTCCGAGGCACTTTTACTGCTGGCCGATTAGTATATATTTTTAAACCACCCTTTTACTTTAAAATATATAAACGAGCCTGTGGTACCCTAATAAATCCGGTACACTCTACGTATAACGTACATCAAATGAATGAAAATTATCTCACTATGCAATTATATTCTTTATTTGTAAACTAAATGGCCTCTTTAAATTCTGAACGCAAATTAGTACATATTTGTACAGAATTTAAAGGCGGTTTAGATAGACTAATACTGCAATAATTTATATTAATGGCCTTAAATCAACTATAACAATGTGTTTAGTGATAAAATGTCCGATGTAACCTAACCATCCTTACTGCTTTTTGTTTGTAATCATCGAGCAGTATCAGGTATCAATTCCATTGAATGGACCATTATGTATAATTTATAATTATTCGTTGTTTTTGACCTTAAGTGTAAAAAAAAAATTTTAGTAATATATAATGTTCAATAAATGGACAAACTCATGCTTTAATATTTGCGTTTTACAATTCTCCGACTAAATTCAATGGAATATTTTTAAGGGAATGTGGAATAAAAATCCCAATTTTTTCACATTGCTGATCGCTAGATTTTTCTCCTAATTTAATTTTCCAAGTATCGTATTTTATATGAGAATAAATTCGTGTGAGTTTGCATTCATGATAGAAGAATTGGGATTGGAGAATCAAACACTTACTTCATCTTCTCTGCTCCTTCTATTTTGGTCAATCTTTATTGTTTATTAATATTATTATCATTAATTAATTCACAATTTTTAATTCATTTTACATTCTTCTTCACAAACCTTCTCTAAAAACATAAAAGCCATAGTTTATATAGTAATAATAGTTTGGCCTACAGTCATATAAGAACTTAAGCCGAGCACTCTCACTATTTTGAGCTGTGCGTGCTATATTTGTACTCAAAGTGGTGGGACCTACAGTTTAATGCCGAATACGCACGGCGGGTAAGCGATAGGCAATGTTTTACTCTCGTAGGTTTTCCATTTACTGCCGAGAGATAGCACGGTATAGCCCTAGTTCAGACTTGAACCTGCGACATTCGGGCTCGCAGTCCAACGCACTTGTCTTGAGCTACCGACGCTATAGTTTATATACTAATTCTTAATCTAAGTTTCAAAGTTATTCCCCCCGTGTGTTTTGTTGCTTTTACCTAGAAGTCATGAACGTCATTTGACCCAAGGGCTTACGGTCTACGGTCATCTAAAGTGAGCTTATCAAATGTAATTGTTATCAAATGTAATTGTCAAAATGTAATTGTCAATGCTGTATACAAATGTATAGAATCGTCAGTTTTATTAGAATCTGATTATATTAAGAACATTATATTAAGAACATTATTGAAAACAATTTAGATAAAAAGCGTGTTTCAGTTGTGTGTATTTATGTAGATATGGGTAGTTAAACTTATGTTTTAATTTTTTTTATATTGTGTATTTCCAATGGAATAGAACTTTTTTGGATTATCTCGGATCCACCAAATACTTATGTACTTGTTAGTAGAATCATATTCCTACATTCCAGTACCAAATTTATGTGCAACTAATTAAGATATTTCGATTTTGAGATATGAAAAAAAAGTATATATTTAAAATTTTTTTTTTACAATTTTTACTTACCTCGTTTAACCCTGATATGCTACTTGAGTTTGGAAAACCGTATGACATTATAACATTTAAAACCTTTTTAAGACGATTTGCCTAATAAATTCTTTAAAGAAAACATTAAAAAGGGTTAACTGGGTTGTTAATGGGTGAATCTAATCTATAAAAAGAATATACTATTTTATTACAAGTTTTCGATAATAAAAATTTAAATAAGATATTGAGTTATACAATTTTTTTTTATATTATTTCATTTTATGTTTAACTCACTTTAACTAACTATAAAAAAAAGTTTTTACGCCCCAATTTGCAAAATGATGATACATGTTCATTTTTTTTTCTTTATTAGCTTCAAGAATCCATTGTCAGAACATTGATATTTTAGTTTGATTTTACATAGCGCAATTCTTCAAAAGTCTCAACTTTCGTCTGTAGGGTATCAGTCCCTGGCGCATTGGGATAAAACTCAAATCTACACGGAGGGAAAAAAGTTCTAAAATCCACAAGTAATCAAGAAGTATACGGAGTGATATACATACTGCTAAACCGAAATATCCTTAATTTCAAGAAATGGATTTACTTAGTTGTCAAAAAAAAGGAATTAAGTTGAATTATTCTTGAATTCAGTTATTAATTCCTGAGGTATCAAAAAAGTAACTAAGTAGAATTAGTCATGAATTCAGTTATTCATTTCTTAGGTATCAAAAAAGTAATTAAGTAATTATTCTTGAATTCAGTTGTTGTTTTCGTCCCAAAATTTAATGAACACGTGTTCGTACAGTTGCTGTTTTTTCGATCTTGCTTTGTCGTTATTATGTTTTGTCTGTCAGCGCCATCTGTTTGTTCGGGTGTCTGTCTGTCAATATGTTGAAAGTGGCTAAAAGTAATTATTTCGAAACTAACATAAAAAAAAAATATTTTAAGTAATTTATTATTTATTTTGAATTTTATTACCTATATGTATTTTTGTATATTAAATGACTTCTTTGAATACATCATTTAATTGAATTGTTTATTTTATTTGTATTATTATTATTATTTTATTTAATCTATGTAATCTATTAAGCGTATATTCTGAAACCATTTATTTATCTTATAAACTCCTTTTCTCCTCTTCTGCTGCCTCTACTGTTGGTTATGTATAAACCTTCCGCACGTTATCCATAAGCATTGTATAGTGTATTTCGATAACAATGGAAAAAAATCAACTTGGTATTTTCCGAAATTTAATCCCAATTTATACTTACGAACTGAAACCATACAAACATTCGTAGAAAAATTCGTTTTTTCTATTTTTATATCTTTAACATTCATACATACACAAACACTTGCTTGAATAGCTGTACTTTGTTGTTCTGTTCATGAAAAAACACACGTGCAAACATTGTATATCATGTCGTTTTTTGATATCTAAGAAAAAACATTTGCAATCCAGACAAATTGTACTTAGTGACTTTTTTGATACCTAAGAACATAATGTCTGAATATATAGAAAATTTGACTTAGTTACTTTTAACAGACATGCATACTAACAAACAGATGGCGACCTCGCAAACCAAAGCATACGAGCTAATATTAAGGAGAAAGAAAAAATGATGAAAACAACAGCAGATACATGAACACGTGTTCCTGTTGCGAAGAATACAGCAACAATTTTGCGTGTTCTTTTTGGTTTTTAATAATCAATAAATTAACTTCTGAAAATCCAGTAAATAAAGTTTTTTTTTTTACTTTTTTGACAACTTAACAATTTGCTTTTTTATTATTCAGATAACAAATCCTTAATTTTAGTAGTATTTTATTGAAATTAGTCAAATTCTACTATTTTTCTTTCTAACCGAACTCTTCTCGAGTTTTAGAATTTTATTTCCCTCCGTGTAGTTGGACAAAATAGCAAAACAAAGATCTTAAAACCAATTTCATTCGATTTATAATATGTTATATCACAGTACTGCATATTGAGATTTACTTAGATGGTTCGGATCTCTGTGTTGCTATGGCAATACCTAAAGTTGTCTTATCTTTCTCATTTTATTTTTATTGTATACTAAGCGTATATTCTACACGTAAAATTTATATTGTAATTCATACAAGAATACCTTACTATTAACCATTATTTCATTATGATAGAACTCATACAGGAGCTTAAATAACTGAAAAAACAGCAATTATGATTTGGTTTTATTTTGAGATTTTAAAAAGTTATGCGAAAATATGTAACGGCCTACTTACAAATTTCCATTTATAGATAATGAAGTTATTTTTTTATGATTTACTAAAATCTTAAAATATTTTAGACTAAAGTTTCACGAAAATTTGATTTTGAATTTTAATAATATCTCTTCAACTATTAAAGTTAGCTGATTGATTTTTTTTGTTTGGTAAATATTTTTATACAGGTTAATCTGTGTAATTACGAGAATTATTGATCACATTTTGCATCAACTTGCTTTTTTGTGATTTATAAACATTAGACTGATTCAAAATCCAAAAATGTTAAAATGTTTTGCTCCGCGTCGACTTTCTGTAACTACGACCTCTAAAACTAAAAACAAGCCTTTAAAAGCCAAAAAAAAGATGATCCTGTGTTTAGTTTAGGACTGCAAAATTTTACTATGTACTAATAATATCTAAAAATATAAGTATAACATATCATTTTTAAAATAGTTGTATGTGCATTAATACAAAAATGTTATTCGAAACTCGTTAAAATAAAATTAGAAAAATTTTGACTGTTAAAATTACTATAAAAAAAATTTGACAACATTTTATGTGTTTGGCAAGCCATGAAACTGTAATGGTTTCCTAAAAATTACTAATTTTAAAAACCATAATTTTAGTAAATGATTTAAAGTTAAGTAGTACCAAAGTAGTAGCCGCGGTAGCTCAGTGGTTAGTGCGTTGGACTGCGAGCCGAAAAATAACCTGTTCAAGTCTGGGCTGGGTCTAACAACATCTTTTCATAGAAACATTTTACTATACCGCGCTACCTCTCGGCAGAAAATGGCAAACCTACAAGAGTAAAAACATTGCCTATGAAAAGCTCTCACCCGCCGTTCGGATTCGGCAATAAACTGTAGTTCCCACCACTTTGAGTACAAATATAACAAGCACAGCTCAAAATGGTGAGAGAGCTCGGGCTAAGTTCTTATAGAATTGTAGTGCCAAACTATTATTATTAGTACCAAAGAAAATCTAGTGATATATGCTTTATACTTGAAACAATAATAATTAATATGAAAATGTTCAAAATGTTCAAAAATGCCTTTAAGCTCTTCGCGCAGCAACACAGGATCATCTTTTTTGGGCTTTTAAAGGCTTAATCTAAGTTTTAGAGGCCAATTTTTTTCGACCACTACTTCCAGAGATACAGTGCTTCAAAGTTACAAAAATTGGGTCAAAAATCACTTTTGTATGATTGTTCATATTTCAAAATCTCTTAAAGTTGAAACTCCGTTGACGGCTCGTTTTAAAACTAATAGAACAAGCTTTTAGAGCAATTATGTTGTAACTTCTAATCATGAACACATGGTCCGTGGTCATCATCTTGCACTTCAAAATTGATGTCCCTTTTTAAAATTCTGAAAATAATCACATGTTATGCTTGATTTAATATAAATGTTAATTCCAAAATATCAAGATTGTATTATGACGGCATCATATTTTAAAAAATAATTTACTAAATTTGTATTTATTTTTTATATTGAAAAAAATTATTGTTTTTTAACAGTAAAATTTGCAAAACTTTTTTAATGTATTTGAAACAATGATTTCTAAAATGGTGTCAGTTTCATAAATTTTTCGAAAAATGTATAAACTACATTACAAAATCAATATCTCAAAAACTAGATTCAATATGATAAAACTGACATTTTAGAAATCAGAGTTTGAAATTGATTTAAGAATTATTGCTGTAGGGATTTTTTTTTGTCAATACAAAAAGTAAATAAAAATTTAGTAAATTATTTTATAAAATAAGATGCCATTAAAACACCAACTTGATATTTGAATGAACATTTGTATTAAATCAACCAAAATATATGATTTTTTCAGAATTTTAAAAAGGTTCCTTTTTAAGGACATGCATTTTGAAGTACAAGGATAATGACCACATGTTCAAGTTTAGAAGTTACATTCTAATTTAAACGCGTGTGCTATTAGATTTAAAACGAGCCATCAAGTTTCTAGCATTTCCACTTCAAGAAATATGAACATCCATACGAAAGTGATTTTTGGCCCATTTTTTGTAATTCTGATTTTTTAATTTGTATTTAAACATCAATATGTTCAAACGATGGCAAAAGATGGCGTAGGTAGAAAATGCTTCATAGCGTTGCCAACTTCGTCTGTCGATAAATTACCGAATGAAGACGTCCAAATCCTATGGTCGGCTCCATACGGCAGTCATTGTATATACAACATAATTGTCACGCGTACAATGTATGGATGAAGAACTTGATGCACTTACCTATGACCACCGTATAGATTCGACCACTTTTATTGGATATCCCACGACGCGGGCAATCAGCAAAACATTATCTAATGAGCATCAACATTTTGAATATAACATAAACAAATTATTTTTTGTCAGAAAATACAGAAAAAAGATAAATTTATTATTAAACAAAGTGCTTTTAACAATAAATGTACAAGAATACTCTTTATAAAGTGTTTTTTTATTGAGGTCGAAAAAATGTGCACGGTCCTTTTCAGCGACTTAACCGTTCTTTAGCCGGCCTCTGAAATATGCGCTCTTGAGGTTTGGCTTGGGCTTGTATACTGTGGCCACAACATGCAGGGAATACATCCATAGTACCGTGCTACAAAAATCAAAAAAATGTTGCACACTTAAAAAAATCGATATGTACGTAAAACTAGAGACCAATCCAAGGATATGTGCGTTCACCATTTTTCTGGATCACTTCGTTTGCGTTTTTAAATTGCATTTAAAATGTAAGTGTGTACCATATTTTCAAATAATTTCAAAAAATATATTTTTTGCGTCATTTTCAAAAACAATTGAATGCATCTTGTAGCAGAAACCCCATTGATCGTGAATTCGAAAACCGCTTCGCGATATCAATTAGCATCCGGGTTTTACTTGCATTTGAATTGCAAATCTCTTTAATATTTAGAAAAATTTATATTTTTTTGCGTCACTTTTAAATACCAAGGATGGGATCTTGTAGCAGAAGTCTCACAGATAATGAATTTGAAAATCGCTTTGCGATATCAATTCGTATACGGGTTTTACATGAATTTAAAATGCATATCACTTTTTAATATTTAGAAAATTTTATATTTTTTTGCGTCACTTTTAAAAACCATGGATCATGTAGCAGAAACCTCTTAGATGATGAATTAGAAAAACGATTCGCGGAATTACGTATACAATAAATCCAATCGATTGTATTGAATGTTATATTGATGGTTTTAAAATCTAATGATATTCACAACGAGTATTTTATGATTTTTTAAAAATAAGTAAAACCCGTATACGAGTTGCTATCGCGAATCGGTTTTCGAATTCGTCATCTGTTAGGTTTCTGCTACAAGATCCCATCCATCGTTATTAAAAGTGACGCAAAAAAATATGCACAAAGTTAATATACCATGTACCTCATAGGTGTAGGGTATAAATATAATATTTTCTAAATATTAAAAAGTGATATGCACTTCAAATACATGTAAAACCCGTATAGGAATTAATATTGCAAAGCGGTTTTCGACTTCATCATCTGAGAGATTTCTCCTACAAGATCTCATACATAGTTTTTAAAAGTGACGCAAAAAAATATAAAATTATCTAAATATTAAAAAGTGATATGCAATTGCATTTCAAATACTTCACACGCATATGAATTGATATCGGTAAGCGGTTTTCGAATTAATCATCTGTAATATTTCTGCTACAAGATTCCATCCTTGGTTTTTAAAAGTGACGCAAAAAAATATAAAATTTTCTAAATATTAAAAAGTGATATGCACTTTAAATGCATATAAAACCCGTATAGGAATTGATATCGCAAAGTGATTTTCGACTTCATCATCTGTGAGGTTTCTGCTACAATATCCCATCCATTGTTTTTAAAAGTGACGCAAATAAATATAAAATTTTCTAAATATTAAGTTATTTGTTTTACGGGCTCAAGGTCCAATTGAAAATACTCTTTATTTGTATTTTAATTTTTATTTTGTCCAATATTTCGGCCTTCGTCGAAAGCCATCTTCAGGGACTCTGTCAAAGATGTTAACATATTTATCAACTTATTATAAATTTTACACAACAGATTTATAAACTTACAGAAATTTTAAACAAACATATATTATTACATATAACATATACTTTAAATAAAATATTCCACAGTTTTTGACGAATACGACAATTAACAACTTGTCATTGCACCGTCTGAGTCTTCACTGATAATTTTTGGTTCTTTGTTTCCTCACTAAGTGTCTGTATAAATGCGCGCATTTTTCCGTGTCCGTTTTGTAGTTTAGTCTTTCTTCGTTCGGCGTGTTAATTATGTGGAGCATTTCCAGAGTGTACCTTCGGCTCCTGTTGTAAAACGTTAACGTTTTCGAAGTCTGGAGAGTGTCCGAGTTTTCCACAGTGAGCGGCTAGTACTGTTTTCTGCTCTATCGGTTTGCATTGTAGTTTGTGATCAGATTTATGCGAAGAAATTCTTGTCCTAAGTTTGTTCTTTGTCGTCCCAACATATGTTTTATTACATATATTGGACCCATCACTATTGCATCGATTTCTATATATCAAGTTAGTTTTATCAAAATTGTCTGTCTTGGTTTTTGTATTACTGTATAGTTGTTGTAATGTGTTACTTGTCTTTAATGCTATTTGATATTTATCTTTGTCGTATATGTCGTGATTTTATAACCCTCTCCGATAGTCCATTTATATATGTCATTGATTTGTACATTTTTGGCTCTTTGTCATTCCGCGGTCTATGATTTTGTTTGTAATAATTGTCAATTAAATTCTTTATCGTCTTCTTGGGGAATCCATTTTTATGCAATATTGTCCTGATCTTTTCGATGTTGTCCTTGTGAAACTCATTGTTGCTTATTTCTAAAACCCTACTAATGAAATTATTCGCCGTGTTGAATATTATCCTCCTTGGGTGTCTTGAATTGAAATTTATTAATCGTCCTGATGCGGTGGGTTTCTGATACCAGTCAAGTGTTAAATTGTTTCCTTTTCGTATTACTAGTGTGTCCAAATATGGTAATTTTCCGTTGATCTCCTCTTCTTTTGTAAATTTTATATTTCGGTGAAATGCGTTAAATGTTCTTAAAGTTTCGTCTATCTTGTCCAGTTTTATTATCGCGAAAAGGTCGTCTACATATTTTGTTACCAATCTTGGTTTTCTTCGCATAAATCTGATCACAAACTACAATGCAAACCGATAGAGCAGAAAACTGCACTAGCCGCTCACTGTGGAAAACTCGGACACTCTCCAGACTTCGAAAACGTTAACGTTTTACAACAGTAGCCGAAGGTACACTCTGGAAATGCTCCACATAATTAACACGCCGAACGAAGAAAGACTAAACTACAAAACGGACACGGAAAAATGCGCGCATTTATACAGACACTTAGTGAGGAAACAAAGAACCAAAAATTATCAGTGAAGACTCAGACGGTGCAATGACAAGTTGTTAATTGTCGTATTCGTCAAAAACTGTGGAATATTTTATTTAAAGTATATGTTATATGTAATAATATATGTTTGTTTAAAATTTCTGTAAGTTTATAAATCTGTTGTGTAAAATTTATAATAAGTTGATAAATATGTTAACATCTTTGACAGAGTCCCTGAAGATGGCTTTCGACGAAGGCCAAAATATTGAACAAAATAAAAATTAAAATACAAATAAAGAGTATATTCAATTGGACCTTTAGCCCGTAAAACAAATAACTTAATATTCATAAGAGGTCGTTAGAAATTAATACAATTTTCTAAATATTAAAAAGTGATATGCAATTGCATTTCAAATGCATGTAAAACCCGCATAGGAATAGATATCGCGAAGCGGTTTTCGAATTCACGATAAATGGGGTTTTTGCTACAAGAAGCATTCAATTGTTTTTGAAAGCGACGCAAAAAATATATTTTTTGAAATTATTTCAAAATTGGTACACACTTGCATTTTAAATGCAATTTAAAACCGCAAACGAATTGATCCAGAAAAACGGTGAACGCACATATTCTTGTTTTGGTCTCTAGTTTCACGTACATGTGGATGTTTTCCAGTACTGTCGCACGGTGTAGTACAAGTAAAACCTTTTTCGTTGTTTCTCAAAAAAAAAAAAATCTCACCAACAAAAAAAATAAATTAAATGGTGGTGCAAGCTAAATTTGTTACACAAACCTTTGACAAATAATGTAAAGGTTGAGGACTAACAAACTTGCAGCAATATCATTGAGATCAGGGGCACCAAGCCAATCCCGCACCCAAACAAAAACTTATACTGTATAACAACAGCCACGAGTTTTGTTTAGATTGCGAGCTTTGATGGTGAGTTGTTGGATTCCCATATGCTTATTGTTGCACTTGAAATGCACTCACCAGAAGACATGTTTTTGAACTATCAAAGCTCATGCATTTTTCGGACTAAAGAAACGCGAGTTCATCGTTATGCAAAATATTGTTTTACAAAAAAAACTTGTTTTTTGTATAGTAGCCGCTAAGGGTGGAAAGAGCCACTAGGTGGGCACCCTTAATGATAGCACAATTACAAGACATACCGACTTCCAACCATATATTAATCCATATCTATATATATATGCTTTAATATCTGATTATATATGGCTTCATATATGTCATGTATGATTATATATGGTTTGATATAATTATATATGACATCATATATCTTATATATGATATCATATAAATTATACATAATTAGATATAATCATATATGTGTCCATATATCGTACTATATCCAATCATATATGATTTCATATCTGCCATATATGATATCAAATTAGATATGATCATGTATGGAATCATATATAATTATACATGATTTTATATAATTATATTAACCATTTTTTCACGGCCATTAAACTATCAAGAAATAGTTTGTTCTAATGCAATTAAAATTTTATGTTGGCATTGTAACATATTTATGGTAAATTTTACAGTTTTTTTTTGACAATAGAATAATGTTTTCACGTAGTAATATATTATTACAATCTGAACAAAAATAAATTCATCTTTATATACACTTCATTCCTATTACATGTATGGTAATTTCGTATTACTTTTTAATTACATTCAAACATATTCAAACAAATATTTTCTATCCGTGTGTGTAAATTGAATATTCAATATCCCATAAGTTTCATTAAAGTTGCATCAAAACTATTAATATTTTTTAACTATGACATATACGCAGATAGTTACGAGACGTTTGCCACAACAGCAATGAAAATTGAGATATGTACAATTGACTGATAGCAAGCATCTTGAGTAATTGGACATTTGGAGCAAAACTGTTGTTATTTTGACATTTGACTACTATAAAAAAGGAAAATGGCGTACTTTTTCCTTACGCTCGATTTATCCACAACAATTAAGCAAATTCAATGGTGTAAAATTGTGTCAACTTATATATTACATTTTAATGGTAAAAGTGAAAATCAAATTTCCTGGGACCCTATTCTCGAGTTCATGCGAGAATTCTCAATTTTGTGAATTCTCGCTTGATTAGTGTCGAACGATAACCATATAAGCAATTCTAGACTTCATGCGAGATTGAATTCGATAGAAAATTTTCGTTCGACAATTGTCTATAGATAATGTATCTATTGAGAATTGCAGAATGAAAAACTGAAGAAAACTTTGACATTTATTAAATTAGAAAGAAAAACAAAAACGTTTTATTTCAAATTTTCAAATAATAATGTAAACAAATGAAAAAATTAGTGCGCGTAAAAAGTGTACACGATGCAATGTAGGAACTATGGTCGCGTCCAATCATCAATAACGTGTTGCACGCATTTGCTGAATGATGGAGTCGTGTGCGTAGTGAATAGTGTAGCGCATATATTTCCTCGTGCTAAATCTAATGCCGTCAATATTATTTGCAGCTAATATAATTTTGCGCCTATATAGTTTTCCTCTAATATAGTTTACAATGTTTTGTAGAATAGAACCGATTTGTGATAAAAAAAAAACAATGTACAAAAGTTATTGTACCTAATGCAGAGTACCGGCCGGGTTGGGAGTATACCTGCCCACAAAACCTAGCTAGCTAACGTTCAACTAATTCCAACGGATAATAAAGTTGTTCGATGCAGTGCATTTATCACTTCCAATTTCCAAGATTCATTTCATGCGACTTTGAATCTTATAGGACTGTAGCACAAACTATTATTATTATATTAACGTGATGCACGCACGTGCAGTGGAGTCCGCAGTGAATAATTAATAAGGCATAGTCGCTAATATAGCTTCCCGCCCTTACCATTTGTTTATCCAAACGGAATATTTTATTAAATATACATCGACTATTGTCATAAACTCGAGAATGATTAATTTGTTCTTCATTCGAGAAGTTAATGAAATTGTGAGAATTGTCGCATGAAAATATCTCGAACGAACTCGAGAATAGCGCGAAAACCGCGCTACCTCTCGGCAGTAAATGGCAAACCTACGAGAGTAAAACATTGCCTATGAAAAGCTCTCGCTCGCCGTTCGGATTCGGCAATAAACTGTAGGTCCCACCACCTTGAGTACAAATATAACACGCACAGCTCAAAATGGTGAGAGAGCTCGGCCTAAGTCCTTATAGGACTGTAGTGCCAAACTATTATTATTATATTTCTGGTAATCATCTTTGTTTACTTAGTGTATTAGTAGAAGTTGCATTCACTTGCATTTTAGAAAATTATAAAAATGTGTAACGTATAAATTATGGCATCTAATAAAAAAAAGTTCCGACTCTATCAGCAGAAATTACATACAGCTGTATGAAAAATAATAGCAGCGCTCTCCCATAAATTATAAATTCTATTTTTTAGAAGTGTTGCGTAATAAGAACAATCAATTATTTGTATAATTTACATTTAATGAAATTATGTCATTACAATGCCATCTTATTTTTCTATATTCTTAACCTATTCCAAAAAATATCATATCTTTTGTAAATGAGTCTTGAACTATGGTGTGAAAAATAATAGCAGCGATACCAAATTTGTTACAAAATCCATTATTATCTTCAAAGTTTTTAAATTTAAATCTTGTATTTATATTAGTTAGGCTAATTTGAACATTATTGTTGAATATTTGAAATATTTTGTGTTGCTTTGATTAAATATGGAATATACAAAACCTTGTTTTAGTAAATCGCGCAAATTCTTTAAAAATACTTAACATTTTTTAACAGATCTTTCAAAATTATACACGATATTGATTATTTCATAGCTGAAATGTTACCTAAAGCAAAACATTTGACAAATAATACGAATCACGTGTCTAAACGTATAAAAGTAACAAAAAATCCCTTTTTTCAATATTACTTATGATGTAAGTAATTTTTTCTGTGAAATGTAACAAAATGAAAAAAAATCTTGATATGCAATTTGACAGATTAAAATTTAGAGAATAACTCATAGAAGAAGTTTTTTCTGTAAGAAGCCATTAAGAACTATAATACACATCGGCAAATATTGATACATCTCAAGTTTGCACGTGTCTATCATAAGTGTAACTTGATGTAACCACTAGCGTAACTTAGCATGTTCCAATGGTTCAAAATTACCACGACTTTTTCCTGGAACATCAGAATTACAAATTTTAATGCATTGGACAGTAGTAAATGCCGCAATTTTTAGACTAATGTTTCAGAGAGTTAGTCACGATGTTTAAATACTTTTAATTAGTAGTTTCAATATTTTCCGAGGTCTATAATTGTCCTTCAGGGCTCCTTTCATAAAAAACTTATTTTATGAGTTGTTTTCTAAAATCATATTTTTCGAATTGCATATCCATATTTTTTTTTTAGTTTGGTACATTTCACGGAAAAAGTTGCTTAAATTATATGTAACATTCAAACAAGTAATTTTTTGATACTTTTTTTACGTTTAGACACGTGTTTCGTATTTTTTGTCAAATGTTTTGCTTTAGTCAACATTTTAGCTATGGAATAAACAGGATATTAAAAAATTTAAGGATTTTTAAGGAATTTGAGCGATTCACTAAAACAAGGTTTTGTATATTCCATATTTAATCAAAGCAACACAAAATATTTCAAATATTCTACAATAATGTTCAAATTAGCCTAACTAATATAAATACAAGTTTTAAATTTAAAAACTTTGAAGATAATAATGGATTTTGTAACAAACTTGATAACGCCGCTATTATTTTTCACACCAAAATTCAAGACTCATTTACAAAAGATACGATATTTTTTGGAATAGGTTAAGAATATAGAAAAATAAGATGGCATTGTAATGACATAATTCTAATAAATGTAAATTATAAAAATAATTGATTGTTCTTATTACGCAACACTTCTAAAAAATCGAATTTATAATTTATGAGAGAGTGCTGCTATTATTTTTCACACAGCTGTACACTTGTAAAAAAATCCGAAATTCGTACTATTTTGTATTTGAAGTGTTTTTAAAGAAGTTATGCAAAAATCGGACTCTATCATTAGAAATTGCATTTTTTGAAATTATGTAAACGATGACGCGGAGACGGGTGGGTTATACGATTTCGGCCGCAGCAATTATGCTTATCCAGTCGCTTCAGTAGGCGCGCTGGCGCCAGTTTTGCACTCTAAGTGCTGTCAGGTTGTCCTGCACTTGGTCGCTCCACCGGAAATTCGGACGCCCTCTCCTACTTTGACCACCACTGGCTACGGACACATTTTTTGTTGGAGCGCTCTTATACATAAGCTCGACATGTCCAAGCCAGCGGATACGCTGGATCTTAATGCGCCTGACTGTCAATGTCGGCGTAGAGCTCATACAGCTCGTCGTTCCATCTGATTTTGTACTCGTTTTTAACGCATTTGGGGCTGTAGATTTTTCGAAGAATATTTCTCTCAAACGCTCCTGATGATTGCTCATCGCTGTTGGCAAGCGTCCATGCCTCAGCGTAATAGATGACGACTGGTATGATAGAGAGAGAGAGAAGTGAGAGACAGACGGCTCTGCTCCTCAATTGTCTACTGAGCCCAAAGTAACACCTGTTGGAAAGAGTTATTCTTCGGCAAATCTCTAAGCTGAAATGGTTTCCTTGTTGATGCTGATACCTATGTAGACGAAGTCCTTCACAAATTCGAAGTTGTGGTTGTCAATAGTGACGTATTGTCCAAGATGCCGGGACTCTTTGTTTGTTGACACCAGGTACTTTGTATTGTCCTCGTTCATCATTAGACCCATTCAACGCGATTCCCTTTGTAAACTGGTGAATGTTGCACTGACTGGTCGTACCCAATCTGCCGAATGATGTCGATGTCATCAGCGTAGCCGAGCAGCATGGAACTCTTGTTGAAGATAGTGCCATTGTAGTGGAGTTGTGCAGCTCTTACAATGGTGGCGTTTAGGCGACTCCTTATCGGAGTGTCGAAGGCAGCTTTGTAGTCGACGAGAAGGTGGTGGGTGTCGATCTGACTCTATTTGCTCTTTTCCAGGATTTGGCGTAATGTGAAAATCTAGTCTATGATGGACTTGCCAGGTCTGAAGCCGCACTGATAAGGTCCAATCAGTCTGTTGACGATGGGCTTCAGTCTTTCACATAATACGCTCGTTAGAACCTTATACGCGATATTGAGGAAACTTATCCCACGGTAGCTGGCGCGTATCGGGGGATCCTCCTTCTTAAGGATTGGGCAGAGAATTCTGAGATTCCATTCGCTGGGCATGCTTTCTTTTGACCATATTCTGTTGATGAGCTTATCGGCTAATATAAATTGAATACGAGGGATAGTTTTTGTGTAAAATTTTGAATAACAAGTTTTTATTTTTCCATTTGACTTAAAAATAATGGTAATGAAATTTGAATATATTTTTTAACAAGTGTATGCCTACATTACTCCCCCCTAGAGATTTTGAAGTACCATAAAATCTGTATTTAAATATTACCCCGCGACCACGTCTACAGAAAATTCGACTCGAAAGCTTGATGGTTGTCTTTGTTGTAGGGTGTGCGGGATATGTCACGGGAACAGTTATGATATTCGGGTCCTCGCATATTTCGAGATTAAGAGAGAAGGCAGGCTTCATACGATCGACCGAAATCGATTTCTGCGTGCCGTGAATGTCGAGCATAAATTGTTTTTCTGTGCGTTTAATTACCAGAAAAGTTCCATCGTAAGGCGGCTGAAATGGTTTCTTAACAGCATCGCGTCGAACAAAAACGTGTGAGCAGCTTTCAAATCGTTTCGAAACAAAAACTGTACGATTGCTTTTTTGTGTAGGGGCGACGGGTTTTAACGCGTTCATTTTTGATTTAGGCCATAAAATCTTCTGTCGGCATCGAATCTTGACATTCAAGAAGAATTTACCAGGTAACCTGATTATAGATCCGTACGTCAGCTCAAAAGATGTTGCTTTTACATCTTCAGAGATCTATGCCACCTCTCGATCATCCCGTTCGCACATGGTTTATACGATGTCGTGCGAATGCTCTGTGCTCCAAGAAGTTGTGTCACTTTCTTGAAGAGTTGCAATTCAAACTGGCGTCCTTGATCTGGAGAGAATCGAGTAATCCAACCTCTTTAAAAAGCGTCTGCAACAGTGACAGCTCGAATATCTTGAATTGAAATCCCTTCTGTCCAGCGAGTAAAACGGTCAGTGCACGTAGGACGTATGCGAATCCTTTACACATCGCCAGAGGTCTAACCAGGTCGATATTATTATGATTGAAGCGCTCTGTAGTAGGTTTATATAAACCAATATTACTGTTTGTGACTTACAGGTAATGCAATTTTGAGTCCAGGTACGAAACGCTGTTGAATATTTTGCATTGTGTTATTTCCACCTACGTGTGAAATATTATGCAGAGTCTTGAAAACTGTGCTTCGTAAACACGCTGGAACAAATGGGCGGGTGTTTGTAGACACGTTACAAAAATTGGAAGACTTTCAGGAGATACTTGAATGGACTTCAAAATTAAGGACGACGGTTTGGTTTGAGACAAGAAATCTTGTAGGTCCTTTTCCGTTTTTTGGGCTTATGCTAGCTCGTTCTTGTAGGCATCGATGTAGTTGAGATGCGAGATAATGCATTAGCAACTATATTTTCTTGACCACTGATATGGCGGATATCTGTCAAGAATTGCGACAAGAAATCCAGTTGCTGGAACTCACGAGGCATTGCTTTTTCCGAGCTTTGCTTGGATGCGGAAGTCAGTGTCTTGTGATCCGTGTAGATGATAAAGTTACGGCCTTCAAGCATCTGGCGGTAGTTTTTGTCCACAGATTATGCTGCGAGAAGTTCGAGGTCATAGGTGCTGCATTTCCTTTCAGATCGTTAAAAAAATAGATGCTCCTCTTAATCCTTGAGTAAAATCATCGATGTGCGATACGGGTTATCGGTCAGGAATGGTTTGGGCATTCAACCGACGATAATCCCCGCAATGTCGCCATTGACCATTCTTCTTTGGTGGCATGTTCAGAGGACTTGCCCAACTGCTCTTTGAAGGGCGGCAAAGTCCCTGGTCCAACATAAACTGGAACTCGCTCTTAGCTATGTCTAGTTTATCAGCATGCAGCAGATGTGCTTTTGCAGTAACAGAGAGTTCCTTCGTTTCGAGGACATGTTCTACGTCATTTTTCACATTTTTTGAAGCAGTAGTTTGATTGGTGATATCTGCAAAATGTGAAAGTAAATCGTGGTATGGTATACCATTTACCATTTACTTGGAGATAGTTGGAAATCGATTCCAGACGTCCTTGGTATAAAGTCGTGTTTCTGTATCGATGAGTTGGCCTCGCTTCAAATTCACTAGTGATCCAAAATTTTTCAAAAAATCCGCTCCTTTGATTGGATGCGAGACATCAGCAACCACGAACTTCCACTTGAATGAAAGCCGCAATCCCAGTATTTATTTGCGTGCCCTTTGCCGCAAAAATCTTGCATTTATCTGGGTAATATTTTCGATTTGGCTTATTTACTACAGACACCTGTATCGACGAAAAAATATTTTTTCACCTCATTATCGCATATAAAAAGGCGATTGGTTACTGGTGAGCGGCGAAGCGTTTTTGAAAGAGCAAGGCTGTCGGCACTTTCGAGCATTTCGTCCAAAACTATAATAAATGTCAGATGATGATGAACTCGATCGATGGCGACGCGTTCTCGAGTTGTTTCTTGAACGTCGTGCTTTCAACTGATGAACAGCGGTGTTAAGCTCAGCGATTTGCTTCTTTATTTCCGAAAAATTAAATGATGTATTAACGGCTGCGATAACTGGAGTTTAAACAGGCATGTCTCCGATTTTATTCGCTATCTCGGAAATGTTGTCCAGCGGCTCTGTAAAAGTCGACAGGATGACTTGTGTCTGCGATGGAAGTCGTTGTATCTACATAGTCCTCGAGAAATCTGCCGCCGTTTTCCAAATTTCGCATTTCGCGAAGTAATGAGTTCGGTTTCTCGTCGCCTGTGTCCATGATAAGACGATGATTGATTTTATCGTATGCATCGGCCGGCGGATTCAAAACAATATCACTTACTTGTGAGAGTATTTCCGTTTCCAATGCGGCGATTATTGTAAAAAATTTAACTTTTACAGCTTCGATGTGATGCAATTCAAACTGCTCCTCGACTTGTGCGAACCACAGCGCTTGTGCGAACCACTAGTTGTCGCTGATGCTCTTGTATTCGGCAGGATAGAATTTAGAAATTAAATTATTTGCAATGTTTTTAAAAAATTGCAACAAAGTTATTTTATATGCTAATATAAATTAAATACGACCGATAGTTTTTGTGTTAAATTTTGAATTAAAAGTTTGTATTTTTCGATTTGACTTAAAAATAATGTTAATGAAATTTGAATATATTTTTTTATAACAAGCTGGTGCATGCTCTTTATGAGCTCATCGCCTCTGATCTTAAACAACTCAGCAGGCAGACCATCCGATAGGCTTTGTTGTTTTTCAGCCTGTTGATGTCTGTGAAGACCTCATCACGGTCAGGCGACGGTATGTCAAAGCTGTCGTGAGCAACTGGGGTTGTCAAGCTGTATTCTCTATCGGCGAATTAGTTGTCGTCCTCGCCTGCTAGAAGATAAAAGAAGTTCTCTCTCTAGAAGTTCTCTCTCCTGGACATCTGTTACTAGATTAACGTCATCATCCTGACAGAAGAAGGTCCGGTCTTTAAACCTCCGATCAGTCATCTTAACTTTTAAAGGAATTTTTGAGCCTCGTTCCAGTCGCCATGCAGATCCACATCTTCACAGTCGCGTCTTTCTAATTCTGTTTTCTTGCGCCTGAAAAGATGATTCTCTTCCCTCCTCTTATATCTGTATCGCTCCTTTGCTTCGCGTAACTACCGACTGTAGGGTTGCTCTATATTTAGCGAATTTCTCTGCAGTGACTACGCGACACTCTTTGTCATACCACTTGTTCCGTAGTTGGCGTTGGTATTCAAGCATCTCTTCGGCTGCCGTACGCCTTGAGCGGGAGACGTGTGTCCTCTGTGTCCACACTGAATATATTATGTAGAGGAGGAGTGCCTTGGGCAAGCAGGTGTAACAGTCGAGCGGCATAGGCTTTTTCGGTCTGTTGTGTGTGCAGCTTAATGACATCTAACTTTCTTTGCGTGGGTTTCCGTGCATTTTTCGCAGCGTATAAGCGTGTGCGAACCTTGGCTACTAAATCGTTGTTGTCGAATCGATCTTCGCATGTTTTCCTTCCGTCAATCACAACATGATCAATTTGGTTACGCGTGTTCAGATCGTGTGACCATATTTGACCTTGTGAACATAGACTTGTAGAACGTAATTTTTCTCCGTCCAGAAAGGGCTCTGCTCTTCAATTGACTACTGAGCCCAAAGTAGCACCTGTTGGCAAGAGTTATTCTTCAGCAAATCTCAAGGCTGACGCTATTATTTTTGGTGATGCATATACCTAAGTAGACAAAGTCCTTCACGACTTCGAAGTTGTGGGTGTCAATAGTGATATACCGTCAAAAGCACACTGGCCCAAAAGTGAAAAAAGCTGGCGAAAATTCAATATTTTTTAAAATTAGAATACAAGAAATAGTATTATAATTCACTTATAAACTTTTCCGAAAAAAAAACTAACTTTATATTTAAAACTGGGTATTTTAATATAAAATAGAAATAGATTTGAGAGGGACGATAAACAACATTGAAACTCTTGGGACTCTTTATAAATGTCTTCTTTATCATCTTCTAATTCATCTGCATTATCTTCTTTCTCTTTATATTACCCCAATTAAACGAATTTCTTATAAATTGTATATTCATATTTGACTAAATAAAAAATATTTTTAACTTTTTTTAATCAAAAAAATTGTCAGACCATTGCATTTTTATACCGAATCACACAAATTTGAATCATACATTGACCGTTTGTGTTTAATCGAAATAGAGAATTTTGGCCAGCTTTTTTCAATTTTGGACCCCTGTGAGCCGGAACTCTTTATTTTTTGACACCAGATATTTCGTCTTGTCTTCGTTCACAGCTGGAGAAAGCTGCACTGACTGCTCGTGTGCTCTGCCGATATCATCAGAATACGAGAATCTTGTCCATTATTAGGTTGAAGAACTCACATGATAAGGAATCGCTTTGTCTGAAACCTCGTTCGTTATTAAACGTAGCGAAGAGGTTGTTCCCAATTCTCACTGTGCAACGTGTGTCCTCAGGGTCATCGTGCGAAGCCTTATATGTTTCGCAAGTGGCATACAGGCGACTTCTTATCGGACTGTCGATGGCAGCTTTATAGTCGACGAGACAAGTCGACGAAAAGGTCGCTGTCGATCTGCCTCTCTTTCTTCTTTTCCAGGACTTTTGAATCAATTTTCAAAACAATTTTAATATCAATCGTGCGATTTCAATACAAAAAACAACATGTGAGTATTTTAGAACAAGAAGTTTTTATTTTGGGAACCCCAGTTTTTATTAAATTATTAAATGACATTTAAAAATATCTTGTACTTAAAAGCTTCTATAAACTTATAAAAACCGTTTTAAAACCTGTTTAAAACGAATCGATATCGGTTTATTTTTTTTTTTTTATATCGATTTTTGTTTTAAAAATAAAACGATTTGTTCCGTGTATTCGTATACAAACATAATGAAATGCAGAACTTATTACAACATTGTTTAAGACAGTTATAAAATATGTTTTCATGAAGCTCCAACTATACATGTAATGCCTCCAAAATTTTATTTAAGAGAGCCCTTATTTTTGCATCTTGTAGCATTTAAAAGTTGTATAGCAAGTGTAAACTGCTGATACAATATCAACTGCTGTAGTGACAACTTCATAATGGAATAATTAAATTATAATATATTTATACATTTTTTTTTCAGGATCTACAAGATATGAATGAAATTGTCAGAAATGGAAAGCGCATTTTACCCTTTAACGACGAATCTGATGTTATTAATAGAAAGCTTATAAGAGCTGCTCCGTACTATTTAAATACAATTACTGATATAATAAAAGACAGACAAACTGGAGGGACATAATTAAAAGAGTACATTTGAGTAATGGTATATACCATATAAATCTTTTGCAAGCTATTATCAGATATAATATTTTTACTACACAATTATATAAATGCTTTGTAAATAAATATATGTATATAAAATATTAAATTTTTATATTCTGCAATTGAGTAATATATAGTTTGGTTTTTTATAACTGTTTTTTTTTACAATATTTTTAGATGTATGCAATTTTAGACATTTTCTCTTCAAACGGAAGCATAATTTTATTTACACCACTAATAAATAAAGATTTGTTTTCACACATAATTAAACTTATGTTATTTTCTATGAACGGGAACTATACCATACAACGCTGTACAGTGTGGCCAAACACTGTAAAAGGTGGCAAAATTCATTTTTTTCGATACAACTAACCGATTTTTTAAATTTAAAAAATATTATTTATTTTTGTTTTATGACCTCTGTTGATAATTTTAACGAGCCGATTAGGCAATTTAAAAGATATGGAGGGCCGCATTCGCTCACCATAAAAAAATTTAAAATATATTGGATCATTGTATGTACATAAGTCGGTGCCGTGACAGAATACACACGGACATAATTTCCATTTCCAAAATTGATTTTAGGAACCTTAATTAAAACTGCGTATTAAAACTGCGTATCGTATATAAACAAATTTATTAAAATTAAATGTCGAACAATATGTTGTTGCGTATGATATAAATTATTCTGAATGAAAATATTTTGAAACAATTGAAATATTAAAATTTGATAATACATTTTTGTATGATAAAAAATAAACAAAGTTAACATACAAAAAGTAGATACACTACGGCCCAGTGGAAAGAATGCGAAGAAATGAATTAAACAATATTAAAAGTTACTTTCTTTTTTGTAGAATTGTGTGTATTAGATGTTATTATGAATTTGTGATTTATCGTTTGTGAATGCAATTTTTAATATGATCAATGAATGCTGTTTTAATTTTGTTACCATATTGAAATAGAAATGTTTTGTCGAATTTTGAACTCACTTTGAAAGATTAATCAAATGTTGATTGTTTACTTAGAACGTAAACACGCCCGCCAGACCCGCTCGTTGCAGCTATATCCACTGCATTGAGGTTTTGACTTCCCTCAACCCGATCAAACGCACTCAACCCACCCGTCTTCGGACAATGAAAGTTTACGTTTAAAATTAAACAAAAAATGAATACACCCATTTGTGTAAAAATAACAAAACACATAAAAACCATTCACGGGTTTTTGACCCAATTCAATTGAACTTGAATATTTCCATTGAATTATTATCCGTCAATCGTCATCGTTTGACATCCGAACATTTTGGCGCTTCGAGCCGGATTGACCTGACCCGACCGGACCCGCAAAAAACAATTTACGTTTTGACAAAAATTTGAATACTGACCCCGACCCCGAATATATAAATAAAAAAATTGTGTTAAAAGTTTTTTGCAAAAAAAAAACACAAACAATATAGTGACACGACAAACAATCGTATTAAATCTTAGTGTCCCAAAAATTTAAATTAACAAACAGAGTATTTTAAACAAACATTTATTTATATTCACTGATTTATAATACCTTACAAATTAATTTGTTTTACAAAATTGTCAAAATTATTGATTCAATATTTTTATACCCTACACTAAGAGTGAAAGGGTATATTCAGTTTGGTACGCCGTTTGTAACACCCAGAAGGAAGCATCTCCGGTATGGAAAAGTACATATATTCTTGATCAGCATGACCTCCTGAGTCGATTTAGCGATGTCCGTCTGTCCGTCTGTCTGTCCGTCTGTCTGTCTGTCTGTCTGTCCGTCTGTCTGTTGAAATCCCTACTACTTTTAAAATTGAAGAGCTAGATAAATAAAACTTCGGTACACCTACCCATTTGTAAATATGGGTATCAAATGAATGGAAATTCTTCAGCGATTGAATGTTTGTAGTTATTTTCATAATAGTTATTTAAATAAAAAAATTGTGTTAAAAGTATTTTGCAAAAAAAAAAACACAAACAATATAGTGACACGACAAACAATCGTATTAAATCTTAGTGTCCCAAAAATTTAAATTAACAAACAGAGTATTTTAAACAAACATTTATTTATATTCACTGATTTATAATACCTTACAAATTAATTTGTTTTACAAAATTGTCAAAATTATTGATTCAATATTTTTATACCCTACACTAAGAGTGAAAGGGTATATTCAGTTTGGTACGCCGTTTGTAACACCCAGAAGGAAGCATCTCCGGTATGGAAAAGTACATATATTCTTGATCAGCATGACCTCCTGAGTCGATTTAGCGATGTCCGTCTGTCCGTCTGTCTGTCCGTCTGTCTGTCTGTCTGTCCGTCTGTCTGTTGAAATCCCTACTACTTTTAAAATTGAAGAGCTAGATAAATAAAACTTCGGTACACCTACCCATTTGTAAATATGGGTATCAAATGAATGGAAATTCTTCAGCGATTGAATGTTTGTAGTTATTTTCAGGATTCGTATACCCTGGTGACCTATATATCACTTTGAATGGTAACCACACATATGTGTAGGGTATTTATAGTCGGCTTAGACCGACTATAATTTTGATAATCCTAACTATCATAATTACACCTACTTTAAAATTTCCCATGTGATCTAACCTTCCCAACTGGTTTAGCAATCTACTCGCCGCTGCACTCGTTATAAAAAATGTTTCAGCGCCGTGCACTAAAAGCGAGCAAATCGTTATCATAAACATCCATAAAATAAATAAATTTATTAAGAAAAGTTTTAAAAATTTGTTTTCAGGTTTTTTCAGATTTTGTCTGAAAAATAATACGACCCGTGACCCGTAATACGACCCGTGATTATCCCAAATTAGGTTGGTTCAAATTCCCTTTTTTGAACTACGTCAACGTACCTCAAATTTTGCGACGTGTTCCTTTTTAACATCTTGGCCATATTTCATCACCCTATGATTATCGGAAGACGGTGCTACAGAATAAATTTTCTATATTTGCATTGTCCTAAAGTCAGTAAATCACATATGGTAATTATGACCTGAGTTTGTATATGAAGGACATTAAGAACCTGTGAATATGTAATAAGCAAGGAAAAAAAAATGTATATGTTTTGTTACACCTCGTCAATTTGATCAATATATATATATATATATATATATATATATATATATATATATATATATATATATATATATATAATTCAATTTTTATTTTTAATATTTCAGCTTCGTCATTCGATGTTATTATGACGTCATCTACATACAGCAACAACCTTTTGCTTTGGTGTATAGACAGTAATCATGTTGTGATCGTATAAAACCCAGAGTTAACAAATGCTAGTTAATTTTTTCGTTCCAACAACGGGGACTCTCTCTCTTTAATCCAAAAATCGCCTTTCTTAACTTCAAAACTTTGCCATGATCTAAATGCATACCATCCGGTACTTCTAAATAGATATTCTCATTTAATTCTCCATGAAGAAATGCTGTCTTGACATCTAGTTGATGGAAGTTGTATCCTTCAGCAACTCCAACTGCCATAAGTATTCTTAGTGTTGATAACTTCGCCATAGGAGAATATGTATCTTCATAATCGATACCATATTTCTGCAAAAAACCTTTTGCAACTAGAGTGTTTTATACCGCACAGAAATTCCATGTGCATCTTCTTTAATGTTAAATATTATTTACCAAACGTTGTTCTTCTTCATGGAATCTAGCTCTTCATTTATAGCTATTAGCAACTGAACGCGATCTTCAAATTTTTCTACTTCTGATTACGAAGTTGGAGTGTATTTGCAATATGTCGTATCAACTGTTTCAAATAATGAGAGATAATAATCGGACAACTTGATTGGCTTCTGTCGCATTCTTCTTGGTCTCGCTTCTTCTTGGTACAACTCCAACTGCTTCGTTTTCTTGATCAGGGTCAACTTGAGCTTCGTTTAGTTGTTGTGTACAAGCTTCAGAGTAATCTTGATCGTACTCATTTTGATCACAGTTAATCACGATCTCAGCACCTTCCATATCATCCCCTTCCAGATCGATGCGATTAACAACTAAAGTGTTATTTTCTTCAGTTTTCAATTCCTTGTAGGGATAACAGTATTCGTTACACTTCACGTCACGCGCCAACACAATATTCTGCAGCTCGAGATCCCACAAACGATAACCATTTGGACAGTATCCCACCATTATATACGCCTCGCTTTTCGAATCCAATTTACCTCTTTTCTGAGGTGGTCTCCATGCGAAAGCTTGACATCCGAAAATTTGTAGTTTCATAAGATTTGGCTTCTTGCTAAACCACAATTCTGCCGGAGTTTTATGTACATTAACAGCCTTCGTTGGACTTCGATTTATGATGTACGTTCATTGAATACTGCTTCAGTCCAAAGAAATTTCGACATACTTGAATCCAACATGGTTGATCGCTACCCCATTTTGTGTGTCATTGTTTCATGAATTTGTTTACCCCTCTCTTTGCAGAATGAATGAATCTCTTTGGACTTATATTCCCGTCCTTGGTCGATAGTCAGTTTTGATATTTTTCCTGATACTTGTTTTGTAGTAATCGTCTCGAAATCTTTAAAATGTTCAAAAACTTCTGACTTCTTCTTCATTGGATGAATAACAGCAAAATGAGTATAGTCATCTACAAATGACACAAAATAATGTGAGCCATCCCATGCAACTGGAATATTATAAACATATCGTGACCTACTCCCGTGATGACTACCATATGCAGTTATCGTGAAGTTGGTGTAAGGTATGATGTAGGGCTTACGTATCAAAGTTCAGTATTGGCGAAGTTGGGTCAAACCAGCGGTGGCGTGATTGGCTAGAGTGAAATTTGCGCACGGCACTCTGCCGGAACATGTTAGATTTGGAACATACCATAATAGTTTAAGTTATATTTCAAGTCAGTGGTTAGTTGTGAGTTAGAGTAATAAGTTGGACGTTGAAGAGGTGTTACTTAATAATGTTAATATTAAAATAGCACTTTAGTTTAAATAAAAGTATGTCTTAGAAGAGAAGACTTGTTTAAATTATTTTGATTAATAGAAACAGAACAACAACGTTGGACATTTGGGTAGGACATCATGGGTAAGTATAAAAGGAACGTTGCGACATTTGGCTACACACCAAGACAACCGACTTTTAATTACAACATTTGGTGCAGCCGGTTTTCGAACCGAACATCAACTCTCAATGAACGAGAAGGACTGGATGGAGATTAATATTAGAAGAAATAACTATTTTGGATCATGGAAAATATTTTTGTATTTGTGAGTATTGTGAAAAATAGTGGAAAAAATGTAAGCGTTAAAAAATAAAAATTTGTGAATTTGTGATATAAAACAAAAGAAATATTTGAGAATTTTAATAAGCTCAACATACATAGAATTATGAAAATCGACATTTGAAAAATGAAAAAACAATTGAACATTTTGAAATAAATTATGGAATAAAATAAACTTTTAATAAAACTGTGAAATAAAATTGTGAAATGAATTACATAAATGATAGAATTTGATAAATCAGGAAATTTAATAAATAAACTAAATGTTTTATAAAATTGATTAATTTATATATGGAAGAACATTTTTAAAGTAATTGTGACACAATATATAATAGTTTGCGACATTAAGAGATAATGATTAATAAAATTGTGAATTTAAAAAAATTGAATAACATAAGAATTTTGATACAGCAATGTTTTCATAATGTTGCGAAATTAACTAAATAACTACAAAAATTTTAACAAAATTAAATGGAAAAAAATAAATTAATTAATATTCATTAATAAGATCTTGATATGATTTAGAATATACATTAAAAATTTTAAATAATGAACCATAAAAATGAGATATAATATAATGTTGCAAAAATTTAATAAATAAATTAATTAATGGTTAAAAGTTTATTTAATATGAAACTAGTAAAAACAAAATAAATAATTTAAATAAGAAATGTATAGCTATATGATAAAGTAAATGGAAAAATAAGAAACACTAATAATGGGTACTGAAAATGTATTGAAACGCGTTCATTACGTTGTTCCTTACTTTTCTGGAGCGGAATCTTCATTATTAGAAACAGAATTATATAAATTTATTGAATGTTGTGAAACAGCAAAACTTAAAATTAAAGAATCAGATAGTGAGGAATTTATTAAATGCGTTAGGTTGCGTTTGGAGGACAATGCCTATAAATTAGTGAGGACAAAACAGTTTCAAAAAATAGAAGAATTATACGAGTTGTTAAAAAATACGTACTTAAATGAAATTTCTTTAGATTCAGTACTAGGAGAGATTAAAAAGGCTTATCAAAATAGTGAACAGAGTTTGAGAGCATTTGGAAGACAATTAGATGTGTTGCAATCCATGGCTTTGGAAATTGCAAGTAAAAAATACAGTAAAAAGATTAGTGAGGATGACATATTCTGACTGGTATTACAGAGCTCAGTGTTGATCTCTTTTAAAGTAGGGGTGAAGGATACAACGATAAAAGTTGTACTGTTGGGTAGTAAGTCAGAACCATTAGATACATTGTTGGAAGAAGCTTTAAATGTACAGGCTGTTATGCAGCGTAGTCCAAAGTCAGAAGAGGATGAATATAATTATATGGAAAAAACTAAATTCAGACACACACAGTCAGGCGTAAATGAATTGCAAAAAATAAATAATAAAAGTAACTATAAAAGGAGTGTTCCAACATGTTCATTTTGTAGTAAATTGGGACATACTAGGGACGATTGTATTATTAGAAAAATACGCCTTTCTGCTACGAATGTGGAACTTATGGTCACGAATCTAATTGGAGATGTGCTAATAATAATGTGAGCAATTGTATACTACCTTTTGTTAATAATGATAATATGATGGATAACATGGAAAATAATATAAGTAAGATGAAAGACTCATGGAGGGATACACAAGGGCATAAAATAGAGAATTGTAACTCGAAAAGAAATATTGAATCAGCAGGAAATAATAGTTATAATCAGGGAAACTAACAGGGGCTCAGTTTAGGCCAGAAAACTGGGGACCCAAAAATAATAGTAATATAGGGCCGAAAGAGTTACGAATTGTAGATCAGACGTCGGAGGAGACTGTAGTCAAATTTACTACTCCATTGAATTTTCATAGAACAGAGGAGACCAATGAATTAAAATATGAATTAAAGGAAGAAGAAGGCGATCGCATAATATTCAGCGGGCATGGAGATAGCTTGGATTTATCTAATGTAAGTGACGTTTTCATTGAAGTACTTTGAGAGGCAGCTAAAAATGAAAGTCTTATTTTACTAGTAGACTCAGGAGCTGATGCCAGTATAGTAAAAGAAAATGCAATGACAAATTTACCAGACTTTAACGAAAATATACAAAAGGATTTAAAGGGAGCTTTTGGTGGGTGTGTTACATTAGGTACCACCAAAGTCCAACATAGGAATATAGGGTGCTACACGTAGTGTCACTTGAACAAGGCTTACCAGCTGATGGTATAATCGGACGTGACAATTTATGGAATCGATCTGTAATAAATGCGATAGACAAAACAATTACGTTCTTTGATAAACATAAAAACCATATTATAAAACTACCAATAAAATCAATCGCAGACAGAAATACACAATATTTTTTACAATCAACAAATTAAAATTCAAGCGAGAACCGCAAAGATTGTATCATTACGTTTAAAAACAAAAATTCCAATAGTATTAATACATGAACAAGAAATTTCTTCAGGAGTATATTTGGGCGAAAGCATATCGAATATTAGCAAAAATAGAGTTTATGTTTCAGTGTTAAATGCAACGGAAAAAGAAATTATAATAGACAGTACTTTTAAAACTAAATTTTCGAATTTTAATCAGTATAAAGAATCTACAATAAATAGCATAAATTCAGTAAACATTACAAACATAATTAACAAATTATTAGAGGAAATGAAAATTGATGAAACTTTAAATAAAGACGAAATTACATCTTTACAAAATCTTTGTATTTTGTATCATGATGTTTTTCATTTAGACGGCGATGAATTAACATACACGCCAGTACTTAAACATGAAATAACAACACAGTGGAACCAGCCACCGATAAAGCAAAAGCAATACAAATTGCCACACACACATAGAGATGAAATCAACAGACAGGTTAGTAAAATGTTGGATGACGGCATTATATCGCCAAGTACATCACCCTGGAATTCACCGATGTTGCTAGTTCCTAAGAAGAGCGGCAAGGACGGTAACAAAAAGTGGAGCTAGTTATAGATTTCCGTAAATTAATCGATGTGACAATTAAACAAGTATTTCCGATTCCTCGAATAGGCGAAATATTAGACCAATTAGGTCACAGTCGCTATTTTTCAACTTTAGACTTGGCAAGTGGTTATCATCAGGTACTAGTAGAAGAAAGAGATATAGAAAAAACAGCTTTTAGTACAGGACTGGGTCATTTCGAATTTAACAGAATGCCATTTGGCTTAATAGGTGCACCAGCTACCATTCAAAGAATAATGAACCACATATTAACAGGTTTACAGGGTATAGATTGCTTTGTTTATCTTGATGATATAGTGGTGTACGGAAAAAATTTAGCTGAACATGAGCTTAGGCTGAGTAGAGTATTGCAGAAATTAAGGGAACACAATCTAAAATTAAATGCAGAAAAATGTCAGTTTTTGCGTCGCGAAGTTGTCTATTTAGGACATAAATGTTCGGAGCTAGGTGTGTTGTGTATCATAATCGTAGTGTTCACAGCTTATATATGATCCACTGTTGTGTATCATAATCGTGGAACTTACAGCGTGCTTTTGATCCACAATATAACATATCCAGTATATTTTTCTTTATGGCATACTTTTAGGGTTAAGCATTATGCATGTTAAACACAAACAGCATTTAATTGTCTTGGCGCACACCGCTTAACATAGCACAGGTATACACGCCCACGTTAAATAGGTCACTCAGATCACACAAATAAATGCTGACTTAGTTATTTTAAAATGATGAAAGTACTTAATTTATTGTGAAATTATAAATACGCTGACTAAGTTATTTTAGCATGATGAAATTACTCAATTTATTGTGAAATTATAAGAATACGAGGTGTTAAGTAGAAGTTAAGTATAGACTAAGAATCAATTGTTTTCGATAAGCTGAAGTGTCTACAAATAAATGTTAAGTATAAGTGTAACCAACTTTTAAAGCGAAATAAAGTGTCTTAAAGTAAAAAAGATCCGGTTGTTTTAAATAATATAAAGAAAGTAAAAAGGACTCAGTAAGTATAAATAGGATCAAGTTAAAGTCCTAGTAGAAGGACGTTAACATACAACATTTTGGCGCAGCCGGATATAAAAATAAAAAAAAATATTTCAAATTTTCAAAATTTTTAAAATATCATTTTCATTTTAAAAAATGAGAATAAAATAACATTTTAAAGATTTTGAAAATTTGAAATATTTTTTTTTTATTTTTATAACATGGTCAATTTAATTAAAAATTTTACATTATTATAAAATATCTGATTTTAGTCAACAGATTTAAAATTAAAAAAAATTATAATATTTTTTTTAACATTATGGAGCTACGTGAACTGTTGAGTATTCTATGAAATAAATTGTGATTTTTTTTAATATGAAACGGAATTTTTGATTTTTTTTTTTAAATTTAATTTTTTTTTTATTTTTAAACCATGGTCAATTTAATTAAAAATTTTACATTATTATAAAATATCTGATTTTAGTCAACAGATTTAAAATTTTAAAAAATTATAATATTTTTTTTAACATTGTGGAGCTACGTGAACTGTTGAGTGTTCTAGGAAATAAATTGGGATTTGTTTTGTCGTTGATAAATATATGGCGGAATTGGAACAATTACAGTTAGCATACGGAAACATACTAGGGCAATTGGACAGGTTTACGGATAAATTGTGGGCTCAAATTAGCCTCGAAGTAAATAATAAAGAACATTTACAATTAATAAAAAATAAAGTTAATAACACAAAGGTTTTTTCTAAAGTAGAAGGAGTAGATGTCGTGTTCGAAGAATTAATATATTTTTTGGAACACAAAAGTGAGAATAAAATAAAAGAGATAGAAGGCTGGAAAGGCGAATTTGCTGCATTAACTAAAAAAATAAACGATAAATTAGGAGAAAAACAGGAGTTGTTAGAGCACGCCTGCGGTATAGAGGCGGAAAACGAAAAATTAAGAGCATTGTTGAAAGATAAAGATATTTCTGATGAATCAGTAGCTAGGGCACTACGTCAACAACCAAGGTTAGAATTCGAATCAGTCGAAGAGGCAAATAACAAAGTAAGGGAATTGGATTCGAAAATCAGATTTTTAGAGGCGGAAGTAAACTTAGCACACGAAACATCGTTATACCATAAAGAAGCTTGAAGAACAGTAGAAAATTTAGAAAGCATAACAAAAGATATAACAATAATTGAAATACCGACAGACGATATTTCGAAATGCGTACGAAATCTGGTCCCGGTGTTCAAAGGCGAAGATTCACCGTTCCTAAAAACGGAGCTTCTTAGATTTATAGATGGTTGTAAGGCAGCGAACCTTAAAATAACTGAAGAAAATCAGGAGGAATTCATGATTTGTATTAAACTGCGTTTTGATGGAGATGCATACGAATTAGTGAGGACCAAGAAAATAGTTGATTTAGATGAGTTGTTTGAATTACTTAAAATCACATATTTAAAGGTGGCTACATTAGATTCAGTCCAATACAACATAAGACAGGCATATCAAGGTGGAGGGAAAAGTTTAAGGGCGTTTGCAAGGCGTTTAGAAGTATTGCAGTCGAACGCAAACGTCATAGCCGATACAATGTATAAAAAGAAAAACCTGCCAACGGACATTTTTAACACGGAACTATTAAATTCTGTGCTAACAGCATTTAAAGTGGGAGTGAGTGACCCGACTGTAAAGATACTACTGTTGAGTAGCAAGGCAGATAATTTAAATGATTTATTAGACGAAGCGTTAAGGGCAGAGGCCACAATACTGAGGGGGCCGAGATTACCGGAGGAACTGTATAGTTTTGAAAAAAGACCGAATGGAACCTCAGTTAGTAAAAATAGTCAAGAAACTGATATTAGAAATTCACGACAAGATAGGGGTAAAAGTCAACCAAATAGAAATAATGGGAATACATGGGGTGCCATGAAAAAGGGGCCAGTCTGTTCATTTTGCACAAAACCAGGACACACAAGGGATGACTGTTATTTGCGAAAAAATACACCATTTTGCAGAGAATGCGAGAAATACGGACATGAATCGAGTTGGAGATGTGGATCAAATAGACTGGAAGAACGCCAGGAGAACCAACAACAACCATTTCAGAATCCGCAGTACCAAGAGGGTTATAGAGGATTTCAGAATAACGGCTATCAACACCAGCACCAGCAAAATCAGAATCCGCAAGACAGCAATACTCGTAATAATAGAAATAATAATATTAATAATGGTAATGAAAATAATAGAAATAAAAATCCGTTTAGAAATAACAACAGTAATAACAATAACGAACCTAATAGAACATACAGAAATAATAGAGCATGTTATGGGTGTGGTCAAGTCGGCCATATGATAGCGGATTGCCACGCCAAGAAAAATGTTGTGCCAAACGGAAGTAATGCTCACAATAGTGGAAACTACCACGGGCCCAGTCAAGGCCAATAAGCTGGGGCCCCGTTAACATTAGTAAAGTTAGGTCAAAGGTAGAAATAGTGGATCATACACCAAAGGAGCCTGTGATCACATTTGATACCGCAGCTTCAAATAACAACCAAAAAATCGTGGGGGAAAATATCGTTCATCAAACGTCGAGAGTGACCGTTGATACATATGTTGAGCCACCGTGTTTGGTCTGTAAGGAGAAGTTGAAAGAGGAAAAAATGGGTGAAAATATTGTTCATCAAACGTCGGGAGTAGTAGGAACATTAGTTTATATCATACACTTTATAGGTATTGTGTCGATTACACTGGGGAACAAAATAATAAAATTAGCAGAATATGAATATAAGGGAACCTTTGGAGAGGAAGCAGTAGGGTATAAAGTAAAAAACATATTATCAAGAATATCAAAAAGTTTTGAGAATTTCGTAATAGAATATGATAAGAAGATTAGATGTCATATGAGTGAGTTTAGTAAAAGAAAGAATCGTATAATATGCAGTAGGCAGGGTGACTGTTTCAAACTACCTAATGTAAGTGATGTTTTCATCGAAGTACCTTGTGATGATGCTAAAAATGGAAAACTCATATTACTGGTAGATTCGGGAGCAGATGCTAGTATAGTAAAGGAGGGGTCGATGATACGACTTCCGGGTTTTGATAAAAATACTCAGAAGGACTTTAGTGGTGCTTTTGGGGGATGCGTAAGGACTTTAGGGACAATAAATATTCAGCACAACAGTATAGAGTGGTTCTGTTTAAAGATGCATGTAGTGGCAATTGAACAAGGAATACCCGCTGATGGATAAATGCCATAGATAAGAAGTTAATATTTTATGATAAAGATAAAAACAATACTATACAACTACCCATGAGAACACGGGCCGACATGGAAAATATTTTTCTAAATCAGGAATTAAAAGTAGAACCTAGAACCGCAAAGATAGTATCATTACGTTTAAAAACAAAAATTCCAATCGTCTTAATACATAAACAAGAAATTTGTCCAGGAGTATATTTAGGCGAAAGCATATCGAATGTTAGCAAAAATAGAGTTTATGTGTCCGTATTAAATGCTACAGAAAAAGAATTTATATCGAATTTCAATCAGTATAAGGAATCGGATACCAACAATTCTACAATAAATAGCATAAATTCAGTAAACATTACGAACAGAATTAACAAATTATTAGAGGAAATAAAAATTGATGGAACCTTGAATAAAGACGAAATTTCATCTTTACAAAATCTGTGTATTTCGTATCATGATGTTTTTCATTTAGACGGCGATGAATTAACATACACGCCAGTACTTAAACATGAAATAATAACACAGTGGAACCAACCACCAATCAATCAAAAGCAATACAAATTGCCACACACACATAGAGATGAAATCAACAGACAGGTTAGTAAAATGTTGGATGACGGCATTATATCGCCAAGTATATCACCCTGGATTTCACCGATGTTGCTAGTTCCTAAGAAGAGCGGCAAGGACGGTAACAAAAAGTGGAGCTAGTTATAGATTTCCGTAAATTAATCGATGTGACAATTAAACAAGTATTTCCGATTCCTCGAATAGACGAAATATTAGACCAATTAGGTCACAGTCGCTATTTTTCAACTTTAGACTTGGCAAGTGGTTATAATCAGGTACTAGTTGAAGAAGGGGATAAGGAAAAAACAGCTTTTAGTACAGGTCTTGGTCATTTCGAGTTTTACAGAATGCCTTTTGGTTTAACACGGGCTCCAGCCACTTTCAAAAGAATAATGAATCACATATTAACAGGTTTACAGGGTATCGATTGCTTTGTTTATCTTGATGATATGGTGGTGTACGGAAAGAATTTAGCTGAACATGAGCTTAGGTTGAGTAGAGTATTGCAGAAATTAAGGGAACACAATCTAAAATTAGATACAGAAAAATGTCAGTTTTTGCGTCGCGAAGTTGTCTATTTAGGACATAAATGTTCGGAACTAGGTCAGACCCCTCAGAGGTTGAATGCGTGAAAAATATTCCGGTACCAAGAAATAAAAAAGAAGTACAAGCGTTTTTGGGATTAATTAATTATTACAGAAAATTTATAAACAATATGGCAAAATTATCATTACCAATTAATAAGTTACTTAGAAAGGATGTTAAATTCACTTGGACCGACGATTGTCAAAATTAATTTATTAAACTAAAAGAATCAATAATTTCAACACCCATTCTCGCATATCCAGATTTTACAAACCTTTTTTTACTTACAACAGATGCAAGTAACGAAGCAATAGGTGCGATACTGTCTCAAGGCAAAGTAGGCAGCGACCGACCAATAGCATTTGCTAGTAGGGCATTAAATGGAGCAGAAAAAAATTACTCCACCATTGAAAAGGAATTTTTAGTTATAGTCTGGGCAACGAAAAATGTTAGAGCTTATCTTCTAGGCCGACATTTTCAAATTTATACAGATCATCAACCATTACGTAGCACAGCAAATCTCAAAGATCAGACATCAATGTTAGCCCGTTTCAGGCATAAATTATCAGAATATGATTACGAAATATCTTACAAACCAGGTAAACAGAATTTGAACGCAGATGCTTTAAGTAGAATTCCACATCCAGAACCAGATATTACTGCGGTCCAAACACGGTCTAAGACCACACAGAATAAATTAGATAATCAAATTTCAAAAACCAAAAAACAAGTGAGCACGCCAGTACTGGATGAAATAACAACAGACACCAAGAACGAATTAAACTCAAGTCTACTATTAACTGACCCAGAGGAAATTAAAGCTGTTATAATTATTTTTTTCATGACTCAGCATTAGGGGGTCACCAGGGCGCAGTGAAAACATATTTTAGAATCAGAAAACAATTTAAGGGGAAAGGTATGCAGAAACAAATAAAAGATTACGTTAAGAATTGTCAAAAATGCCAAGTAAACAAAAGTTTTTGGCTTACTAAAATGCCAATGGTTTTAACTGATACGCCTGTACGACCATTCGATAAAGTATACATGGATCTTGTATTTTACCGGAAACTATATCTGGAAATAAATATATATTAACTTTTCAAGATGATTTTTCAAAATATATGTGCTGCGTAGCTATCCCTGACGCAGAAGCAAGCACTGTAGCAAAAGCATTTTACGACGAAATATTTACAAGACATAACATACCAAAAGTATTGATAACCGACAATGGTTTGAATTTTATTTTAAAATTATTTTCGGACACGTGTAAATTGTTAGGAATTAAAAAGTTATATATTACGCCATATCATCCACAGGCCAACGGCTCTTTGGAAGGAAGCCACCGACCATTAGCAGAGTATTTACGAAGTTTTGCGAAAGAGGATGGAACAAACTGGGGCCTGTGGTTAAATACAGCAATGCATGTACACAATAATATAATGCATATGTCCACCGGGCAAACGCTTTTCCGTACTTTATACGGTTATGATTTTGAAATGCCAACCAATCTTAAACGCAAATGCTCACCAGTATATAATACCGATGATAGCAACAAGCTATTAAAATACCAAATTCAACGCACACACGAAATCGTGCGACAAAATCAAGCCAGAGCCAAAGAAAAATCTAAGCAAAGCTATGATAGAATATTCAAAATAGGCGATAAAATTTTACTAAAAAATCAAAATAGGAAAAATAAATTTTCACCAGTTTGGGTAGGACCCTACGAGGTACTTTCAATAATAAGCCCTGTAACGACTGAGATTTGTATCAAGGGTAAAGCGAAGTTATGTAGAATTAAATAAACACTGTCTGCAACAAGAACCAATAATTTTTAACATCATTGAAATAAAGTCAAATAGTTAGTGCAGGACAGAATAGCTAAGTATTACATATTGAAATTGAATTGAAACTACAAAATAAATAAAGAATAGAGAAAAACTATAATTTTTTTAAAATGAAGATATTAAATAAATTAATTTTAAATAATTTATATAATCCAAAAAATGTCATGTAATATTGCCAAAATACAAATCGCAGAGAAAATAGCTATGTATTAATTGAATATGACTAGCATTGAATATAAACAAATAACAAAATCAAATTATTATTTGAGGTACGAATTTGCAAGGTACAAAAATTACGTTGTCATTAAAATTGCGATAGGTCAATACCTACCTCAATGGCATTTTAAACAAACATGTTCATTGCGCATAGAGCGGAATGCTCCCAGCTCATATTAATATAGAAGGCTTGAATATATTCATATGCCAACCGATTAAATGCACTTCAGCACTTTACAGGCAGAAGCCACTAACGTACTGGAACTGAAACGAGATACGGTAGTGCAGCGACAAAACTGCCTAATATTTTTTATCATTAACACAATTTTCATTCATGAAACTAAATATATTAATGCAGATATGCATTAATATAGCAAACTAACAAACTAACAAATATTTTAAATTCATCATTACAGGGTAATGAAAATAAATAAGTACAATTGGGATGTACAAAATTAAATATTTAACAACTTAATATAGCAAATACATTTATGTAATGCTAATACTTAAAAAAAAAACATTATTAGTTAGTGCATGAGTAAATAGCTAAGTATTGTTGAATATGACTAGCATTTAACCATGTACTACTGAGACGCTAAATAAACCAATTTGTATTGCAAAAATGCAGAAACATATCCAAACATATATCATATAGTACATGTTGACACATATGTAAATTAACTATTATAACTAATTAAGGTATAATTATGTCCATAGCCTTAACAGAATGTATTAACGTAAAATAAGAAATATTTATAAGAAAACTATATGATATGATCAAGGATTCCATTAAATATGTAAAAAAAAAATGGAATTTCTTCTCTTTCTCTTTACGATAGGCAATAAGAGCGAAACCAATATAATGATTAGAATTGTCACACTGGTCCTGATGCTGGCCGCCAATGAAGCAGTCAACATCACACAGACATCAATTAATGATACAAGATTATTCTTTGAGAAGACAATTGATGCTTTGTTCTACAATGATGAATGGACGATAGTAGCCAAGTTTAAACCGCTACAACTGAACGATTTCATGGAGCTGACAAACAAATACATAATCACGGCAAACACAATGTGCGAACAAATGAGCACGAATGTAAACGGACCCAGCATAAAAAGATCAGCAACACGAGAGACCACGGCAATAATAACCACACTACAGAAAAATGAAGAAATAGTTAAGCGCACAATAAAGAGTAACCGACAAAAGAGATCACTCAATTTCGTTGGCGAAGGACTCAACTGGGCTTTTGGACTGATGGACAATAAAGAAAGAGAGACTATCTATAAACATCTCAATGATATTGAAGATAATGAACATAAAACATACGAAATTATGAAAAGACAAATTACGGTAATTTCATCAAATTATAACAAGATAGCAGAACCCTTACTGAATTCCTTGAAGGAAGTCGAAAATCTGCAAAATGTGTTAAACATAACAATAAGAACACAAAAATACATAAATGAAAAAATAAACCAACAAGTTAGTCATTTACTATTCATGATGGATACCTTGGAAATTCAATCTACAATTAATGCAAACCTAATCGAAATTCAAGGACAACTGCTGATGGAAATGGCAATCATAGAAGATCTATACAAGGGACGATTACCACCGACAATTATAGACCAGAGCGAGTTAGATGAAATGCTGACTAGCCTTACGTTAAGAGGAAAGGCGAAATGGTTCATAAAAAAATCATTCGAAATGCACCGTGCATCAACAGTACGAGTTTTCCCAGACACGGACGGCCTAATAATAGACATCAAGACACCACTACCTGATGATTTGTTGTTCACATTATATAGAATTTACCCAATACAGACAAATATTAATGAAGAATGGGATGCATTGGTTAAAACAACATATGACTACATATCAGAAGCATAAGACCGGAGCAAATACATAGGTCTAACGAATGAAGATCACAGCAAATGCATTTTGGTTAGCCAACATACGGACAAAGAAATTACACTATGCAAACGTCCAGGAACCATGCTAACAACTAACAACACACTATGTGAAGTCGCGCTGATTCAACACAGAACAGATATTAAAGATACCTGTGAACATGTTGCAATCAAAAGGAGTTCTGGCCTAGTAGTTAAGCTATGGACACCAAACACATGATTCAGCCTTTTTCGAAGCAGTTTGTGGGTCAAATATAGCCACATTGACACTATCCGGCCAGGGTTGGATGTCCATAAATGAAGCTTGCAACATACACAACAAAGAAATGATACTGCCATACGAGTTTACATATCAAAGCATTAGGAATATAACATACAAGAAGGAAGAACATACGGTTATGATAGAAAATTTACAAGGCAATTGGTCATCATTACCATATTCAAATATATCACAAACATCATTACCGATCTTGGTGTCAGATCACAGCAAAATAAGATCAGCATTAAGAGATGGGCATCGTGATTTCGACGAAATATTACTACAATTAACTGATAACCAGGAACGCAAAGAATTACTTAATCGTCAAAATGAAATAACGAAAACCGGTATGTCTTACGGCATATTAATGCTTATATTAATAATAATAATAGCAGCATATGTATTATACATACATTACTACTCCACAATTAAAAATAAAGCAACAATAAAAGCCGATGAATTTAATACAAATAAATCACCAATAGCAACAATAGATGTAGAAGCGGCTAAGGAAAACCTTGAAATGGTGTCAAATACATTTCCCAGCAAGAAATCGCCACTCGAAAAAATCGGGTCATTGCGAAAATCAACAACGCAGAAACCAAACACCACAACACCCATAGCAAGTCAACGAACGAAGTCACATGAAATAGAAGCCAATACGTCAGAAACAACAACAACGCATCGAACTACCGTAGAACAGCAGCTGTCAGCAACGAAAAAATCGGGACCAGATTTTTATTATATATAACTGGAAATTACAACCCTTAATTTACTAATATCCATTAAATATTATATAAGTAATGATCATAACTTCATAACTAATAGAACTTAACGTAATTTATACCACATAAAACAATGTAAAAAGAAAAAACTATTATTCTTTTTAATAATAATTTTCTCTTCAGAAATAATTAAAATAATACAAAAGAAAAAAAAACTATTATTCTTCTTAATAATAATGATTTTTTTTTCTTTCAATAAGGGGGGAGGTATGTTGTGTATCATAATCGTAGAGTTCACAGCTTATATATGATCCACTGTTGTGTATCATAATCGTGGAACTTACAGCATGCTTATGATCCACAATATAACATAACCAGTATATTTTTCTTTATGGCATACTTTTAGGGTTAAGCATTATGCATGTTAAACACAAACAGCATTTAATTGTCTTGGCGCACTCCGCTTAACATAGCACAGGTATACACGCCCACGTTAAATAGGTCACTCAGATCACACAAATAAATGCTGACATAGTTATTTTAAAATGATGAAAGTACTCAATTTATTGTGAAATTATAAATACGCTGACTAAGTTATTTTAGCATGATGAAATTACTCAATTTATTGTGAAATTATAAGAATACGAGGTGTTAAGTAGAAGTTAAGTATAGACTAAGAATCAATTGTTTTCGATAAGCTGAAGTGTCTACAAATAAATGTTAAGTATAAGTGTAACCAACTTTTAAAGCGAAATAAAGTGTCTTAAAGTAAAAAAGAGCCGGTTGTTTTAAATAATATAAAGAAAGTAAAAAAAGGACTCAGTAAGTATAAATAGGATCAAGTTAAAGTCCTAGTAGAAGGAGTAGAGAAATAAAAAAGAAGTGCAAGCGTTTTTGGGATTAATTAATTATTACAGAAAATTTATAAGCAATATGGCAAAATTATCATTACCAATTAATTAATTACTTAGAAAAGATGTTAAATTCACGTGGACAGACGATTGTCAAAGTTCATTTATTAAATTAAAAGAATCAATAATTTCACCACCCATTCTCGCATATCCAGGTTTTACAAAACCATTTTTATATAGCAAATCTCAAAGATCAGACATCTAGGTTAGCGCGTTTCAGACACAAATTGTCTGAGTATGATTTTGAAATAATCTATAAACCGGGCAAAACGTAAAAATTGTTTAAAATGTCAAGTAAATAAAAGTTCTAGGCTTACAAAAATGCCAATGGTTCTAACTGATACGCCAGTGAGACCATTTGATAAAGTATACATGGATCTGGTAGGAATTTTACCGGAAACTATATCAGGAAATAAGTATATTCTAACTTTTCAAGATGATTTCTCAAAGTATATGTGCTGCGTAGCCATACCAGATGCAGAAGCAAACACAGTAGCAACAGCATTTTACGACGAAATAATTACACGTCATAATATACCTAAGGTATTAGTAACAGATAATGGTTCAAATTTCGTTTCAAAATTGTTTTCAGATTCATGTAGATTGTTATGAATTAAAAAATTGCATATTACTCCATATCATCCACAAGCTAATGGGTCTTTGGAAAGAAGCCATCGACCATTAGCGGAATATTTACGGAGTTTTGCAAAAGAAGATGGGTCGAACTGGGACCAATGGTTAAATTCCGCAATGCATGTGCACAATAACACATTGCATATGTCCACTGGCCAAACGCCTTTCCGTACTTTATACGGCTACGACTTCGATATGCCAACAAATCTTAAGCTAAAATGCTCACCCGTATATAATACCGATGATTACAACAAGTTATTAAAATACCAAGTTCAACGCACACACGAAATCGTTAGAGAGAATCAGGAAAAAGCAAAAGAAAAATCTAAACAAATCTATGATAGCACATTACACCCAAAAATATTTAGCGTATGGGATAAAATTTTGTTAAATAATCAGAACAGAAAGAATAAATTTTCACCCATTTGGGTAGGACCGTACGAGGTACTTTCGATAGTAAGTCCTGTAACGACAATGATTTCTATCAAAGGAAAAGGGAAAAAATCCATAACAACTTATTAAAAGCATATAATTTTGAAGTAAATGTAACGAAACAAACAGTTCATAATGGTCATAACACATAATGTAGATCATGCTAAAAGCATAATATTGCAAATAAAACTGAAGAAATTACGCGTAAATAAGATTTTTTTTTTAGGAATAGGTTTTAATGAAATAAATTAGTGCAGTAAAAATAACTATGTATCCATTTCAAAGGTGACTAGCATTAAATCATGTACTAACAAATGTTTAATAGGGAGATAAAAGAGTAAAGCATTTTAATGATTATGAGTAAGAAAATATAAAAGATTAATAACAGTTATTGATGAAATAAGGCAATAAACATGATTATATTAGATGAATTATAAAATAGCAAAAATAAAATTTAAATTTTCACTACAATTGAGATAGGTCAGTACCTTAATGACATTGAACCAAACGATAGGAACCACTGCACCAATGCAAATGAAATGAGATACGTTAATACAAATAAATAAAAAAAAGTCGAAAATGAATATGAAAAATAATAATAAATGGATATGCGGTGTGGAGAGAAGTCAAGGGAAAGTGCATAGTAGCCAAAATTTGTTAAAATATAATTGTATACCAAGAGTAATGCGGAGTAGGGAGGAGGGAGTAAAAATTGAATTATATGAATATAATTTAATTCGGAAATTAGTGCACGAAGAAATAGCTAAGTATTACTTATTGGAAATGACTAGCATTGATTCCTGTGCTAATGAATTTGTATATAGAATAATTGGTTTATATTAATAGTAAGAAACAAAAGATTTTAGAAGACATGTAGTAAAATAGTAGTAGCTTAATACACACACATATGTAAAATATACACGTAATTCATTATTCGGATATAAGATAACATAAATAGAAATAAGTTAAAGATGAGGTTAAAAATAAATTATATATACAATTTAAAGATTTTATAATGTAAAGTAATAAGAGTATTTAATTAATGATCCTGGTTCTGGCAAGATGCACACGAAGAGACGAAGAAGTAACAAATAGACGAAGGGACACAGCTAAACGAAGAATTACAAAGTAAATAAGTACAATTAATGCACGTCAAGGAAGATCGTTTGTTGGGAAAAGGTCTGAAATGGTAATGTTATGTAATGACATATGAAACAACATGTGAGGGTTATGGCGCGGACGACAACAAATGGACGTCAATAAGATGATTTACTAAGAGAAAGAAGGAGATACACTATACATATGGATGTAGAAATTTGACATGTATATGCACAGTTGCGACTATTGTACCATAATGAGATAACAACGTTTTACATCTTTACATACATATAATTAAAAAAAGGTCAATATACACACTGTTGCGGGCTGCAGGGGTCCTTTTGTACTTGCCTTTATTAATGAAACCGTCAGTGACAATATTCCCTCGAAGTCCACAATTCTTTCCTAACAATTATTATTAAATAAAAACGCAAGGATATTTTAGACTTGCTTTATACTGTTATTAATTATTTTTAAGTATTTTTACAAGCTTGAGTTTAAACTGAAAACACGTCTGCACTCTAAGGCAGTTAAAATCATAATGCTTAAAATCTAAACTTAACCTCTACTCATCACCTCGGTATCGTGCGACTCACGAACCCCGTGCTTATACTTATGTCTTAAAACACAACTCATAAATGCAAGCAAGCATATTCTTAAATCTACGTACTACTAAAAACCTCATGAACCCCACATCAGATATTTACTAATATTGTGAAATCATTAAATGAGAAAATTCCAATGTGCTAAATTCCTAATTGGTTCCCATGCTGGCGTTAGTCTTGACTTAAATTACAACCAATTCTATTGTTGTTGCTTTTAAACAGATGGCACACTTGCTAGCGCGAGTCTCGGATCAAATTGCAACCAATGCATTTTTTGTTGCTTTTAAGCAGACTTCATTTTATCTCCTGAAAGTATGCACTCATAAATATTATGCACTTGTTCCAGTTACGTCGTTGACGTTATGTTAAGTTAACATGCATCTGTTATTGTGCTTTTAGATTTGAACTTTATGTGCATACTGGTATGTACAGGCTTTCTTAAATACATAAAAAAAACGTTTCTGATTCACAACATTCTTCCCCCCTTATTTTAAGAAAAAATTATTATTAAAAAGAATAATAGTTTTTTCTTTTACATCATTAATATTTTAATATACTTGTTAACTTTAATTTATTTCAACATTTAAAATCAATAATTATTTTTCATATTATTATAATTTATTTTACTTATTTTCATTTTAAGAATCTTATTAATGCTTATCTTCGTTACTGAATTACTTAATTAATGGTCGCAGTTTTAGTGATATTGTTGATAAAAAAAAAAAAAAAATTAATATCTATATACTTTAGTAACGCTAAAAAGAAAAATGTGTAACATTACAAGTCACTGAACGTTGCAATTGAGAAAACAGTAGTTGATCAAGTTACCGCTTTGCAATCGCTGCGTTCCGTGTTGCTCTGTTGTTTTTCTTGTTTATTCATCTAAGTCATTAAATGCTTTCATTTGTGCAACGATTTGTTTTCTTTTTTTTGAAAATAATTCATTTAATTTTTTTTTTTTGAGTATATCTTTAGTTATTGTTTATATTTATAGTTTTCATATTTTTAATGTTTCTTCAAGTTTTTCTTTACTTATTTCTAGTCAATTAAATTAATTATACAAAAAAAAAATGTAATTGTGTTTTCTATTAATTTAAAACATAAACTGCTGTGATCGCTAGTTCTGTTACTCCCTGTTTACGTGTATAGGTTGGCTGGCTGCATTTTATTTGTTTCTGTCACTGTTTCGAAAAACATTGTTATCATCATTTATTCTTATCTTTCGTCTTGATTTTCTTAGCTTTGTTAAATTTGACGTCTTCTATGTTGCGTTGTTTTTTCAGTCAAATTGAATCGTATTTTGTTGAGAGCAGATACTAAAATTGGTAATTTTGTAATTTTATATTTCTGGATATTAATACGAATTTGTCTTCTTTAAATGTTTTAAGAGTTCTTGTAGCGAAATTGTCATCTTCGGAAATCATCTTTAATTATACGTACATGTTGTTGTTTGATGTTGTTCTTTTATATTTCACTTGTTGTAAAAATATTTGATGTTTGTTTTGTTTTTAATTTTCGTCTTCTTTTTTAAGAAATTATGTTCTTTTGTTGAAGAAATTGTCAGCATAATGTGTGAAACGTTGTTGATTTAGTACAATTATGATAACTTTGTTGATGTGTCAAATTTCTTTTTCTATAAGGTTAGCATTGACAGCTGAATAAGTGTATATGGAATAGCTCCTTCAACTTATTTACAAAATATTAGCTTGTTCCTTGAGTGATAAAATTGTTATCTTTTAATTATATGCACGTAAAGATGTAAAATGTTGTTGCTTCTTTATGGTAGAATAGTCACAACTTTGCTGATTTGTCGAACTTCCACATTCATGTTTATAGTGAGCTCCTTTCTTTTAATTAAACATGTTATTGATGTACAATTGTTGTTGTCAGCGCCATTACTCTCACATGTTTCTTTATCATTCTTCTCTTGTACTTCATTACATAATATTACAATTTCAGACCTTTACCCAACAAAATTAAACGATCTTCTTTGACAATTAAAATTTAAACGAATTTTATTGTTTGGTGGACTGCTAGTTATTCTTCTTCTTCGAGCATGTTTTATTTCTTTGTCGTGGTAGAAATGCATTTCCAGAGCCAGGATTATTATTAAAAATACTTATTACTTTGTATTGTTTACTATCTTTATAAATAATTTATATTTAACATCATTTTTACTTTCAGTATTCATAATCTTTGTTTATATTACCTTACATCATAGTATTAAAATTTTTTATTTTAATTGTATATTTATATCGAACATTTTACTAATGCCACTGTGTACATATTTTATTTTACTTTAAAATCTTTATTTTTGTTCTTAATATATAGAACTTCTTTTATTTATAATTTCATTAGCACATGAATCAATGCTAATTATTTTCAAAAATAGTTAGCTATTTATTCATGCACTAATTTATGAATTTAATCATTATTGCCAATTTTCAATAATGGTAAGCGCGCGCGATTTATGCATAACTATATTTGTACATTCAATAGGTACATATATATTTTCATTACCGTGTAATGATCACATTTAAAACGTTTGTTAATTTTGTTAGATTGTGTATTGTATTTTTTTTTCTTATCAATCAATTATTGTTCAAATTTTTACGCTGCATTAACGTATCTCGTTTCATTTTCAGTACATTAGTGCATTGTTCCTAGATGCAAAACGCTGAATTGCATTTTATCGCTTATAACATTAGCTCCTCACTTCTATATGTGCTCCACTTTAGTGTGTGCTACGCTAACACCTATCTGTACTTCAAGTGCAATGATCTTTCTGTTGTCTGTTTCCATTGAAAATGATCTTGACAATGAAACTGAAGTACTGACCTATCTCAATTATAGTGGCAATGTATATTTTATTGCTTAGGCAAATTCGTACTGAATTCTTGTTTATGAAATATCTAATATAATCCTCTTTATACTTTATTCCTTTCTCATTTAATACATGATCTAATGCTAGTCATCTTCTAAAATTAATACATAGCTATTTCCTCATGCACTAATTTAGATTTTAAAAACATATTTTCTAAAAAAAAAAAAAAAAAAAATATTTACGAGTACTTTATTTACGTTGTTTGCAATATTATGCATTGCGGTTAATGATCATTATGAACTGTTGGTTCCGTTATTAATTTCTATGTTTTTGTTCGTTCGATTGTGTATAACTTAAGAGTTATATGCTTTTAAAAAGTTATTATGGATTTTTTTTCCTTTTCCCTTGATACAGATCACTGTTGTCACAGGACTTATTATCGAAAGGACTTCATAGGTTCCTACCCAGATTGGTGAAAATTTGTTTTTCCTATTCTGGTTTTATAATAAAACTTTATCGCCTTCCTTAAAAGCTACCGTATTTAATGTAATATCGTAACTTCGTTTAGATCTTTCCTTAGCTTTTTCTTGATTTTGTCTGACTATCTCATGTGTGCGCTGTATTTGGTATTTTAATACCTTATTGTAATCTTCACTGTTATAAATTGGTGAACATTTTCGTTTTAGGTTAGTTGGCATGTCAAATTCAAATCCGTATAAAGTACGACAAGGCGTATGCCCTGTTGACATATGCACTGTGTTATTGTGCACATGCATTGCCGAATTCAACCATTGGACCCATCCTCTTTTGCAAAACATCTCAAATACTCCGCTAAAGGTCTGTGACTTCGTTCTAACGAGCCATTCGCCTGCGGGTGATAAGGTGTTATATGCATTTTTTTATGTTTAATAACTTGCACGTGTCTGAAAATAATTTTGACACAAAATTTGAACCATTATCTGTAATTAAAATTTTCGGAATATTATAACGCGTGATAATTTCCTCGTAAAAAGCTTTGGCCACTGTGCTTGCTTCCGCGTCTGGGATAGCTACGCAGCACATATATTTTGAAAAATCGTCTTGAAAAGTTAAAATATATTTATTTCCTGACACTGTTTCAGGTAAAATTCCTACCAAGTCCATATAAACCTTATCGAATGGACGTGTTGGCGTATCTGTCAAAACCATTGGCATTTTTGTTAACTTTGAACTTTTGTTCATTTGGCATTTAGGACAGTTTCTAACATATTCTTTTATTTGTTTCTGCATTCCCCTCCATTTAAATTGTTTCTTAATCCTAAAGTATGTTTTAAGTGTGCCCTGATGGCTTCCTAGTGCTAAATCATGAAAATCTTTCATCACGGTTTTAATTTCATCTGGATCAGTTAATATTTGAGCTGAACTCGTTTCATTATTTGTATCTATTATTGTTTCATCTACGACTGGTGTACTGATTTGTGGTTTTATTTTTGTGATTTGCTGATCTAAAATATTTTGTGTAGTTTTGGATCGTGTTTGTACGGCTGTAATATCTGGTTCTATATATGGAATTCTGCTTAAAGCATCCGCATTTAAATTCTTTTTGCCAGGTTTGTACATTATTTCAAAATCATATTCCGATAATTTGTGTCGGAAACGAGCAAGGCGGGATGTCTGATCTTTTAAATTTGCAATACCTTTTAGAGGCTGATGATCTGTAAAAATTTTGAATGGTCGCCCTAATAGGTATGCTCTAAAATTCTTTGTTGCCCAAACCATTGCTAAAAATTCTTTTTCAATAGTAGAATATCGTTTTTCTGCTCCAAGTTCTACTTGCAAACGCGATCGGTCGGTCGCTTCCTACTTCTCTTTGAGATAGGACTGCACCTACTGCTTGCGTCTGTTGTTAGTAAAAAAGTTTTTGTAAAATCTGGATATGCTAATATTGGAGGTGAAATTATTGATTCTTTCAATTTAATAAATGAATAAATGAATCGTCCGTCCATTTAAATTTAACATCCTTTTTAAGTAAATTAATAATTAGTAACGCTAACCTTGCCATATTGCTTATGAACTTTCTGTAATAATTAATAAATTCCAAGAATGCTTGTACTTCTTTTCTGTTTCTTGGTACTGGAATATTTTTTACGCATTCGACCTTAGCGGGGTCTGGCAACGCACCAAGTTCTGAACATTTATGCCCTAAATATACAACTTCACGACGTAAAAACTATCATTTTTCGGTATTTAATTTTTAATTATGGTCTCTTAGTTTCTGTAATAATTTACTTAATCTGTGTTCATGTTCGCTTATATTTTTCCCATACACAACTATATCATCAAGATATACAAAACAATCGATACCCTGTAACCCTGTTAAGATGTGATTCATTATTCTCTGGAAAGTTGCTGGTGCCCCTGTTAAACCGAAAGGCATCCTATTGAATTCAAAATGTCCAAGTCCTGTACTGAAGGCAGTTTTTTCTTTATCACGTTCTTCTACTAAGACCTGATGATAGCCACTTGCTAAATCTAAAGTTGAAAAATACCGAATGTGACCTAATTGATCTAATATTTCATCTATTCGCGGAATAGGAAATACCTGTTTTACGGTTACGTCATTCAATTTACGGAAATCTATGACAAGTCTCCATTTTTTGTTACCGTCTTTGTCGCTCCTCTTCGGTACCAATAGTAATGGTGAATTCCAGGGTGATATGCTTGGCGATATAATGCCAGCATCTAACATTTTGTTAACCTGTCTATTAATTTCCTCTCTATGTGTGTGTGGAAGTTTGTATTGCTTTTGGTTAATTGGTGGTTGATTCCATTGTGCTGTTATGTCGTGTTTAAGTATCGGCGTGTATGACAGTTCGTCACCTTCTAAGTGAAAAACATCGTGGTAAGAAATACAAAGATTTTGTAATGATGTGATTTCCTCCTTATTTAAAGATTCATCGATGTTAATTTTTTCTAATAATTTTTATATTCACTGAATTTATAGTATTTATTGTAGAATTGTTTGTATCTGATTCCCTATACTGATTAAAATTTGAAAATTTCGGTTTAAAATTGTTGTCTATTATAATGTCCTTTTCTGTAGCATTTAATACTGAGACATAAACTTTATTTTTGTTAACATTCGATAAGCTTTCTCCCAAATATACTCCAGGATAAATTTCTTGTTTATGTATTAATACAATTGGAATTTTTGTTTTTAGTGTAATTTCTACTATTTTTGCGGTTCTCGGCATGATTTTTATTTCATGATTGTAATAAATATTTTCTATGTCGGCTCGCGTTTTCATTGGTAATCGGATAGTGTGATTCTTTCCTTTATCATAGAATGTTATGGTCTTATTAATTGCGTTTATTACGGATCTATTCCATATGCTATCCCGTCCTATTATTCCGTCTGCTGGTATTTCTTGTTCAAGAGATACTACATGCATTATTAAATGTAATCACTTTATATTACTGTGTTGTATATTGGTCGTGCCTAAAGTCCTTACACATCCACCAAAAGCCCCATTACTATTTTCTTACTATTTTTGTCAAATTCCGGTACCTTCTTTTATTATGCTTGGATCTGCTCCTGAATCTACTAGTAATATGAGTTTTCCATTTTTAGCTGCCTCGCAAGGTACTTCAATGAACACATCACTTACATTAGACAATTTGAAGCAGTCCCCCTTTCTATTGTATATTTTGTTAATTCTCTTTTTATTTAATCCACTCAACTGTTGTCTGATTTTTTATCATAACATGTTATAAAATTTTCAAACTTTTTCAACATTCCTGTAAACATATTGTTCACCTTTTGACCTATTTGCATTTCTTCCCATACACATCTTTGCCGATTAGTTTCATCTGCTACTAATTTGCCCCTATTGCTATTATCATATATATAAATAAATGTATTAATGCAAAAATTACCATTGTCACTCCCTCACAATCAAACCACGGTGGATCAATATGTGTATCAACGGTCACTTCAGACGTCTGATTTGCAATATTTTCCTCCACCGGTTTTCTCTTCTCCTCCTTCAGCCTTATGATTTACTATTTCTAGCCTTTTTGACCTTATTTTGCTATTTTTAATGGGTCCCCAGCTTACTGGCCTTGGCTGGGCCCCTGGTAGTTTCCCTTGTTTTGATCATTATTCTCCCTCGCCAGATAATCCCTCTTGGCGTAGCAATCAGTTTCTACTTGACCAAGTCTACGACACCAATCGCATTTTAAATTATTTCTAGGGGTATTCCCATTTCTATTGTTATTATTTCTATTATTATTATTGGTACGGTAAGTAGTAATATGTCCTGCTTGGAAATTGTTGTTTAAAAATTCCCTATTAACGACTGGATGGTTTTGTGTACGTCCAAACCCTTCCTTATTTTGAGCTTCTAATCTAATGGAAGCACACCTCCAACTAGATTCGTGCCCATATTTTTCACACTCTATACAAAACGGTGTGTTTTTCCGCGTAATACATTCGGCTGATGATCTGTAAAAATTTTGAATGGTCGCCCTAATAGGTATGATCTAAAATTCTTTGTTGCCCAAACCATTGCTAAAAATTCTTTTTCAATAGTAGAATATCGTTTTTCTGCTCCAAGTTCTACTTGCAAACGCGATCGGTCGGTCGCTTCCTACTTCTCTTTGAGATAGGACTGCACCTACTGCTTGCGTCTGTTGTTAGTAAAAAAGTTTTTGTAAAATCTGGATATGCTAATATTGGAGGTGAAATTATTGATTCTTTCAATTTAATAAATGAATAAATGAATCGTCCGTCCATTTAAATTTAACATCCTTTTTAAGTAAATTATTAATTAGTAACGCTAACCTTGCCATATTGCTTATGAACTTTCTGTAATAATTAATAAATTCCAAGAATGCTTGTACTTCTTTTCTGTTTCTTGGTACTGGAATATTTTTTACGCATTCGACCTTAGCGGGGTCTGGCAACGCACCAAGTTCTGAACATTTATGCCCTAAATATACAACTTCACGACGTAAAAACTATCATTTTTCGGTATTTAATTTTTAATTATGGTCTCTTAGTTTCTGTAATAATTTACTTAATCTGTGTTCATGTTCGCTTATATTTTTCCCATACACAACTATATCATCAAGATATACAAAACAATCGATACCCTGTAACCCTGTTAAGATGTGATTCATTATTCTCTGGAAAGTTGCTGGTGCCCCTGTTAAACCGAAAGGCATCCTATTGAATTCAAAATGTCCAAGTCCTGTACTGAAGGCAGTTTTTTCTTTATCACGTTCTTCTACTAAGACCTGATGATAGCCACTTGCTAAATCTAAAGTTGAAAAATACCGAATGTGACCTAATTGATCTAATATTTCATCTATTCGCGGAATAGGAAATACCTGTTTTACGGTTACGTCATTCAATTTACGGAAATCTATGACAAGTCTCCATTTTTTGTTACCGTCTTTGTCGCTCCTCTTCGGTACCAATAGTAATGGTGAATTCCAGGGTGATATGCTTGGCGATATAATGCCAGCATCTAACATTTTGTTAACCTGTCTATTAATTTCCTCTCTATGTGTGTGTGGAAGTTTGTATTGCTTTTGGTTAATTGGTGGTTGATTCCATTGTGCTGTTATGTCGTGTTTAAGTATCGGCGTGTATGACAGTTCGTCACCTTCTAAGTGAAAAACATCGTGGTAAGAAATACAAAGATTTTGTAATGATGTGATTTCCTCCTTATTTAAAGATTCATCGATGTTAATTTTTTCTAATAATTTTTATATTCACTGAATTTATAGTATTTATTGTAGAATTGTTTGTATCTGATTCCCTATACTGATTAAAATTTGAAAATTTCGGTTTAAAATTGTTGTCTATTATAATGTCCTTTTCTGTAGCATTTAATACTGAGACATAAACTTTATTTTTGTTAACATTCGATAAGCTTTCTCCCAAATATACTCCAGGATAAATTTCTTGTTTATGTATTAATACAATTGGAATTTTTGTTTTTAGTGTAATTTCTACTATTTTTGCGGTTCTCGGCATGATTTTTATTTCATGATTGTAATAAATATTTTCTATGTCGGCTCGCGTTTTCATTGGTAATCGGATAGTGTGATTCTTTCCTTTATCATAGAATGTTATGGTCTTATTAATTGCGTTTATTACGGATCTATTCCATATGCTATCCCGTCCTATTATTCCGTCTGCTGGTATTTCTTGTTCAAGAGATACTACATGCATTATTAAATGTAATCACTTTATATTACTGTGTTGTATATTGGTCGTGCCTAAAGTCCTTACACATCCACCAAAAGCCCCATTACTATTTTCTTACTATTTTTGTCAAATTCCGGTACCTTCTTTTATTATGCTTGGATCTGCTCCTGAATCTACTAGTAATATGAGTTTTCCATTTTTAGCTGCCTCGCAAGGTACTTCAATGAACACATCACTTACATTAGACAATTTGAAGCAGTCCCCCTTTCTATTGTATATTTTGTTAATTCTCTTTTTATTTAATCCACTCAACTGTTGTCTGATTTTTTATCATAACATGTTATAAAATTTTCAAACTTTTTCAACATTCCTGTAAACATATTGTTCACCTTTTGCCCTATTTGCATTTCTTCCCATACACATCTTTGCCGATTAGTTTCATCTGCTACTAATTTGCCCCTATTGCTATTATCATATATATAAATAAATGTATTAATGCAAAAATTACCATTGTCACTCCCTCACAATCAAACCACGGTGGATCAATATGTGTATCAACGGTCACTTCAGACGTCTGATTTGCAATATTTTCCTCCACCGGTTTTCTCTTATTTTTAGGAGTTTGGGTAGTTAATGTGATCACTGATCCTTCAGCCTTATGATTTACTATTTCTAGCCTTTTTGACCTTATTTTGCTATTTTTAATGGGTCCCCAGCTTACTGGCCTTGGCTGGGCCCCTGGTAGTTTCCCTTGTTTTGATCATTATTCTCCCTCGCCAGATAATCCCTCTTGGCGTAGCAATCAGTTTCTACTTGACCAAGTCTACGACACCAATCGCATTTTAAATTATTTCTAGGGGTATTCCCATTTCTATTGTTATTATTTCTATTATTATTATTATTGGTACGGTAAGTAGTAATATGTCCTGCTTGGAAATTGTTGTTTAAAAATTCCCTATTAACGACTGGATGGTTTTGTGTACGTCCAAACCCTTCCTTATTTTGAGCTTCTAATCTAATGGAAGCACACCTCCAACTAGATTCGTGCCCATATTTTTCACACTCTATACAAAACGGTGTGTTTTTCCGCGTAATACATTCGTCTCGTGTATGTCCTTTTTTCTGGCAAAAAGAGCATGTTGGTCGTATTTTTGATCCTTCTGTTTTATTTTGGGTTGATATTTTGTGATTTAGTGGGGTAGTTTGAAAATGATTGTTTTGAATACTATTCGTTGGACTGGTTACAGATCGTTGTTCGAAACTGTACATTTCCTCGGGGAATCTCGGACCCCCTTGAATTGTTATCTGGGTCTTTAATGCTTCATCTAATAAATCATTCAAGTTATCTGCTTTGCTACTTAATAATAGAACCTTTATTGTCGGATCTTTTACACCTACCTTGAATGCTGTCAGAACTGAGTTTACTAGTTCCGTATTAAAAATATCTGCAGGTAGATTTTTATTTTTGTACCTTTAATCTGCTATTTCATTAGCGTTTGCCCATAATCTTTCTAATCTTCTTGCAAATGTCCTCAGACTCTCACCATCCGTCTGATATGCTTTTCTAATACTATCCTGAACCGAATCTAACGTAGTCATGTTTAAATATGTATTTCTTAGAACGTCAAATAACTCCTCTAAATCATTGAACTTTCTTGTGCGGACTAAATCATAAGCGTCACCAAGAAGATGCAATTTGACACAGCTAATGAATTCTTCTTTGTTTTCTTTTGTAATTTTTAGACTTGCTAACGCACAAGCGTCCATGAATCTATAAAGTTCAAATTGGAACCACACTTCCTACGTAATTCGATACAGTATCTAACGACATTTCTAATGTTGTTTCCGGTGCTGTTATTTTATCAAATTTTCCTTCAATCAGTAATGCCTCCTTATTATATAATGATGTTTCGTGGGCTATCTTAACTTCCGATTCTAAAAATCTGATTTTCGAATCTAATTCCCTTACTTTATTATTCGCTTCCTCTAATGTTTCGAATTCTAGTATGGGCTGTTGGCTCAGTGCTCGTTCAATTGATTCGTCCGAAATATCTTTATTTTTCAGCAAAGTTCTTAATTTTTCGTTTTCTTCCTCTATTCCACTAGCCTGATCTAACAACTCCTGCCGTTCTTCTACAATATCGTTTAATTTTTTATTTAATGCAGTAAATTCCCCTTTCCAATCTTCTAATTCTTTTATTTTATGAGAACTTTTATGTTCCAAGAAGTATACTAATTGTTCAAAAACTACATCAACTCTTTCGACTTCTGAGTATACCCGTTTGGAACTGACTTTATTTTTTATTAATTCTTAAGTTTCTTTATTGTTAACTTCCATACTAATTTGATTCCACAATTTCTCAGTAAATCTGCCAAGTTGTCCTAATATATTTCTATATGCTATTTCCAATTCCTCAAAGTTCGCCATATAATCATTAAAATGTTCAATTAAAATTTATAAAATTGTTTAATTTCATTCTTTTCTATAATTTAATTTCACCATTTATTTACTGCTTTCACTCAAACTCACTAAAATTTATTCAATATTTAATTATACCTTCCTTTCCACTTCTGTGTTTCTTCATTTATTTTTTCCAGTCCTTTTTTGTAATTTGGCTGCGCCAAAATGTTGCGGGCTCCAGGGGTCCTTTTGTACTTGCCTTTATTAATGAAACCGTCAGTGACAATATTCCCTCGAAGTCCACAATTCTTTCCTAACAATTATTATTAAATAAAAACGCAAGGATATTTTAGACTTGCTTTATACTTTTATTAATTATTTTTAAGTATTTTTACAAGCTTGAGTTTAAACTGAAAACACGTCTGCACTCTAAGGCAGTTAAAATCATAATGCTTAAAATCTAAACTTAACCTCTACTCATCACCTCGGTATCCTGCGACTCACGAACCCCGTGCTTTTACTTATGTTTTAAAACACAACTCATAAATGCAAGCAAGCGTATTCCTTAATCTACGTACTACTAAAAACCTCATGAACCCCACATCAGATATTTACTAATATTGTGAAATCATTAAATGAGAAAATTCCAATGTGCTAAATTCTTAATTGGTTCCCATGCTGGCGTTAGTCTTGACTTAAATTACAACCAATTCTTTTGTTGTTGCTTTTAAACAGACGGCACACTTGCTAGCGTGAGTCTCGGATCAAATTGCACCAATGCATTTTTTGTTGCTTTTAAGCAGACTTAATTTTATCTCCTGAAAGTATGCACTCATAAACATTATGCACTTGTTCCAGTTACGTCGTTGACGTTATGTTAAGTTAACATGCATCTGTTATTGTGCTTTTAGATTTGAACATTATGTGCATACTGGTATGTACAGGCTTTCTTAAATACATAAAAAAAACGTATCTGATTCACAACAACACTCAAATAACACGCTAATTTTATAAGTTGAGCGATCTATTCCATATACACTTAATTAGCTGTGAATGCGAATCTGTACGAAAACAACAACGTTAAACGAAAACGACAACATCTATGTATAATTTAAAGATGGTACTTCCTGATCGATAGAAGAACTCGCTAGAGGAAGACAAGTTATAATAAGATCCAGAAATATACGATTACAAAATTATCCATTTTAGTATCCGCTCTCAACAAATTACGATTTACTTGGCAGAAATACAAAGCAACATCGAAGAGTAGGAAAAACCGAAAATAATTAAATAACAAAACATCGACGACGAACATTTTTCAACAGTTAAGACGAAGGACCTCAGCTATTGTCCATTCTATTCAGGGAAGAGGAGAAGAAATCTAGAGTTGAAATGCAGCCAACATAATATACACGAGTAACAGAACCAGCGATCGCAGAAGTTTATGTCATGTTAATGTTATTAAAATATTATAACTATGTAAAAATAAAGTTAATTTAGATGGAAGTTGAAATATAGTAAAATTAAAGTAAAACGAAGAAAAACCAGTTGGGAAGGTTAGATCACATGGGAAATTTTAAAGTAGGTGTAATTATGATAGTTCGGATTATCAAAATTATAGTCGGTCTAAGCCGACTATAAATACCCTACACATATGTGTGGTTACCATTCAAAGTGATATATAGGTCACCAGGGTATACGAATCCTGAAAATAACTACAAACATTCAATCGCTGAAGAATTTCCATTCATTTGATACCCACATTTACATATGGGTAGGTGTACCGAATATCGATTTCTTTTTTGGTGAACCACAAGTCTTTTCGCCGGAAAACATTATTATCATGTATTTGAGCATGATGTCAATACATATTTGACCAAAAAAGTTTACCTAAGCACGTATACAGTAAAATTGATCTGTATATGTAAATTTTATATGAGGTATTTGAACATAAGTGGTCGGATCATAGGTCACAATGGACCGATCTCGCCAATTTTTTCGCACATACAGCGTAGGTATATTAGTAATCTAAGTTATAAGTTTCATTTATCTAGCTCTTCAATTTTAAAAGTCTTAGGGATTTCAACAGACAGACGGACAGACAGACAGACAGACAGACGGACAGACGGACATCGCTAAATCGACTCAGGAGGTCATGCTGATCAAGAATATATATACTTTTCCATACCGGAGATGCTTCCTTCTGGGTGTTACAAACGGCGTACCAAACTGAATATACCCTTTCACTCTTAGTGTAGGGTATAATTAAAGTAACAATAAATTAGAGTTAATAAAAGCAAACGAGGTGAAAATTAAAAGAAAATGTAAGTGAAAGTGAAAGTAAACTGGACGAAAATTAAAGTAAAATAAGGAAAATTGAAGTAGAATATAGTAAAAGTAAAAAATGTTAACAAACATTACAAAATTTCAACAATATAAATAAGGAAAAAAAAAGTCAAAGAAATATTATTTAAAGTAAAGTAAAATAGTAAATTACTAAGCAAAAGAATAGTCAACAAAAATAAATTTAAATATATAAATTAAAATATCGCAAAATATTTCCAAGTTAAAGTAAACAAATCGTTGCAAAAAATTAAGCATAATGTCTGATATGTATAATTAAAAATAGAAACAGATTAACACAAAGCGCAGCAAGTGTAAAGCGGTAACCTGATCAACTACTGTTTTGTCAACTGCGACGTTCTGTGCATTGTAACTGTTGTTTAGTAATTAGGTTATTAACTTTCACATACATTATATTTTCAAATAATAGAGTATGTCGATGTCCATTTAAATAATATTAATGAACAAGTAAAAACTATTATTAAGTTTATTTATATATTTTATTTATATATAGTATGTAATGCTTTATATGATGATATTAATGATGTAAAAGAAAAAACTATTATTCATTTTAATAATTATTTTTCTTAAAATAAGGGTGGAGGTATGTTGTAAGTCAACATAGTGTCTTTTCTAAGTCACTATACGTTGATATTATAAACGTATCGTGACCGTCTTCCGCGATGACTACCTTATGCAGTTATCGTGAAGTTGGTGTAAGGTGTGATATAGGGCTTACGTATCAAAGTTCAGTATTGGCGAAGTTGGGTCAAACCAGCGGTGGCGTGATTGGCTAGAGTGAAATTTGCGCACGGTACTCTGCCGGAACATGTTCGATTTGGAACATACCTTTATATAATAGTTTATGTTAGATTTTAAGTCAGTTGTTAGTTGTGAGTTAGAGTTATAAGTTGGACGTTGAAGAGGTGTTACTTAATAATGTTAATATTAAAATAGAACTTTAGTTTAAATAAAAGTATATCTTAGAAGAAAAGACTTGTTTAAATTATTTTGATTAATAGAAACAGAACAACAACGTTGGACATTTGGGTAGGACATCATGGGTAAGTGTAAAAGGAACGTTGCGACATTTGGCTACACGCCAAGGCAACCGACTGTTAAATACAACAGTACATGTTCGAATGGTCTTGATGCACGTACACGAGTTCCAGAAAAAGAGTCACGACATTGTTTACTTTGTCGCAAATATTCTGTTCAGTTGACTTTGGTAGTACTTCCGACATCTCCACTAATTGATTGTAGCTTTGGTAACATATATGGCCCATTCGTTAATGCCATAAACTTGCTTCTTCAGACTTTCTTAAATTTGCAGCAGCTTTTCTGACTATATGTTTTAACTCGAAAAGATTGCCACATCGATTTGCAATGGCAATTTGTGCACCGTTCTTCTCAATTATAGCACGTGACTTAGAAAATTTGACATTGAGTCCAGTTTCCACCATTTTACTAACGGACAATAAATTTTCTCGAAATTTGGAACTGTAAAACATTCAATTTGGAACTGTTCTTTCAGCACATATCTGTACCTGTATTGCTAACACAGCTTATTTCTCCCATTTTCGATACCGCAATACTCTCATTAGCTTTAGCAACACTTATAAACCATGGAACAGAAAGTTTTGATATCGTCGAAAAAATCTATGTTGTTTACGAACTGGTCAGTTTCTCCAGAGTCTAGCGCAAACACTATTTCTTCATCTTTTTGTGCGGAGACTTTAATGTTGCAGCTAGACATGAAACTCACGGTTTTTGTTGATGTTACCGCCATTTTTGCATCCTTGCATTTGCAGTCCTTTTTCGTGTGTCCAAACTTCCCACATTCATGGCATATTCCATTAAATTTCTTTTTAGTTGAAAACGCCGTTATTTTTTGAACCACTTCATCGCCGTTTCGAAAATTCTTCTTTGATTCTTTCGCCAGAAGACGAGTCTTGACCAGATATAAAGTTAGTTCTTTTTCAGTTAGATTTTCCATCGCTGTAACCACTGCGTCGAACGATTCTGGTAACGTTATAAACAAATGCGATACCAGGTCTGCCTCCTCAGGTTTTGCTCCTGCTGTTTTATGTTGTCTTATCAGCCCGTCGAATTTCAGAATATGAGCACTCATATTTTCTCCTTGACGAAGACGCAAATTCGCAAGTTCTTACGTACCAGGGTTTGAATTTGCGAAGACTTCTTTGCAAATGCCGCAGACAACGATTCCCACATTTCTTTCGCCGTGGTGTTATCTCGAATATATTCCAGATAGTCATCGTGTACAAAAGATGTAATAATGTCTTGCACTTTGAGATCCTTCTTTCTAAAATCTGCTTCTGCCGTCGGTGATGAAACTGCCGTTGTGGTTGGAGCTGACTGTAGTACAGCTTCCACACATCCAGCCGTTGCCAAATGCTTTTCAACTCGAAACTTTCAGTTTTCGAAGTTACCGCCGTTAAATTGCGCGATGCCAGTCGCTTTATCCATATTTTCCATAACCTCTTGGATATTGAGTGCTGACAATACGCAATATTAATTTTTTATGAAGAAAGACGTGATTTATTTGTGAAAAAATAATTTTTGAACAGTTTGAAACTACTTTTACACATTTAATTAAAATAAATATATAAAAATGCAAAGTACAGAATACAAAGTAATAATTCAACAATATCAAATTAAATCTATTTTAATTTCCATTCTAATGAACAGTAATGCAATAAAATTGGTCTCGTATTAATACAGATATAGCGTTTTGAGAATAAAATTGTTTCGATTTTTATTTTATATCTAATTTACTAAGAATATTATATTCATAATGTATATTTTTTATATAATAAACAAAAAGTCTAATAATTTATCTTTAATTTGATATAACACTTTCTTACACCAGTTGCAATATTTAAATAAAACTTTTTATTGCAAATCAAATGAGCCACTCCATATCAAATCAACCAAAAAAAATAATTTTTGCCGGACTTTCTCAGAATTGAATGAAATTTGTAAGTATGTTGAAACAGTGCAAAATTAAATATTGGCCAAAATTCAGCTTACCAGATGGTGAAGTTTCATATATTTGATTCTGTAATATGGAATGACTCATTTGAGATATTGTTACGAAAAGATGTAATTTGCCCAATAGTGCAAGCAATCAACCATAATAAATGAGAAGCAAGACAATTTAGCTCACTAAGCAATGTGTTAGATAGAGATGGAAGATCATTCAGCGAACTAAGCAATATGCGAGAAAGAGATAGAAGATCAGCGAATTAAAAAGACATAAGTGCGAATGAGATACCAATAGCATGCGTCATTCACAAAACGCGTAGAAGGTTCTCGAAACATTTCGAAGCTTGTCGAAATGTGTCGATCTGATGCATGTAGTATATAGGGGCGCCGCATCTGAGGCACAGCACTTCAGTTGTGATTTGTTAGTGAACTAGTGCGTCTCGTGAGTGAACATTGTTAAGCTAAATTGTAGAAATTCAGCTGTTGATATAACTGATTATTATTACAGTTTTTATTTAAATAAAGTTAATTAATACTAGTTGAATTAATACTAATTAAAACCAAATATAAGTGTTTTTATTTTGTAGACAAGCGATACGAACTCTTAGAACAGTTTTCCGTAAGACTTAATTTTCGTAACATTGGTGTCGGAAGTGGGATTGTGATACAAAATGGTTAAATTTGATCAACTTAACTGTAGCCGCGGTAGCTCAGTGGTTAGTGCGTTGGACTGCGAGCCGAAAGGTCCCTCGTTCAAGCCTGGACTGGGGCTAACAACATCTTTTCATAGAAACATTTTTCTATACCGCGCTACCTCTCGTCAGTAAATGGCAAACCTTCATGAGTAAAACCATTGCCTATGAAAAGCTCTCACCCGCCGTTCGGATTCGGCAATAAACTGTAGGTCCCACCACCTTGAGTACAAATATAACACGCACAGCTTAAAATGGTGAGAGAGCTCGGCCGAAGTTCTATACAGGACTGTAACGCCAAACTATTATTATTATTATAAAGTCGACCAACTATAGAAGGAGCTATCGATTCGTAATCTTGCAACTGCTGGTACGAAAGTAGAGCTGCAGAAGCGCCTAATGAAAGAATTGGAGGCCCAAGGCATTGATATCGCTCAAAACAAATTTGAAGTGGAAACTGCAGCATCGTCATCAAAAAATCTAGACACAGAAGTGAAAATACAGACCCAAATTTTTGATATAAGCAAGTTAATCGGAGCTATGCAACAACAGTTGCAGATAATGGATCAGAGGTTTCAAGAAAATTCCAACAAAACGGAGATGAAACTGGAAAGTTCAAATAAAACAGAAAATTCCAATCTGCATCATATAAAAATTGAGGAAAAAAAGCAGCTTCCGAAAATTTCTAATACACTCCATGGCAAAGTAAACGAACCTTAGGCACATGTAAATGAAATGGAAGTCAGTATTGATGACTAATTTGAAAAACTAGAAAATGATTTCGACAAAAATCTACTGAAAATACAAGAAGATTTCATTTTATTACAGCTAAGTGGACCGGTACTGCATGTCGCTAGAGGTACGAGGTTGAAATCGCCGATGTATGATGGAACCACAGCCTTCAACATTTTAAAGCTTCAATTTCAAACCAGGGCTGTAAGTAATCGATGGAACAATAAAGACAGCGTAGCCACACTTATCGAGGCGCTAAAAGGAGGCGCAGCCGAAGTTTTGCAGACTGTTCCAGAAAGTGATAGAAACAGTTATTTAGCGGTTATGGCTGCACTGCAACGCAAATACGGCAAAGATCACCTGAAGCAGATCTAAAGGATGGAACTGACGGGCCGACTGCAACGAAATGGTGAAACATTGCAGGCGTATGCAGCTGACGTTGAGAAGCTTGCTCATTTGTCGTATGCTGATTCATCAAGTGACTTTATAAAAAAAGGGCAAGATTGATGCGTTCGTTGATGGCATACGCGATCAGGGGGTCGATTCTCGATCTGTAAAGCGGTGAAGTGATAAAAATTGTATCATATTCATTTTCATTTCAAGTTTACATTTTATCACTTCACAAATGTAAATAATGCTATTCTTATTATAAATGTAAAACATTGAGGTGAACTTTGTGGTGTGTTTTGTAAATGATATTTTATGTCAAATAAATTTGTCAAAATTAAATAAATATAATAAAACAAAAGAATATCTTCTGCAATTTATTTAGATTTAAGACAAAATTAATAAAAACATAGGTATAAATAGTGATGATTGCATGCATTATGCGGCGAAACATGTGTTTTTTTCTTTTAAAAAATAAAGGAGAAACTCAATAAAAAACTCGTTACAATGTGCCTTGGACCTAAATGTTTTAGGCAGGACCACATCTTGTTCTTGCACCTTCTTATTATCATCACTATATGTACAAACGTTTTGCGGACATTTTAGACAATTATATCGTTAATGCTCTTTGTTATTCTTATATGATAAAAACCGAAAGACCTTTACAAATTCACAATTTAGATGCATATTTATTTAATATATGTTAGAAAACTATTTTCAATAAATACATCGGCCACATTATGCATTAGCAGCTTTCTACATTCGTTTGGATATCATCAATATACTGATAATACAATTACACTTATCATTTTTATTACTCCTATTTGAATTATACATATGTGCTATTTTGAATGGCATACTCAGTTTATTTATGGCATTTGTAATTTTAGGCCCTTTTCAGCCATTTCTTAGAATAAAACTAGTTGGGAAAGTTAGGACACATTGGACGGACTTTATAGTCGGTCGGGCCCGACTATGGAATACCGTACACCTTTGGTGGGGATATTAATGTGAGATATTTAAATGTATACCTTAATTTAAGTTATTAATTACGCACATTAAATCCCCTTAATTTAAAAAATTAATATAAAAGTATAAAAAAAACTAATAAAAAGAATTATAAAAATAAAAGTGGGCGGACCACGCCTACATTAAAATTTTGTTAGGCTAATATTTCATAGATTTGATTTTAATAATTCACGGCTAAAATTTCCTCTATGAAAACCCGGAAAATAATTAAAAAAAAATGTGGGCGGATCACGCCCACATTTTGGCTAAAACATATTGAAACGAAATTTCATCGCATTCTGAGATGTATTTCTCAAGTTACTACGTATTCGGACAGACGGACATGGCTAAACATACTCGGGTAGTGATGCTGATCAAGAATATATATACTTTTCCATACCGGACACGCCTACTAAAGGGCGTTACAATATATGCACAAACTTAATATACCCTGTGGGCGGATCACGCTCACATTTTGGCTAAAACAAGTTACTACGTATTCGGACAGACGGACATGGCTAAACATACTCGGGTAGTGATGCTGATCAAGAATATATATACTTTTCCATACCGGACACGCCTCCTAAAGGGCGTTACAATATATGCACAAACTTAATATACCCTGTACCTCATAGGTGTAGGGTATAAATATATAGAAGGTACATTAAAAACTAGTTTTTATTTTAATTTTCAATATTAAGTTTAATATACAAACTAATGCCAATATTCGAATATGATTTCAAGGTATTTGCAAATAAACTCCAAATGTTTTTATTATTTTAAACTATTTTTGGATATATTTTTAGTAATTAGGTTTTAGTTAGTCCAAACTAATAATCAAAGTTACTATTTTTTCTTCTATTTTTTTAATAAACTTCAATCACTTGAAAAGAGTCTACAATTTTCTTAAAAACTGATTGCAATTTTTTTAAAAACATAACAAATTTAAACAAAAAAAAAAACACTGAGTAAACGAAAATAGCACAATATGATAAATCTTAAAAGGTGAATATGAAAATGTTCTGTGAAAAAAGTCTAATTTCATATGGTAACACTGTTCTTCATTTTATATTTTTTCATCAAACGAGAATCAGATTTTTATGAAGCTGTGAAAAAGCTCTTCACTTCGCCGCTTCACAGATCGAGAATCGAGCCCCAGGAGACAAAACGTGCAACAGTGATTGCGCCCAAAGTAACATTTACGGAAACCGGTACCACATCTCTAACACATGAGACAGCAATTGCGTTGTTCTGACCGGCTCCAAAGGCGTGTAGAATTGATGTGGAGAACGATGACTTATTTCAAGTAGTGTGTCAAGCAGTTAAAGCAGGCGTTAAAACCGTGTACATCACGTGGTCATACCGCTCAATGTCATTTGACGCTGATACCCCACCGTTGGCCATTAAGCGAACGCAGTACGTTCACAGACCGCTTCCCGTTTTGCGTGACGCCGGTACCAAACCTCCGGTCAACCTGAACCGCTGGTCATTCACGTACGCAGCACATCCGCAGACCGCTCACCGTCTTCCTGATTGACGCTGGTCCCCTACCACCGGTCAACCCGACGTTCACATCACGTTGTCATACCGCGCACCGTCTACTCGAAGCTTATACCGCACCGGTGATCACTACACGTGCACAGTACGTCCTCAGACCGCTCACATCACTTGGTCATACTACTTAACGTCATTGACGCTGAGACCCCACCGTTGGCCATCCAGCTTATGCTCACCGATCGCTTACCGCCTTTGTCAGACGCTGGTACCATACCACCCGTCACTCTGACGTACACACTGTACATACCGCCGCCACCCGGAAAACTCGTCCAAATTAATTAAAAAGGTAACAAGAGGCATCTGCGATAATAAATTGTGAAGTAAGTCAATCGAAAATCAACGCTATACCACAAGTTCATAATAAATTGTCTATAAACTTCTATAAAAAAGTGAACCATTCGACTGCCAAAGAAAAGAGTAAAGTACAACAACTAATTGATAAACGCTGGGTTGTATTCTCTGCTAAAGGCCAATATGACGTGAGAACTTCCATCGTAAAACATGGAATAGACACTGGTGACTCTAAACCAATTCGTCAAGCTCCGAGAAGAGTACCACTTGTCAAACGGGACGAAGTGTCACATTCGTCGAAGACAGGACAAAAATGGTGTGATGGAACCATGCCCATGGATCACACCAGTTCTGTTGGTTAACAAAAAGGATGGTAGTATTTGGTTTTGCGTTGATTACGGAATGTTAAATGATGTAACCAAGAAAGATAGATATCCATTGCCAAGAATCGATAAACTCTCTAATGCAAAATGGTTTTCTACGTTGGACTTGCAAAGCAGTTACTGGCAAGTAGAAATCGATAAAAACGATCGAGAGAAGACTGCATTCAGTACTGGAGATGGACTATGGCAATTTCTGGTAATGCCGTTTTGATTATGCAATGCCCCAGCAACATTCGAGCGGTTAATGGAGAACGTATTAAAAGATTTACACTGGAAAACATGCTTAGTATACCTTGATGACATAATTGTTATGGTCAAGGATTTCAACGAACATCTAAGAAATCTAGGGGAAGTTTTTCTTCGATTGGAAAGTGCGGGACTAAAACTGAGCCCAAAGAAATGCTGACTTTTCAAAAAAGAAGTAAAGTATCTGGGTCATCGAGTTACCACAGAAGTTGTACATACCGACGAAGAAGGTGTACATACAGACCACAGAACTTACATGACCTTCAAAGCTTCTTGGGGCTATGTACTTACTACAGACGATTAGTTCCGGGTTTTGCCAACGTTTCAGTAGTCTTTTCGAGTTAACAAGAAAGAACCGAGCTTTTTAATGGGGCGATGATCAAGAAAAAGTGTTTTTGAAATTGAAAGAATTACTGTGCTCGGCACCAATTCTTGTGTATCCAATTCCAAGTGAAAAACTTGTACTTGACACGGATGCAAGTGGATACGGAATAGGCGGAGTTCTCTCTCAAGTCAAGAAAATGTGATCGCATACTACAGTAAAAACTTGTCCAAGCCAGAGCGAAATTGCTGTGTCACCAGGAGGGAACTCTTGCTGTAATCGAAAGAGTGAACATTTTTCACAAATATCTGGAATACAAACATTGTTCAGGGCAGAATGAAGGGCAGATATACTTGACATTCGTTTGTTGAATATTTTGCCTGATGAGCAATGGAACGCAGAACAAATGCAAAATGATAAGAAAAGTGATCCGGACCTCACAAAAATTATGATGTTCATGGAGCAGCAAAGGAAACCAGCCTGGTAAGTGGTTGCTTCTGGCAGTCCAATAAGTAAGGATTACTGGGCGCAGTTGCAAAGCTTGACACTGCAAAATTGTTGTTTATATCGCGGCTGGGAAAGCGAATATGGCAGATCCGCTCTAAATTTGATTGTTGTTCCTAAATCAACAATAAAAGAGATATTAGCGGAATACCATGGTGGCTCTAGTGGAGGTCATTTGGGCATAAATAAAACGGTCCAGATACTAAATAAACATTTTTATTGGGTTTGATGCAAAGAGTCAGTAGCCGAATGGATTCGCAGTTCTCCGCAATATGTATCAGCAAAAGGACCAACAGTCAGAAGTCGTGGCATAATGCATCAGTACAACGTGGGAGCACCATTCGAGCGTATTGCAATGGATGTACTCAAACCGTTTCCAAGCAGTGCCGCGGGAAATAAGAATGTGCTTGTCGTCATTGACTATTTCAGCAAGTGGCCTGAGGTGTATCTCATGCCTAATCAAGAAGCCACAACAGTTGCGGATGCATTAGTTAACAACTGGGTAAGCCGATTTAGAGTACCGTTGGAATTTCATTCAGATCAATGGAGAAATTTTAAATCTGCATTATTTAAGCAAGTTTGCAAAGTCATCAACATACACAAAACACGAACAACACCTTTGCACCCGCACATTGATGGTTTGGTGAAAAAATTCAATCGGACTTTGGAAGAGTATCTCAGAAAAGTGGTTGATAAAAATCAAAAATATTATTCCGCATGGCTTGTCAGAGGGCTGTTCATGATACCACTGTAGCTTCATTAAAAATTTGGTGTGAGTCCTTCAGCTGGAATTGCTATTCATGATTATGTTTCCAGAAAAAGTACAGAAATGAACGCATTGCAGCAGTTTGTAAGGCAGCGAAAACAATTTGCTAGTGATGAAATGAAAGCCATATATGATTTTAGATATGATTTTAGGGCCAGATATGATTTCTGAGGGATTTAAAGATGTAGAACGTGTATTGCTTTATAACCCACAAAGAAAAAAGGCTTATCCTCTAAGCTACAAACACACTGGGAAGGACCATACAAGATAATTAAAGGAATAATGTAGTCTATCGGATTCAGAATACTGCAGGCGTTAGACGAAAAATGAAAGTAGTACATTTAGAAAGGTTGGCGCCGTATAGAGAGAGAGAGGATTAACATCTGTTCGGGACGAACAGATTTAGGTGGAGGGCAGTGTTACGAAAAGATGTAATTTTCCCCATAAAGCAAGCAATACAGAATAAATAATGAGACGCATGACAATTCAGCGCACTAAGCAATGTGTTAGAAAGTGACGGAAGATAATTCAGCGCACTGAGGCCATGTGCGAGACAGGGATAGAAGATCAGCCCATTAAAAATACATAAGTGCGAATGAGATGCCAATAGCATGCGTAATTCACGAAACGTGTAGAAGGTTCTCGAAACATTTCGAAGCTTGTCGAAACGTGTCGATGATGCATGCAGTATATAAGGGCGCTGCATCTGAGGCACAGCACTTCAGTTGATTTGATAGTGAACTAGTGCGTCTCGTGAGTAAACATTTTTAAGCTAAATTGTAGAAATTCAGCTGTTGATATAAGTGATCATTCTTTAAATTGTTATTTAAATAAAGTTAATTAATACTAGTTGAAATAACACTAGTTAAAAGCAAATATAAGTATTTTTATTTCATTCACAATCCAGAGATACGAACTCGTAGAATAGTTTTCCGTAGACTACATTTTTGTAACAATATTATAAATAATTTTAATTAAATATTACAACAGATTTGGAAAGTTTTATATCAAATTAAATGTAGATTATCAGAGCTTTTGTTTGTTACATAAAAACTATACATTATGAACATACTATTTTTAGTAAATTAGACGTAAAATAAAAATTGAAACCTATTTTATTCTGAAACCATTTTATCTTCTTTATTGGCATGCCAATTTCGTTACATTAGCTGCGTTCCCGTGGTACTTGAACCAGGTCTGTTTCACGGGAACGCCATCGGTTCTATTTTAGTAAAATTGACAGGACTGTTTTTTTCCGCTCTTTCTTTGTCAACACAAATTCTTCATCTTATTAAGTGCTATTCACAATAGCCTAGCATCACCACAAACAAATTTACTTTTGATACGTACAGTACCAGATCAGTAATTGATCCAAAAACGAACCTGGTTCTAATTGTTTGTTTTTGTTTTGTATATGAAAATGATCTACGGATAAGGACCAAAAACCACGGGAACGCAGCTATTGTAGTTCATTAGTAAGGAAATTAAAATAGCTTTAATTTGTTATATATATATCGATGAAATTGACGAGGTGTAAATTAGGTTAGGTAGTGAGGATGTTGACAATGCAAATATATAAAGATATTTGACGCTTGCCAACCCACTGAGACCATTTTTGGTCCATTGTGTTTCCTCTGTTTTATTGTATATATCCACGAATAATATTTAATTTTATATATTTCATTTTAGATTTAATTACATTGTTTTGGTTTTTTTTTGGTTTTTTTTCTTAAGAATATGTGTTAAGAAGGAGGTTCGTGTCTTCCCTCCTTTTGGGGCCATCCTGATGCCCTAGCGAACTTCATTATCTGCATTGGGTGCGCTTCGTCGAAAAAAAAAGAGCCTAGAAATTTATTTCTTATTCGAGCCATTGCTGGGCATTGGCAGAGAAAATGGTAGCTGTCTTCATTTGCTTCACTATCCCCACACCACCTGCAAATATCGTTTACCTGAGAACCCATCCTTCTCAAGTGGGTTCCCAGCGTGTTGTGTCCTGTTATTATCCCTATTAGTAGTCTTAATTCTCTTTTGTGTAATTCTAGAATACTAGTACTGTGACCTTTGTCAAAATGGTTCCATGTTTTTTTTTTGTCGTTTGCCCCGTATTTAATCTAACCCAGTTCGTATTCCTAATTTTCTCTAGTGTTTTTGTGATCTGTAGATTGTATTCCGCCATAGGTGATCTTACACTACTGTCAATGAAGTCGTTTGCATTCTCTGCTCCTATCTTGGCTTACTCGTCTGCTTTTTCATTACCCGGAATATCTGAATGTCCTGGTACCCAGCACAGTTTTAAACAGTGTTGCTCGTTGAGAACCTGAAGCTCTCTGCGACAACGGCTGATTACTTCAGATCTTATATTCCTATTTCGTAAGGCTTTGATGGTAGCATGACTATCAATGAAAAAGGTAATATCGGTTGTCGGTAGTTCCTTCATTGCTAGCAATCTGGCCGCCTCAGCCACGGCATATATTTTCGCTTGAAATATGGAGCAGTCGTTTCCTATTTTTATCGATTTTTCCACTTGAAGGGCTTCACAGAAGATCCCACACCCAGTTCCCGTGTCCATCTTGGACCCGTCTGTATAGACACTTATTTCGTACTGATTTATGCCCCTGTTCTGGGTCAATTGTTCCCTTGTTGGAAAAATTAGGTTTATTCTTTTTTCTAAGTCAATATAAGGTGTAATATAGTCCGTTACAGGAGCAGTCGACATAAAATTACGAGTTATTGTGGAGTGTCCATACGACAGTCTCTTTAAGTCTGTTGAGTGGGAGAGTCTCAGTGCTGTTTTTGATGCATCACCTTTAATGAAGAGGTCTATTGGCATTATGTTTAGAATAGCTTCTAGTGCCGCGGTCGGTGTTGTTCTCAGTTCTCCTGTTATACTTATAAGGGCAGTTCTGTGCAGTTTTTCCAGTTCAATATATAATCTTGGCAATATATTAATCTTGGCAGAAGACCCCAGTATGTACCAATTATATTTTGACAGGAATAGAACGCTGCGTATGCCTTCTTTATCCTCTCGGTTATGTTTTGTTTCCAGTTTAGTTTGTCGTCTAAGACAATACCTAGAAACTTTGCACTTTTCGACAGGTTAAGCATGGTCCCCTCTAGTATGGGTAGCCGAAATGATGGGATTTTTCTTCGAAAATACAAAATTTGAAAATTTTGTATGAGATCGCCAAAACATATGACCGTGTAACACCGTCTTCCAATACTCGTAGGGTGTTGAAATTTGGCCAAGATCTTACGAACAGTACTCCCTCACTTAATTTGAGGTACTTTAGTTTTTTTCCATATGTTTGTGAACCACCCTAACCCACATTGACCCAAAATTGTAAAATAATTTCGACCCGTGATAATCTTTGTAGTTTCATCAGAAGCAGCTTACATTTCTGCAATTTCCAAGCTTCGTATCATTATGTACGAAGTGAAGCTGACAGTCCCGATGTGGACATAAAGAAGCTGAAGAATAAATATTCCAAAGCGCACAACGCGTGCATACGCTGTATTGCTTCAATTTCATAAATAATGGAGATCTTCAAAAACCCGGCAGAAGAGAAGAAACGACCCTGATACAATTCGCACTCTCTATTCATTTACCACCATGCACAGTGTTCCAGAATTAAATATAGGCGGCCAAAAGTCGTAATTTGTTTCGATAATTTTTTAACAGAGGTGTTGTTATTGTTTTTAATAGAGATCATATTTTAACTGAGTAGTTGTTAGTGTAATTTCAGGTGTATTATATGTATATACAATACAATGGCATGGAGCCATTGGGATGACATTTTAACAAGTGTTGTTAGTGTTGATACATGCATAAATATTATATGTATGTAAGGCATGCATCCATAAAGAGTAAATTTGCAACTCATATTGTTGTTGGGATAATTATTTCGGAGTAAACATTTTTAATGGGAATATTTATAAACGTACAAATATGTACGTATTAATTTTTGTTTTGTCATATATTATAGAAGTAATTAAAATTTCAGTTTGTTAGCGACGATGGCAAGACTGGAGAGAATAGGCGATATAACAACGTTCGTTGAATCAACGAACGAGCTGGGGAGTCGTTTTTTGTCGAGCAACGTAGACAGACCATCGGGTCAAACAACGAAATAGGTTTTTATACTTTTCTAAATATAACGTTAATTTTCTGTTAATACAAAATAAATGAATTATTTAAAAAGTTTAACCTAGGCTTTTAGCTCAGAAGTGGAATTGTACGGAGCACAAAAAAATAAACGATAAATAGTAACTTGAGATTTAAAGAAAAGTAAAATTTAAAAAGTGAACGTAAAGTTTAAGCGAAGTATAATTGAAACATTCAAAATAAACTCGAAATCGGCAGAAAAGTATACGCGAACTTATAAAGCAAACAAGGCGTCGCATCGCCGCGGTGCTGAACGAAGCAGAGAATGCTGCGCAGCGAAATCTAAAATGTTCTCGAATAAACGCATGTAGAAAACGAAATGAAAATCTGAAATGAAAATGTTCATAAAAAACGACGAATAAAGAAATAACGAACCATTTAAAATTTTTCGAACGCAATAAAAAAAAATCGAAATGAAGTGCGAATACAACGCAAACGATATAAAGATATTAACGCAAACGAATAACAAACCAAAACGAAAAAAGAATCGATTTAAATTTAACGAAGGATCAGTCAAGAATAAAATAGCAAACGAAGTGCTAAGAAAACGAACTAAGATAAACAAAACGAACAAGCAAAAAGTGAAACAACGAAAGATTTAAATAAAATAAGATTTGGCGAATTTTCAATGTCAAATTGAAGAAACGAACAAGATAATAACGAGTAAACCATAACGCGACGAAACGCATAAAAACGATAATCAAAACCAACGAGACAAAGTGAATTAAAAGAATAAAGCTGAAACAAAAAACAATTATAATACATATATTAACAAATTGTTGAAAATTTGTGACTTGAGCGTAAAGCAATAGAACGATTAACAGAATCTGTCGGGAGTGACGAAGTGAGTTGAGCTTCGACTGCGACAGTTCATCCGTGCAAAATCAAATTGATGAACTGCGGGTGATGTTGCAAAACGCGCTGCAAGTTATGCGGAATCGAGACAATCCAGGAACACAACAATCGAATGTTGTTGAGACACCTGAGAGTGCGACAAGTAAGATGTTGATCCGACAAATGATCTTTCGCTATTGGCGAAATAATTTGTGGAATGCGTTAATAAAGCAATCAGAGCGTATCGTTGGGATGAAAAGCGCTTGATGCTTTCAGTCTACGGTCGCTTACGTGGTGCAGCCAGGTTGTGGCTAGATTTCACAGCCGGACTGCTTAAGGAGTTTGGTTCTTCTCCGTACGAGGCGGAAATACATTACAAAATGACAAGTGCAGTCCGAAAATTTAATGAAAATGTAAATGATTATTGCTTTAGAATCAGCGTGTTTGGACACCGCTATAAACTTAGTGAAAAAGCTATTATAAAATATGCTCGTGACGGTGTGAAACATAAAGAGTTACAATCTGCAACTGCAGCTATGAGACTTGATACACTTAAAGAAATGCACGAGTGTTTTGAAGAGTATTTGCGTTATTTACCGAATACTCGGTATGAAAAACAAAATAATTTTGCAAACAAAACGAAATTAAACGCAGAAGCTAATGACTTTTCGAAAAAAGATGGTGTACAATCGAAAAATATAAAATGCTACAATTGTGCGGAACTTGGACATATTTCAACGCAGTGTACAAAAGCACAGCGACGTCAGCGCTGTAAAGATTGCTACCGGGTTCATCCACGTGGAGAACCAGAAAATTATAGTAAAAGTGCTACGAACGTTCGGAAGAGTAATTTTGAAAAACATGAAAAATTATTTGAAAAATCAGTGCGTGTTTTCGGAAACTGCGAATTGATTTTAGTTGATGACAATTTATTGACCACTGATGTACTGTTGGGTGAAGACGTTATAATGAACGATCGCTGTCGCGCAACTTTCAATAACGGACAGTTTGTGTTCGAAGAACCAGTACATAATCCGTGTTCAAGTGATAATAGGCGAAAAATTGAAATGCACGAAATAAAATGTGGATGCGACGGTATCGAGATGTTTTTGCAGACAACCCAAACGAAATCGGAAAGACGGACGTAGTCGAAATGAAAATTAATTTAGACACTACACAACCGATTGTTCAACAACCATACAGGGTGCCAGAACCAAAAAAGTTAATCGTGAAGAAAATGATAGAAGAATTAATAAAAACGGACATAATTAAAAAATCGGTCAAAAACAAGATGGTCCAGATATACTATGCGTGTATTATAGACGTTTAAACCAGCATATGACAAAGGAAAATTTTCCGACTCCGAATATTGAAGAAAAACTTCAAGAAGCAACCAGATTTACATATTACACAACTCTTGATTTGAATTCCGGTATTACCAAATATCGATAGAAAAGGAAAGTAGAAAATTTACTGCTTTTGTTACCACCGACGGCTTATATGAATTTAAGCGGATGCCCTTTGGCCTCAAAAATGCTCCGGCCGTGTTACAGAGGTTACAGAGGTTGGCCAAGATAAAAGAAAAGTTGTATCACTATGACACATGCTCCATTATATGGACGACATTTTAGTTGGCAGTACCGGAGATGTTGGAAAAATTAAGAAGGATATTTGGAATTTTACGTGAAACGAAGGTGACGCTGAATTTAAAGAAATGCAATTTCATATATCAGAGTATTGTTTTTTGGGGTCATGAGTTAACACCAGATGGAATTACTCCTGGATCGGTGAAGACAGCGGCATTTAACGATTTCCCGACTCCAAAAACTACAACAGACTTTCAAAGATTCCTTGGTATAACTGGCTACTTTCGAAAATGTGTACCAGGATTTGCTATTATTTCGGAACCTTTGCGAAAATTACTACGAAAGGATCAAACGTTTGTGTGGAACTCGACCCATATGAAATCATTCCTAACAACTGAAGCAAGCGCTGACTTTGAAATCCGTAATGACATCGTACAGGGTGGATGCTGAACATGAGATGCACACAGATGCGAGCTTGATTGGCCTTGCCGGAGTGCTGTTGCAACCTGTGGCTTATTTTAGCAGATCAACAAGCAATACAGAAGCGAAATTTCATAGTTATGAGTTGGAAACACTGGCTGCTGTAGAGTCTTGGAGAGATACTGGTACTACATATACGATAAAGCGATTAAATTGATTACCAATATAGTGCAATACAAACAGCGTTCCAGAAACGTGAGCTCATACCGAGGATAGCAAGATGGTATACCGCAAGGACGCTTCGCTGGAAGGTAGTTTTGGATTGTCACGACAACTCTGGTCACCTAAGTATCGAGCGAAAATTAGAAAACTGCGAACTTACTTGTGGTTTCCACGGATGGGGAATTTCGTTAAATCATATGTGAAGGCATGTGTCGAGTGCGCATTTAAAAAGAGCCCTGGCAGTAAAACTGGAGCTGAATATCATTATGACGAGATTGAGCCAGTGCCATTCTAGAAAATTCACTCGATCATTTCGGACCATTCTTTCGGAGCAGCAAGAAGAACGAACACATCTCAGTTTTGGTGGACGCCTTTACTAAATTTACAATAATTTGAGCAGTAAGGAATACATCTACAAAATACGTCGTAAATATGTTAAATGAGGTGAGCGGTTATTTAGAAGTTCCAGAACGAATAGTTACTGATCGCGGAACAGCGTTTTCGTCGAAAGAATTTCGTAAGCACTGCGATGAAAATTCCATAAAACACATCCTCAAAGCCGTCCAAACACCTCGCGCGAATGGACAAGTTGAGCGCGTAAATCGAATGATTGTGTCAATGTTGCTTCCTTTAACAAATGCTAATAGACGCTGAGACGAACAATTGCAGAAAATTCAACATGTCATGAACAATCAACGAACGAGCTGAGGAGTCGTTTCTGTCGAGTAACGTGGACGGACCATCGCGTCAAACAATGAAATATGTTTTTTTTTACTTTTCTAAATATAACATTAATTTTCTGTTAATACAAAATAAATGAATTCTTTTAAAAGTTTAATCTAGGCTTTTTACTTGATGGTTTTATACTTGATGGTATATTTTGCATGATCATCAAGAGAGTTGAGGAACAAAGTGTTCAATTTGAAACTTTGTTGAGGAACGAAGAGATAATTTAAAACATTGCTATATAAATAAATGTTAATTTTAGACAAATTTTTTTTGGTGGATAATGATTTTGTTGTAAACAGGTAAATACTCTTCTGCATTAATGCATTGACACATGTTAAAGAATTATACTATAATGGATAATGCAGTATATATTTTTTTCTACAAAGTCATGGTCATTTTTTCATTTTGATAGATATAAATTTTGTTTTCAATACTAATTAGATTTAAAATTATAAAGTAAATTACAGTATTTTATGAACAGTGTTTTGTTGTGAACATAAATCTAATACCCCTTCTCAAAAAAAGAGGCCTTTAATTAAACTAGTAATTTTTGGAAAAGGTAGGGGTTTCGTAAGAAAATCTGCTAACATGATATCAGTTGGACAATACATTAAATTTAAAATGCCATCTTCTTAAAGATGCTTGATGTGGTGATACTTCACATCAATGTGCTTTGTTCGCGAACTGAATTTAGACGATGTTGCGATTTTTATATAACTTTGATTATCCTCCAGCATTGAAATGGGAATCTTGATTGAAATTGACATATCCTTAAGTAGTTGCTTTAACCAAAGCAATTCCTGTGCTGCAAAAGAAGCAGCAAGAAACTCAGCTTCCGTCGAAGAAAGTGCAACTGTCGTTTGTTTCTTTGAGGCCCATGATATTGCGTTTCATCCTAAAGTAAAAATAAAACCACTGGTTGACTTACGAACCTGCCCAGTTTGAGTCAGTAAAACATTTTAATTCAACGTCTGTAGAACTTGTAAGTATGAGCTTTTTATCAGCAGTTCCCTTTAAATACCGCACTACTTTCCTTGCAGCTTCCCAGTCACACGTGCGAGGTTTGGCAACTTGTCTGCACAATATCGAAACTGCTACCGCAACTGGTGGTACTTGATAAATGATGCAGTAATCGCACTATTGACCTGTACAATTCATTATTCGGCAATATTCCACTTTCATCGGTAATCTTAGGAAATTCAGGATTCATCGGTATACTACTCAACTTATCATCTTTTAGTCCAACATCATGTATCAGCTTTTGTATCTTTTCATTCTGATGTATATGAAAGTCTCCTTGCGCGCTGCGCTCGATCTGTATACCTAGATAAGAAGATACATTTCCCAAATTTTTAATTTCAAAATATTTATTTAATGAGTTATAAATATTTTCCATGATATTCTCATCTCTACCGCAGATTAAAATATCATCTACATATACCAACACACAAACATATTCGTTGTTAATTCGTTTGTTGTAAAAACACGTATCTGCTCTTCCCATTCCAAAGCCAATATTGCACAGAACAGTATTCAACTTTTCATACCACGACTTCGCCGCTTGTTTAAGGCCATATATCGATTTAGTTAATTTGCAAACCTTATGTTTGGTCCCCTTCGTAATGAATCCTTCCGGCTGTTGCATGTATATCTCTTCTCGTATAGTCCCATTCAAAAATGCAGATTTTACATCAAAATGTTTTACTACATACCTCTTTACAGCGCTAACAGCCAAAAGTGTTCGCAAGGTAACTTATTTACCAACTGGTGCAAACGTTTCGTCATAGTCTTCTCCAAAACGTTGCGTATAGCCTTTGGCGACTACTCGTGCTTTAAACTACGGCTTGCTACAAGAATCACTTTTGAGCTGAAATACCCACTTGCATCCAATTGCTTTCTTATCTTTGGGTAATTGCGCTAATATCCATGTGTTATTTTTCATGAGTGATACCATTTCTTCTTCTGCACTCACAAACCATGGTATACGCTCTGACTCATCCAGCTTCAAAAATTCCTGCCACGTATTTGGAACTAAATGAACGTTCTCTCGACTCGCTGACATGTAATAGTAATTGACAGGTATCTTTTGCTTTAACCTCTCTGATCGACGACATTCAACATCTGTATTAACAACCGTTTCTTCTGGGATTTCTTCTTCTGCTGATACATATCCATCGATATCCGCTTCTACAAATGCTCTTTCCTCTATTTGGCAATGGAATAGAGGAAAGAGCAATCACTCATTGAAATTTCATTGCTGAAGTTATCTTGAATTAACTCATTCTGATCGATACTTGATTTATTCATAAAGCCACCTTCTTGAAACGTAACGTCCTTGCTTATGACAATATCATTGTTTCCTCGTTTCAGAAATCTATAACCTTTTTAATTTTCCGCATAGCCAACTAGAATACCTTCAAATGAAACATTATCAAGTTTTTGTCGCTTACACTTCATAATCTGCACAAATGCTTTGCTGCCGTATACTCAAATGTGGCCTAAAGTTGGTTTTTGTTTAAACCAAAGTTCGTAAGGGGTCTTGTCGACTGCCTTCGATTGCAAACGGTTTTGAATGTAATTTGCAGCTAATACGCATTCTGCCCACAAATTCTTCGATAAATTTGCATCATTGAGCATGGTGCGAGTCATTCCCACCAACGTACGGTTGTTACGCTGGGGCAAAATGGCACCGTTGTTTGTAAAACAATGCCATACTTCTTCAAAATTGTTGCATCTCGTGATTCACAAACTCATCATCATTATCACATCGCAGGACTTTTAATTTCTTCTCTGTAAAATTTTGTACTTCTGCAATGTATTCCAAAAATTTTGGAACTACTTCGTTCTTCTTAAACAATACATATATTTTTGTGTAACGTGAAAAATCATCGATAAAAGATAAAGAATAACGTTTTTCACTCACTAATTGCACCTGGAAAGGACCACAGACATCTGCATGTACCATTTCAATTATTTCATTCGACCGTGTAGCACTTTCCTTGGGAAAATGAATCCTGGACATCTTCGTCTTAATGCAGTTAGCACAAAAATTGTCATCTTCGCAACTTTTCAAACGAACACCATCAGCTAAATTCTTCTCTTGTATTCTTTTGATGTCTACCAAGTTGCGATGGCCAACCGTCGATGCCAGAGATAAATGAATTCAGATACACCATCAGTTTCCATCAAATACGAAACATTCTTTTCACATAAAATGTACAAATTTTTTCGTATAACGCCATCAGTCAGAACATTACCTTGTTTACTATCAAAAACACACCTATTTCGCTATTCGTCTTTTCAAGCTTACTGAAGAATGACCGGTTGCTGGTCATGTGAATCGTTGCACCGGAATCTATAACCCAGCCACGTCCTTTTGAAACTTGCAAACAGACATGCTGAACTTCCGACGCGTGCGCTTTAGTACTCTGATAAGCTTCCGACGCGTGCGCTTCTGTATTCTGTTTATTCCATTTAAAACAATTCTTCTTGATATGCCCTAGTTTGTTGCAATGAAAACACTTCAATTGCTTATGTACTTTACGTCTCCCGGATTCACCCTTCAGAGCCTCATTTTCTTGTTTCGCAGAACCGTGATTCTCATCGCGCCGCTCTGCTTCATCTAACAGCTTCTTTTGAACATATTCCAAAGATATCGTATCCCCAGGTTGACCCTCGATCGATGTCACTAGAGCTCCAAACGATTTTGGCAGACTGTTGAGTATAATTGCCACCATCGAATTATCTTTGATTTGCTCACCTCTATCCAATAGTTGCGGCCTCATTACATTAAGAGAATCCAGATGATCTTGCATACTATCACCTTCTACCATGCGCTTATCATAGAGTTTCCGCAATAATTGTAGTTTTGAAGGCATCGTCTTTCTTTCATGCCCTTCTGCAGTTTGCTCCACATATTCTTTGCTGTATTTAACCCTCGAATGTAATGAACTTGCGAATTATCCACACACATAGCAATTGATGTTCTTGCACGCTGATCCTTCTTCAGAAAATCATCAGTTACATGACTCGGCACTTCTTTGTCGATAACATCCCATAAATCTTGTTGCATGAGATACATTTTCATCTTGAACTTCCACGTGAAGTAATTTTTGCCATTCAGCTAAACAAATAAAAATATTTGCTCCATATTCGCAATTAGAATTTGTAAACTGCAAATCAAATTTATACAACGCGACCTGGGCCCATAACCTATTGGCAACCCATAAAAGAAAAAATACAACATTCGAGTATGAGAAATTTTCAAGAGTGAACAAAATTTATTTTTCATTTTGATAGATATAAATTTTGTTTTCAATACTAATTATATTTAAAATTATAAAGTAAATTACAGTACATTATGAACAGTGTTTTGTTCTGAACATAAATCTAACATAAACGAATATTTAAATTAAATTTGTTTTTCAAGCAGTTATAATAAAAATACATTTATACATACAATACATACATTTTTAATTTTGATAGATCTAATACACAAAACCCTATATATATTGGTTTATTTAGCTTTACTCTGGGCTGTTTAGATTCAATCTTATCACCATATGTTTATCTATAATGGTTTGGCTATGAAAAGCTGGACTTGCTATTAAAGCTCTTGCTTCTTTTACTTTTCCTAAATTCTCCCAGTTACATGAAATTTTGACATTCATTATTTTTTCAACATTTTCTATAGTTTTCCCATATGCTGCGTTATTCATAAGTTTGTAAATTTTTTTTTCAAAATCATTTTTAGCTTTTGATCTCATAACAGTATTCCGATCGATAAATTTTTTTAAGCCAACAGCTTTGTTGAAACTCTAATACTCTGTGAACTTTTTATAAAATTAGGCCCTGTTTCAGACATTCTTGTAGCATCATATAATGGATTTTATATTGAGTCTTATGAGTTAAATCTGCTATTAATTTCGGTACTTTAGATTTAGAAGAAGCAGGTGATACTTTACTTTCTGGAAAATGGGAAATTATTATGCATATCATGTATATTCTCAGGGTAACTTAAGTCAACTTCGAAAATTAATCCTATATCAGTACTCATTGATAATGATTTAATTTTTTCTGGAGTGAGTGTTTTGATATCTTTTTCATATAACAATTTTAAATTTGTATATAAATTATTTGCATCGAAATACATTATACAATGAAACTCAATCCAATGATGTAGGAAATTAGATTTTGTTTCACGGGCAGACTTTAATGCTGATGAACATATTTTTAGCAATATTAACGAACATGAAGAAAATTCTATGGAAGTGGATACAACAATTAATAAAATAAATCATACCTCTGCAAGTTCTGCATCTAAACGTTTAAAAAACTTTTTAAATCATCGATCACCTAAAGTACGGATTTTGTCAAGTGATGGATGTACAATTACATCGAAAACTCTGTAACTATACCAATACTCACCTCGCCTTACTAGTCAAAGAAATAAAACATTACAAAATGATTATGATGATGTTAATTGGTATAATATTAAATAAAAAACCATTTTTTACGTATATAAAATTGAATTCCTATTTTATTATTAATTTAATTTAATACATTATACATGTATATAACATTATACATATTAATTTTCTAGATATCTATGTTCATAAACATATCTAAATCAGTATTTAAAGCTTTAATATATTTGTAATGCTCCCAAGCAAGTGTGTTTATACCATCATCTAGTATATATCACTTGTCATCTATAAAATTAAGTGCTAATTTATTTACACATTGTGTATATAAAATATGGGCTTTAGATCTAATTATATACATTTCTCTCATTATAACTTTCTTATTGTAAAGACATGTTTCATAATCATGAATAGTAAATGTTTTACTAACTGATTTTTTAACACCTTTTAATTTTGATATGGGTGTACCATCTTCAATAGTAAAAAAGTATGTCTTAGGTTAAAGACATATTATTTCTTTCATTATCTTTCCATTATTTTCGTCTTTCATCAAACTCACTACTTTACAATTGTTTTGATTATAACCAAATATATTAGGATACTCATAACTAGAAGTGACAAAAATATAATTTGATGGATCAGTTTTTTCAACATCTTCATAAATGTCTTTATAGAAATCAATAGTATTAACTTCAATTATGAGCGAGTCTGTATCCGTATATACTAAACGAATACTTGAATTAAATTTGTTTTTCAAGCAGTTATAATAAAAATCATACATTTTTAATTTTGATAGATCTAATACACAAAACCCTGTATATATTGGTTTATTTAGCTTTACTCTGAGATGATTAGATTCAATTATCACCATATGTTCATCTATAATGGTTTGGCTATGAAAATCTGGACTTGCTATTAAAGCTCTTGCTCGTTTTACTTTTCCTAAATTCTCCCAGTTACGTGAAATTTTGACATTCTTTCTATTTTCAACATTTTCTATAGTCTTCCCATATGTTGCGTTATTCATAAGTTTATAATTTTTTTTTTTCAAAATCATTTTTAGCTTTTGATCTCATAACAGAATTCCGATCGATACATTTTTTAAGACAACAGCTTTGTTGAAACTCTAATACTCTGTGAACTTTTAATAAAATTAGGCCCTGTTTCAGCCATTCTTGTAGCATCATATAATGGATTTTATATTGAGTCTTATGAGTTAAATCTGCTATTAATTTCGGTACTTTAGATTTAGAAGAAGCAGGTGATACTTTACTTTCTTGACAAAATGTATATAATGTATATTCTCAGGATAACTTAAGTCAACTTCGAAAATTAATCCTATATCAGGACTCATTGATAATGATTTAATTTTTTCTTTTTCATCTATAAATTTAAAATTTGTATTTGGAATGGTTAGGACATTGCATAACAATATACATTATTTGCATCGAAATACATTATACAATGAAACTCAAACCAATAATGTTGGAAAAAAGATTTTGCTTCACAGGCTGACTTTAATGCTGATTAACATATATTTAGCAATGTTAACGAACATGAAGAAAATTCTATGGATGTGGATACAACAATTAATAAAATAAATCATACCTCTGCAGCTAAACGTTTAAATCATGTATCACCTAAAGTACGGATTTTATCAAGTGATGGAAGTAAAATTACACCGAAAACTATGTTACTATATCAGTACACACCTCGCCTTTCTCGTCAGAGAAATAAAACATTACAAAATGATTATGATGATGTTAATTGGTATAATATTAAATAAAAAAACATTTTTTACATATATAAAATTGAATTTATATTTTATTATTAATTTAATACATTATACATGTATATAACATTATACATATTAATTTTCTAGATATCTATGTTCATAAAAATATCTAAATCAGTATTTAAAGCTTTAATATAATTTTGTAATGCCCCCAAGCAAGTGTGTTTATACCATCATCTAGTATATACCGCTTGTCATCTATAAAATTAAGTGTTAAGTTATTTACACATTGTGTATATAAAATATGGCTTTAGATCTAATTATATACATTTCTCTCATTATATCTTTCTTATTGTAAAGACATGTTTTATAATCATGAATAGTAAATGTTTTACTAACTGATTTTTTAACACCTTTTGATTTTGATATGGGTGTACCATTGTTGTAATTAAAATGTCCGTTGCTTAGGCGTGAGGACAAATGTCGCAACGTTCCATTTATAATTACCCATGATGTCCTACCAGAGAATGTCCAACGTTGAAGTTCCATTTTTATTAACCGAAATAATTCAAACAAGTCTTTTCTTCCAAGACATACTTTTATTTAATTGAAAGTTCTATTTTAATATTAACATTATTGTTTAACTTATAAAAGAAACTCGTCTGCACTCTAAGGCAATTAAAATCTTATCCAACTTAAAATATATTCTTAACCTCTACTCATCACCTCGGTCGCACCAATATTTACAAACACCAGATCTGAGTGTCATCGTATTGTCGTATTGGGGTGATCGTGAGAAAAACTTCTATGTGCTTTAGTTCCCTGTACGCCGCATGCAGGTGCTACCTGATGAGGCTCACATTACAACCAATACATTTGTTGTTGTCATCATATGTGTATAAGAGTAAGTGTATCAAATAAGTGTATGAGAAAAATACGAATGCATGCATAACAGTAAGCATTTTTGGTGTTACATTATTATGATTAATATGAATATGCTATTGTGCTTACTGGCGATGTGTAGATTTTTCAAACTAAAAGAAAAAGTATTTCTGATATACAACATTCTTCCCCCCTTATTTTAAGAAAAAATAATTATTAATTAAATAATAATAGTTTTTTCTTTTACATTGTTAATATCTTGATAAAATTCTTATAGTGTAGATTATTTTATTTTTAAAAATAAACAATTGTATATTACCTAGTGGAGATAAATAATTTCAAATTTAATGATTTTAAATTTTAAAAAAAATGGTATTGGCCCAATTTTCTAATTAGTTGGCTGCATTAGCCCGCCATTAATCTAAACATCTGAATTATAAAAGGAAATTAAATACAAACATAACCTGATCCCGATGTTTTTAGTGTTAACTGCTGCTGCCACTCTTCGGTTGGTGGTTGCGTTGACTGTAGCTGCACTTTATTTGTTTCTGCCACTGTTTCAACAAACATTGTTTTCATCTTGCGTCTTGATTTTCTTAGCTTTTAAAATTTGATGTCTTCTATGTTGCGTTGTTTTTCAGCCAAATTGAATCGTACTTTGTTGAGAGCAGATACTAAAATTGATAATTTTGTAATTTTATATTTCTGAATATTAATACGGATTTGTCTTCTTTAAATGTTTTGAGAAATTTTCTTGTTAGATAGTTTTTCTAGCGGAATTGTCATCTTCAGTAATTGTAATTTTTATTTATACGTAGATGTTGTTGTTTTGTTAGTTTGACGTTGTTGTACTATTATATTTCACTTGTTGTAACATTATTCGAATACGTATATTCTTGGTTCTTATCGTTTTTAATTTTCGTCTTCTTCAAAATTGTTTAAGAAATTGTGTTCATTTGTTGAAGCGTGTGTGATTTAGTGTAATTGTGGTAACTTTGTTGATTTGTTAAATTTATTTTTGTAATCAGGTTCGCATTGACAGCTAAATAAGTGTATATGGAATAGCTCCTTCAACTTATTTACATAATTTTAGCGTGTTCTTTGATCGATAAAATTGTCATCGTTTATTTAGTATATATAAGATGTAAAATGTTGTTGCATTATTATGATAAAATAGTTCCAACTTTCTTTGCTGATTTGTCAAACTTCTACATCCATATCCATAGGGTAGCTCCTTTCTCTTAATTAAACATGTATTGATTGTTGTCGTCCACGCCATAACTCTCACATGTCGTTTTATCATTATTCTTTTGTACTTCATTACATTACATTACCATTTCAGACCTTTTCCCAACAAAATTAAACGACCTTCTTTGGCAATTAAAATTTCAGCATATTGTATTTAACGTTAATTTTTATTGTTTGGTGGATTGCTTGTTGTTCTTCTTCGTGCATGTTTTACTTCTTTGTGATTCGTCGTGGTTGGAGTACATTTGCAGAATCAGGATTATTATTAAAATACTTATTACTTGTTTACTATAACTTCATACTTAATTTAATTTAACATCATTTTTAATTTATATAGAATATTCAAATTTAATTGTATGTTTATATTGTATGTTATTGTATGTTTATATTGAATATTTCATTTATTACATTTAATAAAATGTACATGTACTTTAGAAATCTTTAATTTTTCCATAATATTTCATTACCACATGACTCAATGCTAGTCATTTTCAAAAATACTTAGCTATTTATTCATGCACTAATTTATTAATTTAAATATGCTTGATATATGACAGTATTTTAAATCTTTCTTTTGCATAACAACTTTGGTACATTCAATACGTACATATATATATATAAATATTTTTTTTTATGACCGTTAAATGACCGTTCTTGGTTAAAACGTTTGCTAGTTTGTTTGTTTGTTTGTTTTTGTCTCTGCATTAACGTATCTCGTTTCCTTTTCAGTCCATTAGTGCAGTGGTTCCTACATGCAAAACGCTGAATTGCATTTTATCACTTATAACTATACCTAAGCTCCTCACTTATATCTGTGCTCCCCTTCAGTTTGTGCTCCGCTTACGTTTATCTGTATTTCAAGTACAACGATATTTCTTTCATTTGTTTCGATTGACAATGCCCTTGACAATGAAATTGAGGTGCTGACCTATCTCAAATATAGTGGCAATGTATATTTTATTTCTTTTGCTAATTCGTACTGAAATCTTTGCTTATTATTGCTTCGGGGTGATGCACTGCGACCTGAATAGATCTATTGTGCCCCGCTTGATACCATGACTGAAGCCATTCCCAGCTGTGGCATTTATAGGGGGTTCTGGTTTTAAATAGTTCTATAAGATGTCCGTCAAGCCTATCTCAGTTAAAAATCTGATTATATGGTTAGAGTTCATCTTTCTAATATCGTTTGGACTTGGTTGTCGATTCCCAAGTATTTGCATTCTTGTACGCATTAGCGCTGGACACGTTTCTAAATGTGTTCTGGATCTTCATCGTCTTCTAGACAGAACCTACATGTGCTGTCAGTTTGTATACCCATCCTAGTTAGATGTTTAGCAAGCCGACAATGACCTGTAAGAAGTCCTGTTAGAATTCTCAGGTTTTTCTTCGATAGCTTAATGTATTCTTTAAATCTTCTTAAGTCATAGGACCCAATGAATTTCTTTGATTGACGCATTTTAGCCTGCCCCAACCATAGGAGTTCTCTGGTGTTAAGTAGTTCTTCTCGTAAAAACTTTTTTACAACACTGTCACCGATTCCACAAAAAGGTTCGGGTCCTATTAGCTTTGTGGCGGCTCCTTTCCGTGCAAGTTTGTCAGCTTCTTCATTGCCTTCTATTCCTCTGTGGCCAGGGACCCAGAGTATGGTGACACTATTATTCATACCTAGTTTATTTATTTTACCTAGACATTCCCATACTAGTTCTGAATTGATCTCGTAAGATTCTAATGCCATTATGGCTGCCTGGCTGTCCGACAGGATTGCTATATTTCTATTGCTATAATGCCTATCCAGATTGAACTGGATGCATCTATCTATAGCGTATATTTCCGATTGAAAGATACTGGTGTATTTCCCCATGGCTTCGAAGTATTTGGTTCTAGGCCCATATACCCCTGCTCCGGTTCCTTCATCTGTTAGTGATCCATCCGTGTACCACGTGATCATATTCTTGTGTATATCATATGTGTCAGATATGTTTTTCCATATATTTTTATTACTGCGTTTCGTCTTGAAGTTTTTTACGAAGTTGAATCTCTTCGTTTTATGGTCTTGGTAGCGTGGGAAACAGTCGGGTCGGAAGACACGCTTTCCCGGGCTCCATACGTCCTCCATTTCCAATACCTTCGTTTGCTATGCGGTGGAGTGCTCCTCTTGCCACTCCCTGCAGGAACAGGTGTAATGGTGCAAATTCAAGGAGTACTTCCATTGCCGCAGTGGGACATGTTCTCATGGCTCCTGTTATACAAGAACAAGCTAGCCGTTGAACTTTCTCTAGAGATTTCTGTGTTGTCCGAAGACTTAGTCTTTTTGCCCATACCACTATTCCATACATAATAATTGGTCGGACCATCATTGTATACATCCATCGCATTATTTTGGGTGTGCATCCCCAACTTTTGCCTGCAATGGACCTACTTATCATAATTGCCCGTGTGGCTTTTATTATGACTTCTTTTTCTTGTTGCTTCCATAGAAGTTTGCTGTCCAGTGTAATTCCTAAATATTTGACTTCTTCACTCCGGCTTACTTCGACTCCATCTAGCCGGATTGGTCTAATATTATGGTTTCTTCTTCTTGTAAAGGGTACCATGGTGGTTTTTGCGGGATTTATATTTAGTCCTACAGTTACACACCATTCCTTTGTAGTTCTGAGACCTAATTTTATTCTATCACATAGAGTGTCGTCAACTTTCCCTCTGCATATGATTACTATGTCGTCGACGTACCCTTGACATTCAAATCCCATGTTTGTAAGTTTCCACAGTAGCTCATCTACAACCAAGCTCCACATAAGGGGTGAGAGTACCCCCCCTGTGGACAGCCTCTAGTTGTAATAATTCTTATGTTGGTTGTCCCAACCGTTACTTCTGCTGTTCTGCATTTTAGCATTTCGCTCATCCATCTAGACATAGTGTTGTTTACTCCCTTAACCTCCAGGGACCTGTTTATGCCCTCATGAGAGGTATTATCAAAGGCAGCCTCGATGTCAAGGAAGGCACACAGTGCGATCTCTTTTTGATCTATGGTTTTCTGTATTATATTTGTCAGTTTATATAGAGCGGTTTCTGTGGATCTGCCTGCTCTGTATGCATGCTGACAAGCATGTAGTGGAATTTCTTTCAGAGTATTCTCTCTGATATAATTGTCGATTATCTTTTCCATTGTTTTGAGTACAAAGGAATTGAGACTAATTGGCCTGAAGGACTTTGGATGGGTGGGATCTTTTTTACCCACCTTTGGTATAAATACCACATTGGCTCTTCTCCAAATGCTTGGTATGTAGCCTAGTGCTAGGCTGCTTCTAGTTATTCTTATCAGGTGTTTCATTAGGTAATATTTGCCCTGTTGTAGCAAAGCAGGGAATATGCCGTCAACACCTGGGGACTTGAAAGGTTGGAATGTTTGTAAGGCCCAATCAATTCTTTGTTCTGTAAAGACCTTGTTTGCAATCTCTCAGTCTTCTATTCTGGGTCTCACAAAAATTTCATCGTGTTCTTGCACGTTTTGCGTGCAAGAACAATAAATATCTAATATTATCTTGTAAATCACTTTATTCCTTTATCCATTACACATTTTTTAATACATGATTTAATGCTAGTAACCTTTTAAAATTAATACGTAGCTATTCCCTCATGCAGTTTTTTATTTGATTAAGATTTAAAAACATATTCCTAAAAAAAAAAATCTTATTAACGCGGCATTTCTTTACCTTATATTGTTGTTTGCAATAGTATGCATTTCATTCTAACATGATTACGATTTATGATCATCATGAACTATTGGTTCAGTTATTTATTTCTTTACATTTATTTATTTAATTGTGTAAAACTTCAAAATTATATGCTTTTAATAAGTTGTTATGGAATTTTTTCCCTTTTCCTTTGATGGAAATCATTGTCGTTACAGGACTTACTACCGAAAGTACCTCATAGGGTCCTACCCATATGGGAGAAAATTTATTCTTTCTATTTTGATTTTTTAATAATATTTTATCGCCTACTTTAAATATTGTTGGGTGTAATGCGCTGTCATAGCTTTGTTTAGATTTTTCTTTTGCTTTATCTTGATTTTGTCTCACTATTTCATGTGTGCGTTGAATCTGATATTTTAATAATTTCTTGTAATCATCAGTATTATAAACTGGTGAACATTTACGTTTTAGATTAGTAGGCATATCAAAATCAAACCCACATAAAGTACGGAAAGGGGTTTGCCCTGTTGACATATGTACTGTGTTATTGTGCACGTGCATTGCCGAATTTAATAGTTGGTCCCAGTTTGACCCATCTTCTTTTGCAAAACTTCGCAAATATTCTGCTAATGGCCGATGGCTTCTTTCCAAAGATCCATTAGCTTGTGGATGATATGGCGTAATATGTAACTTTCTAATTCCTAACAATTTACATGTATCTGAAAACAATTTAGAGACGAAATTTGAACCATTGTCGGTAACTAATACTTTTGGAATATTTAAGCGCGTAATGATTTCGTCGTAAAATGCTTTCGCTACAGTGCTTGCTTCTGCGTCCGGTATAGCTACGTAACACATATATTTTGAAAAATCATCTTGAAATGTTAATATATATTTATTTCCAGAGATAGTTTCTGGTAAAATTCCTACAAGATCCATGTATACTTTATCAAATGGTCTCAGTTAGGACCATTGGCATTTTTGTAAGCCTAAAACTTTTATTTACTTGGCATTTTGAACAATTTTTTACGTAATCTTTTATTTGTTTCTGCATACCTTTCCACTTAAATTGTCTTCTGATTCTAAAATATGTTTTTACTGCACCCTGATGGCCTCCTAATGCGGAATCATGAAAATCTTTTATTACCGTTTTAATCTCTTCCGGATCAGTTAATAAGTGTGCAGAATTTGTTTCGTTATTTGCATCTGTAATTGTATCATCTCCGACCGGTGTACTAATTTGGGGCTTTGTTTTTGTAATTTGTTGATCTAATTTATTTTGTGTAGTTTTAGAACGTGTTTGTACTGCTGTAATATCGGGTTGTATATATGGTATTCTGCTTAAAGCATCCGCGTTCAAATTCTTTTTACCTGGTTTGTAAATTATTTCAAAATCGTATTCTGACAACTTATGTCGGATACGCGCAAGGCGGGATGTCTGATCTTTTAAGTTTGCAATACCTTTTAGGGGCTGATGATCTGTAAAAATTTTAAATGGTCGCCCTAATAGGTATGCTCTGAAATTCTTGGTTGCCCAAACAATAGCTAAAAATTCTTTTTCAATGGTGGAGTATCGTTTTTCGGCCCCATTTAATGCCCTACTCGCAAATGCGACTCGTCTATCGCTTCCAACTTCGCCTTGCGACAGTACCGCGCCTATTGCTTCATTACTTGCATCAGTTGTAAGTAAAAAAGTTTTCGTAAAATCTGGATATGAGAGAATTGGTGATGAAATTATTAATTCTTTTAATTTAATAAATGAATTTTGACAATCGTCTGTCCATGTAAATTTAACGTCGTTTCTAAGTAAATTATTAATTGGTAATGATATTTTGGCCATATTGCCTATGAATTTTCTGTAATAATTAATTAATCCCAAAAATGCTTGTACTTCTTTTCTATTTCTTGGCACCGGAATATTTTTCACGCATTCGACCTTAGAGGGGTCTGGCAGCGTACCTAGTTCCGAACATTTATGTCCTAAATATACAACTTCGCAAAACTTCGCAAAAACTGACATTTTTCGGTATTTAATTTTAAATTATGTTCCCTTAATTTCTGTAATACATTACTTAATCTATGCTCATGTTCACTTAAATTTTTTCCATATACAACTATGTCATCGAGATACACAAAACAATCGATACCCTGTAAACCTGTTAATATGTGGTTCATTATTCTTTGGAAAGTGGCAGGTGCACCTGTTAAACCAAATGGCATTCTATTAAATTCAAAATGTCCAAGTCCTGTACTGAAAGCAGTTTTTTCTTTATCTCTTTCATCTACTAAGACCTGATGATAACCACTTGCTAAATCTAATGTTGAAAAGTATCTACTATGCCCTAGCTGATCTAATATCTCGTCTATACGAGGAATCGGAAATACTTGTTTTATTGTTACATCATTTAGTTTACGAAAATCTATTACTAGTCTCCATTTCTTGCTACCGTCCTTATTGCTCTTTTTTGGTACTAACAATAACGGTGAATTCCAAGGTGAGGTGCTTGGAGATATAATGCCGTCATCTAACATTTTTACTACTTGTCTATTAATTTTTTCCCTATGTGTATGTGGAAGTTTATATTGTTTCTGATTAATAGGTGGTTGGTTCCACTGTGTAGTTATTTCATGTTTAAGCGCTGGCGTGTATGTTAATTCATCGCCATCTAAGTGAAAAACATCATGATAAGAAATACACAAATTTTGTAAAGATGTAATTTCGTCTTTATTTAAATTTTCGTCAATTTTAATTTCCCTTAATAATCTGTTAATTCTATTTGTTATATTTACTGAATTTACGCTATTTATTGTAGAATTTTTGGTATACGATTCTTTATACTGATTAAAATTCGAAAACTTTGGTTTAAATTTGTTGTCTATTAGAATTTCTTTTTCTGTAGCATTTAATATTGAAACATAAACTCTATTCTTGCTAACATTTGATAGGCTTTCGCCTAAATATACACCTGGAGAAATTTCTTGCTTATGTATTAATACGATTGGAATTTTTGTTTTTAAAGGTAATGATACTATTTTCGCGGTTCTCGCTTGAATTTTAATGTGTTAGTTATAAAAAATGTTTTGTATATCTGTCTGTGTTTTCATTGGTAGTTTTATAATTTGATTTTTATTTTTATCAAAGAACGTTATCGTTTTTTCTATCGCATTTATTATAGATCGATTCCATAAATTGTCACGTCCGATTATTCTGTCTGCTGGTACTCCTTGTTCAAGTGACACTACGTGTAGCATTAAACTTAAGCACCCTATACTCCCGGGTTTAACCTTGGTGGTTCCTAATGTCCTAACACAACCACCAAAAGCTCCATTCAAATCCTTTTGAATATTTTTGTTAAAACCTGGAAAATTTGTCATTGCACTTTTTTTACTAAACTGGCATCTGCTCCTGAGTCTACTAATAAAATAAGTCTACCATTTTTAGCTGCCTCGCAAGGTACTTCAATGAAAACATCACTTGTATTAGATAAATTCGAAATCCAATTGTGTATTATGCAATTTTCTTTTGCATTTAATTCATATTTTAATTCATTGTTTACCTTCAGTTTTTGAAAGTTTAATGGGGTAGTAAATTTGACCGCAGTCTCTTTCGACGTCTGATCTACAATTCCTAACTCATTTGGCCCTATATTACTTTTCTTTTGGGGTCCCCAGTTTATTGGCCTTGACTGAGCCCCTCTTAGTTTCCCTGATTATGATTATTATTTGTGACTGATTCAAATTTTTCGCATAACACTTATCTATTTTATGCCCTTGTCTATCACACCATAAGCATTTCATATTACTTGTTTTATTTTCCTTGCGATTATTATTTTTAATATCATTATTACCTAACTGTATTTTAGAATTTTTCATATTAGTATTGGCACATTTCCAATTAGCTTCATGGCCATAAGTTCCACATTCGTAGCAGAAAGGATCATTTTTCCTACTAATACAATCGTCCCTAGTATGTCCTAATTTCATACAGAATGAACATGTCGGAACATTCCTTACATAGGTTAATTTATAATTCTTTTCTGGATTTTCTCTTTGCTTAATTATTTCTGAATTATGTTCTGCTTCAACATTATATTCGTATTCATTTAACTTTGGTCTTAGTTGCATAATAGCTTCAACATTTAATGCTTCTTCCAATAATGCATCTAATGTGTCTCACACCTTCTTGTGTCTCACACCTTCACACCTACTTTAAAATACTGACTTCTGTAATTCTGACTTCTGTAATTCCAATCTGAATACGTCATCATTACCTATCTTTTTACGGTATTTTTTACTTGCAATTTCTAATGCCATGGATTGCAATTCGTCTAATCGTCTTCCAAACGCTCTCAAACTCTCTTTACTATTTTGAAAAACTTTTTTAATCTTTTCTAGTACTGCATCTAAAGAAATATCATTTAAGTATGTATTTTTTAGCAACTCGTATAATTCTTCTATTTTTTGAAAATGTTTTATCCTCACCAATTTATAAGCATCTCCCTGAAAATGTTACCTAACGCTTTTAATAAATTCCTCATAATCTGATTCTTTAATTTTAAGCTTTGCTGTTTCACAGCCTTCAATAAATTTATATAATTCAGTTTCTAGTAATGGAGATTCTGCCCCAGAAAAGTAAGGAACAACGTAATGTACGCGTTTAAATACATTTTCTGTACCCATTTTAATTATCGGTTTTTTATTGATTTATGTAATTAAACATTAATTACTTTCTTTATATATATATAGATTGCATTTATTATTTTTATATTTAATGTGAAACATTTTCAAGTTTATTAATTTATATTTATTTAAAACACAACAAAAAAAAAAATATATTAATGAAAACCCGTTATATATTTGTATGTTAAAGGATGAAAATTGAAAATTAAATAAAAATTGGTATACTATATTTTATTTTCTGCAAAGCTATGTATATCTTTTGTTTAAACAGTAGATTGCTTAATAGTTGATTTAAATTTTCTGTTAAATTTAATACTGTTTTATTTAGCTCATTTTGATATATATACAATTTTTTTTTCTAAATACATCTCATCATTTTATAACTGAATACTGATTTTTTTTATGTAATTTAATGTAATTTGCTGTATCAAAATTCTTAAATTATTCAACATTTTAATTTCACAGTTTTATTTAAAGTTAATTTAATTTCACAATATTATGAAATTTTTTTAAAAATTTTATCATTTATTTAAAATGTTCAATTGCCTGTTTTTCAAATCTCTAATTTCATGATTTCAATATACTCAAATGTTTCTTTTGTTTTATATCACAAATTCACAAAAATTATTTTCTTTTCGCACATTTTCTTTCACTGTTTTTCACAATACTCACGACTCCTAAAAAACCGAAATAATTCAAACAAGTCTTTTCTTCCAAGACATACTTTTATTTAATTGAAAGTTCTATTTTAATATTAACATTATTGTTTAACTTATAAAAGAAACTCGTCTGCACTCTAAGGCAGTTAAAATCTTATCCAACTTAAAATATATTCTTAACCTCTACTCATCACCTCGGTCGCACCAATATTTACAAACACCAGATCTGAGTGTCATCGTATTGTGAAATAATCAATTCGTATTGGGGTGATCGTGAGAAAAACTTCTATGTGCTTTAGTTCCCTGTACGCCGCATGCAGGTGCTACCTGATGAGGCTCACATTACAACCAATACATTTGTTGTTGTCATCATATGTGTATAAGAGTAAGTGTATCAAATAAGTGTATGAGAAAAATACGAATGCATGCATAACAGTAAGCATTTTTGGTGTTACATTATTATGATTAATATGAATATGCTATTGTGCTTACTGGCGATGTGCAGATTTTTCAAACTAAAAGAAAAAGTATTTCTGATATACAACACCATCTTGAATAGTAAAAAAGTATGTCTTAGGTTAATTGGTTCAAATACACGATAGAACATTGTAGTACGACTTGTAACACGACGTAGATTTCGTTCGCCCATACACTTATCGAACTGTTAGCCCAACATACTATACAACATAATTTTTGTATTTTAAATAAATGAATATTGAATGAAAAATTTCTTTAAAGAAATGTTTTATAACATAAAATACAAATATGTATTTTATGTTAAATATGTTAATTGTTAAATAAAATAGCTAAAGAAAATCGATAAAGTTGGATTTACGCGAAAAATCTAAATATTCAAAAATTTTTAAGCGTGTTTGATGGTTGTATGGCTTGAAATAAAAAGTATTTGATTTTATTCAACCAACATGAGTTTTGGTCGTACGACATCCGACATAAACGATACAATATTTCATACAACATACTATGTAGTACGACAATGTTTTTTCGTGTATGGGAACCTTTAGACATATTATTTCTTTCATTATTTTTCCCTAATTTTCGTCTTTCAACAAACCCACTACTTTACAATTATTTTGATTATAACTAAATATATTAGGATACTCATAACTAGAAGTGTCAAAAATATAATTTGAATCAATAGTATTAACTTCAATTATAAGCGAGTTTTTATTCGTTTATACTAAACGAATATTTGAATTAAATTTGTTTTTCAAGCAGTTATAATAAAAATCATACATTTTTAATGCCCAGTCTGCCATGTCTCGGAGACGTTCGATATCTCGAAGCTTTCTGGAATAACTTCGATAAAAAAGTTCGATCTCGTTGCTTTTTCGATTCTAATTTTTAAAAATTTTCGTACATTCAAATTCTTTGACAAGATACGATTTTTAAACATTTATCAAATCGATATCGCAATATTTTTCGCAGCAATCTCGAACTTTGATCATTTTTTTCTTCGATATCGTTCCGATTTCGAAAAATTTCTCCTATCGAGAGAACTCAGACAGAACGTTCCGATATCTACCTACCATTTAGGTCCAATTTGACACTCGATATGGTTACGAAAGCGGGTCCGATTTTGTGTGATTTCTCCATCTACTCGCAATGATCTCGTAACGATATCGATACGAAAGGCATACTGGGTTTTGATAGATCTAATACACAAAACCCTGTATATATTGGTTTATTTAGCTTTACTCTGAAATGTTTAGATTAAATTATCATCATATTTTCATCTATAATGGTTTGACTATGAATTTTTTTTTGTACTTATTTTATTTGCAATCTAAGTACAAAAGTATATAGAAACAAGAATATCTTACATTGGTTACTTAATATACGTTTTTAAATATTATGTACATATGAAGTATTTACAGGTTATCTACAGAGCATAATATTAGCGATAAGGTAAATCCAAAACATGAAAGCGTTTAAGTCTTCTTGTTGTTAAATTCTTGTCTAAAAGAGCTATAGCCTATACGTTGCTATGATGATCAAGTCGGTTAATGTATCTTTCCGTAAACTTTACAATTTCTGGTTTTACAAATGGAATGTTTAAGTATCTGTGAATTTCCTCATTTCTTACAAACTAAGGTGCATTTACAATATTTCTCAACGTCTTTGAGAAATTGTAGAATTGTTGTAGAATTTCAATATTCGAGTTGCTTGCAGTACCCCACAATTGTATCGCGTAGGTCCATACAGGTTTTAATATAACTTTATACAATAATAACTTATTTTCTAAACTCAGCTGCGAGTTACCTGCGAGTCACCTTTTCTTAAAGCAAAATTGACCTGTACAGATTTATCAGAGTTAACGTGGCACTGAACTGATTGCTATTATGGCCGTGTCATCGGCAAATGTTGCTATGTGAATTTTATCATTTACTGGCAAGTCAGATGTAAATTTGGTGTAGAGAAATGGCCCCAACACACTTCCTTCTGGGACACCCGCGCTAATAGCACATATATTTGAGGTTTCACCTTTCAGTTTAACATAGAAATGACGATTGGCTAAGTATGATTTCAGAAACAAATAGTAAGGAGCAGGAAACCATTTTTTTATTTTAAAGAGATGACCTGTATACCAAACCCTGTCAAATGCTTGCTGTACGTCTACGAAAACACCATTACAGTATTTCTTGTTTTCCAAGGCAAGACTGTTCTGGAGTTCCATGAGCATGTCTAAACCCAAACTGATGTTCAGGTCAAATTTCGTATTCCTCTAAGATTGGTAACATTCTTTGTAAGAATATTCTTTCGAATATCTTGGAGGACGTGACCAATAAACTAATCGGACGGTATGGCGGAATCTTGTTTTCGGGTTTGTTTGGTTTAAGAATCATGATGACCTCTGCGCATTTGCATTGGTTTGGAAAATAGTCAAGCCTTAACATCGAGTTAAAGATAAGCGTTAAGAACAGAATACCTTTTTGGTAGACATTTTATTACATTAGCGTCAATAGAGTCATATCCAGGACACTTTTTGCGATTTAGTTGTTGTATTTTTTTATTATCTTCAGATAGAGATATATGTCGGATTGGCAAGCACATTTGGCACGGCTAATCTAAAAAGTTTGATAAATGTACTTCATTGGATACATCATTAGTTACATTAGGTTGAAAAATTGAAGATAAGTAACCTGCAAATGCACTTGCTTTTAACTCATTTGATCCTAACCACTCTCCATTGCTGGATTGAATAGCAACATTTCGTACAGTAGGACGTTTTAAATATTTTGTAGGTCTCCAAAGACTGTGGTCATTATTTTTCGATGAAGGATCAAGATTCAAAAAAAATTGTGCAGTTGCTCCACGTTTCTATTCTAATAATCGCTCTTTAAAATCTTTTGCTGCCCTATTATAAAGTCTCTTATCACTCGGACTCCTACTACTTTGCCAAGTTCTTCTTAATTTTCGTTTATCTCTAATAAGAGCTCTTATTTCAGCAGATATTAAGACTTTGTTAAGTTTTAATTCTCTAAAATGTGGCGTGGATTGGAATGCAGCTTCATGTATTAAATTTATTAGAGATTCAACAGCGTCATCAATGTCTTGCCCCGACTTCAATGATATGTTTAAATTGATATGATTTTCAATCCAACCTTTTAACGCAGTTAAGTCAGTTTTTGAAGATAATAGCCGACAATTGTTAAAAACTTTCGGAATTGCCGCGTCATAGGTAATTAGAATTGGCGAATGATCTGAACTTAACTCGTAGTTGTCTAATATATCCAAATGAAGAGCAGGGATACCTGAATACACGACAAAATCTAGCAGATCTGGTATTTTTCTAGGATCCCTAGGCCAATAGGTGGGTTTTCCAGTAGATAACGTATTAAAATTAATAGCAGTTACACGTTTATGAAGCTCTCTTCCTTTCGGATTTATTTATCTTGATCCCTACCAGGGATGTTTGGCGTTATAGTCCCCACCTGCAATAAATTTGGGACCCAATTTACTAAAAAACAGTTGGTAGTTATTCGATTTAACAGAATAGCGAGGTGGAAAATATACAGCACATAAACATATATCAAATTGATCGCATTTTACTTTAATGCATGCAGCTTGTAAAAATAATTCTGATATATTATTCATAACATCATATTTGAAAGAGCTTTTGATTAATACTGCCGAACCACCATGCGCTCTATTGGTTTGGTTTGCTTTAATGACATCGTATCCGTTAATTCTAAAATAGCTTCCTTCAGTAAAGTGTATCTCTGAAGCTAGCAAGACGTGAATATTATTTGAAATAAGGAAGATGTTAAGTTCTTCTTTGTGGTTGGATATGCCATTGGCATTCCATATTGCAATTCGTAAATCTAGTTGCATAATTTATTTAATAAAATTGACAACATATTTAGCAGGTTATTTGTTAATTCATACTGTTTGGTAAGTAATGCTTTAATTTTTTCAAAAGAGTTTGAATCATTTTGTGCTACAGTAACATTTTCTTTTAGAGTTTGGGCATAGGACAATCGGTTTGGATTTTCAGTTCCACTTGTGGGAACGGATCTTGGTGTCGAAGAAAATTGCTGTTGAAACAAAAAAGGGTTATTTTGATTTTGCTGTATTCTATTTTGTTGTGCATTTTTTTAGTCACTAATTCCTGGTAAATTCTACACCCTTTGTAGCTAGCGGCGTGATTTTGAAGGCTATTAACGCATTTAGCAGGTGCATCTTTGGTTTTTGCACAGTCATTAGTTGCATGATTTAATGAACATTTAACACATTTAAACTTGTTTGTACAATACGATTTGGTATGACCAAATTCTTGACAGCGATAGCATTGAACAATGTCGTTGTTTTTGCGTGGAGGTTCAACTTTAATAATTGCATTGTATATATTGGTTTATTTAGCTTTACTCTAAAATGTTTAGATTCAATTATCACCATATTTTCATCTATAATGGTTTGGCTATGATTTTTACTGTCTAATTTGACAATAAGCTAAATTTTTTCAATGATATAAGAAAATAACAGAATAGTTACACTCCAGTGAGTGTAGCTATATAGAAACAAGAATATCTTACATTGGTTAGTTAATATACGTTTTTAAATATTATGTACATATGAAGTATTTACAGGTTATCTACAGAGCATAATATTAGCGATAAGGTAAATCCAAAACATGAAAGCGTTTAAGTCTTCTTGTTGTTAAATTCTTGTCTAAAAGAGCTATAGCCTATACGTTGCTATGATGATCAAGTCGGTTAATGTATCTTTCCGTAAACTTTACAATTTCTGGTTTTACAAATGGAATGTTTAAGTATCTGTGAATTTCCTCATTTCTTACAAACCAAGGTGCATTTACAATATATCTCAACGTCTTTGACTGATACCGTTGTAGAATTTCAATATTCGAGTTACTTGCTGTACCCCACAATTGTATCCCGTAGGTCCATACAGGTTTTAATATAACTTTATATAATAATAACTTATTTTCTAAACTCAGCTGCGAGTTACCTGCGAGTCAACTTTTCTTAAAGCAAAATTGACCTGTACAGACTTATCAGAGTTAACGTGGCACTGAACTGATTGCTATTATGGCCGTGTCATCGGCAAATGTTGCTATGTGAATTTTATCATTTACTGGCAAGTCAGCTGTAAATTTGGTGTAGAGAACTGGCCCCAACACACTTCCTTCTGGGACAACCTCGCTAATAGCACATATATTTGAGGTTTCACCTTTCAGTTTATCATAGAAATGACGATTGGCTAAGTATGATTTCATAAACAAATAGTAAGGAGCAGGAAACCATTTTTTTTTATTTTAAAGAGAAGACCTGAATACCAAACCCTGTCAAATGCTTGCTGTACGTCTAAGAAAACACCATTGCAGTATTTCTTGTTTTCCAAGGCATCAGTTATTAAATGCACGAATCTGTTACACTGTTCAGGAGTTCCATGAGCATGTCTAAACCTAAACTGATGTTCAGGTCAAATTTCGTATTCCTCTAAGATTGGTAACATTCTTCGTAAGAATATTCTTTCGAATATCTTGGAGAACGTGACCAATAAACTAATCGGACGGTATGGCGGAATCTTGTTTTCGGGTTTGTTTGGTTTAAAGATAAGCGTTAAGAACAGAATACCTTTTTGGTAGACATTTTTTTACATTAGCGTCAATAGAGTCATATCCAGGACACTTTTTGCGATTTAGTTGTTGTATTTTTTTATTATCTTCAGATAGAGATATATGTCGGATTGGCAAGCACATTTGGCACGGCTAATCTAAAAAGTTTGATAAATGTACTTCATTGGATACATCATTAGTTACATTAGGTTGAAAAATAGAAGATAAGTAACCTGCAAATGCACTTGCTTTTAACTCATTTGATCCTAACCACTCTCCATTGCTGGATTGAATAGCAACATTTCGTACAGTAGGACGTTTTAAATATTTTGTAGGTCTCCAAAGACTGTGGTCATTATTTTTCGATGAAGGATCAAGATTAAATAAAAATTGTGCAGTTGCTCCACGTTTCAGTTCTAATAATCGCTCTATAAGATCTTTTGCTGCCCTATTATAAAGTCTCTTATCACTCGGACTCCTACTACTTTGCCATGTTCTTCTTAATCTTCGTTTATCTCTAATAAGAGCTCTTATTTCAGCAGATATTAAGACTTTGTTAAGTTTTAATTCTCTAAAATGTGGCGTGGATTGGAATGCAACTTCATGTATTAAATTTATTAGAGATTCAACAGCGTCATCAATACCTTGCCCCGACTTCAGTGATATGTTTAAATTGACATGATTTTCAATCCAATCCTTAAACGCAGTTAAGTCAGTTTTTGAAGATAATAGGCAACAATTCTTTTACTTTTCCTAAATTCTCTCATTTACATGAAATTTTGACATTCTTTCTTTTTTTCAACATTTTCTATAGTCTTCCCATATGCTGCGTTATTCATAAGTTTATAAAAATATTTTTCAAAATCATTTTTAGCTTTTGATCTCAGCCAACAGCTTTTTTAAAACTTTAATACTCTGTAAACTTTTAACAAAATTTGGCTCTGTTTCAGACATTCTTGTAGCATCATATAATGGATTTTATATTGAGTCTTATGAGTTAAATATGCAGGTGATTCTTTACTTTCTGGACAAAATGGGAAATTATTATGCATATCATGTATATTCTCAGGATAACATAAGTCTACCTCGAATATTAATCCTATTCAGGACTCATTGATAATAATTTAATTTTTCTGGAGTGAATGTTTTAATATCTTTTTCATCTAAAAATTTAAAATTTGTATATGGTAATGGTTGTGACATTGCATAACCATATAAATTATTTGCATCGAAATACATTATACAATGAAACTCAAACAAATGATGTTGGAAAAAAAGATTTTGCTTCACAGGCTGACTTTAATGCTGATTAACATATATTTAGCAATATTAACAAACATGAAGAAAATTCTATGGATGTGGATACAACAATTAATAAAATAAATCATACCTCTGCAAGTTCTGCAGTACGGATTTTGTCAAGTGATAAAAGTAAAATTACACCGAAACCTATAAAACTATATCTATAATATTATACATTATATTTAATATGTTTAATTGTAATTGTAATTGTTAATTGTAATATTAACAATTCACGGAGTACATTATAAAAGCTAATAATGTTTTTTTATAATACTATATTCAATGAATTTGTATAATTTTAAATAATATAAATAAAAAGACAAATTTATAAATTATTTTATTTATTTTTTATTGTATGCACAGCTAAAATATCATTAATATATAAATTATACATATCAAAATAATTAAAAAAACTTATTAAAAGAAATATGTTTACTTCTTATATATATAAATATACAGCAATAAACACCGCATAACATTGAAATTTCACTTTGTAATCGGAAATTGCTTTTAATAAATGTGGATACATTTGTTTGAATAAAATTTATAAATGGTTTAATAGAGGAACTCCCTGCAGAACAATAATACTCAGCCGGCCCATTTCAATCCAATGTGATCCTGATTTAAATGATGAATCCATATTCACAATATAAAATGCTGGCTTTTTATTCGATTTATAGGTAGCTAACTTGATGTAAAAACTCCTTTAAAATGTTTCTTAGTTACTAAATTTATATATAAAATATTTTCTATATTACTTGTATTCATAGTGATTGTAATACAGTACGGTTTTTATCAATTTCTAAAACACTAACAAAATCACAATAGAATAAGCTAAACAAGTAATTGCTTCAGAAAGTGCTTCACTGAAACGACCTTCAATTCGTATTGTACCCTGATTTATTAAGTTTCCGCGGTGCGAGTTATTCTTATGGTCTGGTGTTAAATCAAATGCAAGTAAGAAATATCCGTTATCAAATAATTCTTTAGTTATTTGATGTCCCTTATCAAAGTAATGTATGCCAGTACCTTTAAATAAGGTTTGATATCCCCTTGTACTTATACGTCCATGTTTGTAATCAAATTCAATCGGCTAAATTAATTCTTTGTAAAATGAAATGGCGAAAGTTATACGGATTTTCTGAACGATCACCAGTATATGTTTTATTACTTACCATACGAAATATTAAGAAATTTGGAAGTTGTCCAATTATAACATTTTCTAACAGTAAACAATGATTGCCGGGGTGAATAGTGAATGTCTTGATTTCAACTTTTTTATGTGGATAAAAAAATTTCAATTTTGTAAAACATTATGATGTGCCATTAAAATATTACTATTAATGGTAAGATGATTAATGTATAATTTAGTTTCATGAATTTTAATAGATGTTTCTCTAGATTTTGAATCTTCTAGTATATAAAAAGAAGGTTTCTCCATATTAAGGGTTTCTTTAAGATCCACATTATTAAGAAGATATTTAGCTTGATTAAATTTATCTGCATGTAGTTTTACTATCAATTCTACTCGTTCTCCATTTTTAAATATTTTATTCCGTCTAGATAAACCTGGGTTTTTATTCTCAACTATTCAATTAATTTTTTTTATATCTAATGACCATCCGCATGATCCAAGATGTGTAGATTTAGCATCATTTCCATAGTTTTACAATGTTTCAATATACGATCTATAGTGATAATTATTATCAGATTGAGATACATTTCTATTATTTAAATGAACACTATAGCTCCGAAATAATGAATGAAGTAAATTGTTTATAACTCCCGCACTTCCATTAATATCTACAATTAATCGTAAATAAACACTACTTAGATCACGATATGTTTCACCATTTCCGAGTGAAAGAAATTCTATTGTATTGTTGTTGTCGACTGTTGCTATTGGACTATATGATACCTCCTCTGTTTTAATTATGCTAGTTTGTATGCGAGGTGACTCAAACAGATCTAATTCACTTTTCATACATTCAATAAATCCTGCCATCATAAATAAATTAACAGTTATATTTGACAACAAATCAGTAAACTTCCTTCTTCTAGAACGTGTAGTTTTCATATGATCTTTTTTCTTTAGACGTTTGAATTTTATACGTTATCCATTTCCATCTTGTATATTTCTAATCTCTTATCACGAAAGTAATTTGGTGTTATGCTGAAAAAAACTCATTGCCAGAAATCGATAATGTAAATTTTTGTATTCCAGATAACTTTGAGAATTCCGCCAATGAATCTTCACTAATTATTTGCGAACTATTTACTAAAGGTTCACCGAAATTTATCAGATGTTTTAGTAACGCAAAATATTTTTCATGAGGAAACATATACAAGAGATATATCATTTAATTCAAAATATGTAGTTATGTTTAAAAATCCTAGACATAATCTACAATTTCAATGTTTGGCAAGACAAATTTATCCTGAAAATTATAAAGAATTAGTTCAAGTATATAAAACTTGCTCATGGTTATTTGTTAATAGATCTTACACAACAATCGTATAACCCATTAAGATTCAGATCTAACATTTTCTATAAAGAATATTGTTACTGCTTTGTTTCATTTCAAAATGACGTGCAAACTGAAGCGATTGAAGGAGAACAAATATATTCTATATGTTCTTAAAAATGCGAAACCTAAATTGGGAAATGTAATTCTAAAAAATGCGGATGAGAATCTTATAAAAGCTATTAATGAAATTGTATTTAATGTTATACATAAAAATCATAATTTAAGACAATTACCTATGTATTCTTGCTGCTCTTGTTTAAGGTTCGCTTCTAGACTCACTTCTGCAATTCAGATCATATCTCAGGTGAAGTCAAAATGTTGCTTTTCATTGGCTTGTGGCCACGATTGAAATTGTTTCTTGGCGAAATCAATTAAATAATTCATATAACACAATATTTTCATTAAAATAAATTGTTTAAATTACGTTTCCCACTTTACCCCAATATCACAAATTGAACATAACATATCACCATATAAACCATGTAAACAATGAAAAATATGGAAAAAAGAACTTTTATACAAAAACCGAAATTAAAACCGAAACCGTAACTTGGAACCGTAACTATAAACCGATATACCGAAACGCGGAAAAAACCGAAATCGAAACCGTTATTCGATTAGGTTTAAATCCTTGAATAAAACATTACAAAATGATTATGATGATGTTAATTGGTATAATATTAAAAAAAAACATTTTTTACATATATAAAATTGAATTTTTATTTTATTACTAATTTAATTTAATACATTATACATGTATCTAACATTATACAATACATTTAATATGTTTACTTATTCATTTTCTAAATATGTATGTTCATAAAAATATCTAAATCAGTATTTAAAGCTTTATTATAATTTTGTAATGCCCCCAAGCAAGTGTGTTTATACCATCATCTAGTACATACCGTTTGTCATCCATAAAATTAAGTGCTAATTTATTTACACATTGTGTATATAAAATATGGGCTTTAGATCTAATTATATACATTTCTCTCATCATAAAGAAAGTTATATGGGTGTACCATCTTCAATAGTAAAAAAGTATGTCTTAGGTTTAAAACATATTATTTCTTTCATTATTTTTCCATTATTTTCGTCTTTCATCAAACTTCTTTACAATTATTTTGATTATAACCAAATATATTAGCATACTCATAACTAGAAGTGTCAAAAATATAATTTGATGGATCAGTTTTTTCAACATCTTCATAAATGTCTTTATAGAAATCAATAGTATTAACTTCAATTATAAGCGAGTCTGTATCCGTATATACTAAACTATTGGCAACCCATATAAGAAAAATACAACATTAGAGTTTAAGAAATTTTGAAGAGTGAACAAAATATATTTTTCATTTTGATAGATATAAATTTTGTTTTCAATACTAATTAGATTTAAAATTATAAAGTAAATTAAAGTATTTTATGAACAGTAGTTTGTTGTGAACATAAATCTAACACCCCTTCTCAACAAAAGAGGCCTTTAATTAAACTAGTAAATTTTGGAATAGGTAGAGGTTTTGTAAGAAAATCTGCTAACATGATGTCAGTTGGACAATACATTAAATTTAAAATGCCATCTTCTTAAAGATGCATGATGTGGTGATACTTCACATCAATGTGCTTTGTTCGCGAACTGAATTTAGACGATGTTGCGATTTTGATTATCCTCCAGCATTGAAATGGGAATCTTGATTGAAATTGACATATCCTTAAGTAGTTGCTTTAACCAAAGCATATCCTGTGCTGCAAAAGAAGCAGCAAGAAACTCAGCTTCCGTCGAAGAAAGTGCAACTGTCGTTTGTTTCTTTGAGGCCCATGATATTGCGCTGCATCCTAATGTAAAAATAAATCCACTGGTTGACTTACGATCTTGATGATCACCTGCCCAGTCTGAGTCAGTAAAACATTTTAATTCAAAGTCCGTAGAACTTGTAAGTATGAGCTTTTCATCAGCAGTTCCCTTTAAATACCGCACTACTTTCTTTGCAGCTTCACAGTCACAAGTGCGAGGTTTGGCAACTTGTCTGCACAATATCGAAACTGCTACAGCAATGTCATGTCTGTTGGTAATTGATAAATGAAGCAGTAATCCCACTATTGACCTGTACAATTCATTATTCGGCAATATTCAACGTTCATCGGTAATCTTGGAAATTCAGGATTCATCGGTATACTACTCAACTTAGCATCTTTTAGTCTAACATCATGTATCAGATTTTGTATCTTTTCATTCTGATGTATATGAAAGTCTCCTTGCGCGCTGCGTTCGATCTGTATACCTAGATAGGAAGATACATTTCCCAAGTTTTTAATTTCAAAATATTTATTCAATGAGTTATAAATATTTTCTATGACATTTTCATGTCTACCGCAGATTAAAATATCATCTACATATACCAACACACAAACATATTCGTTGTTAATTCGTTTGTTGTAAAAACACGTATCTGCTCTTCCCATTCCAAAGCCAATATTGCACAGAACAGTATTCAACTTTTCATACCACGACTTCGCCGCTTGTTTAAGGCCATATATCGATTTAGTTAATTTGCAAACCTTATGTTTGGTCCCCTTCGTAATGAATCCTTCCGGCTGTTGCATGTATATCTCTTCTCGTATAGTCCCATTCAAAAATGCAGATTTTACATCAAAATGTTTTACTACATACCTCTTTACAGCGCTAACAGCCAAAAGTGTTCGCAAGGTAACATATTGACCAACTGGTGCAAACATTTCGTCATAGTCTTCTCCGAAACGTTGCGTATAGCCTTTGGCGACTACTCGTGCTTTAAACTACGGCTTGCTACAAGAATCACTTTATGCTGAAATACCCAATTGCCTTCTTGTCTTTGAGTAATTGCGCTAATATCCATGTGTCATTTTTCATAAGTGATACCATTTCTTCTTCTGCAGCCACAAGCCATGGTATACGATATGACTCATCCAGCTTCAATAATTCCTGCCACGTATTTGGAACTAAATGAACGTTCTCTCGACTCGCTGACATGTAATTGTAATTGATAGGTATCTCTTGCTTTAACCTCTCTGATCGACGACATTCAACATCTGTATTAACAACCGTTTCTTCTAGGATTTCTTCTTCTGCTGATACATATCCATCGATATCCGCTTCTACAAATGCTCTTTCCTCTATTTGGCAATGGAATAGAGGAAAGAGCTATCACTCATTGAAATTTCATTGCTGAAGTTATCTTGAATTAACTCATTCTGATCGATACTTGATTTATTCATAAAGCCACCTTCTTGAAACTTAACGTCCTTGCTTATGACAATATCATTGTTTCCTCGTTTCAGAAATCTATAACCTTTTGAATTTTCCGCATAGCCAACTAGAATACCTTCAAATGAAACATTATCAAGTTTTTGTCGCTTACACTTCGGAATCTGCACAAATGCTTTGCTGCCGTATACTCATATGTGGCCTAATGTTGGTTTTTGTTTAAACCAAAGTTCGTAAGGGGTCTTGTCGACTGCCTTCGATGGCAAACGGTTTTGAATGTAATTTGCAGCTAATACGCATTCTGCCCACAAATTCTTCGATAAATTTGCATCATTCAGCATGGTGCAAGTCATTCCCACCAACGTACGGTTGTTACGCTCGGGCAATATGGCACCGTTGTTTGTAAAACAATGCCATACTTCTTCAAAAATGAATCTCGTGATTCACAAACTCATCACCATTATCACATCGCAGGACTTTTAATTTCTTCTCTGTAAAATTTTGTACTTCTGCAATGTATTCCAAAAATTTTGGAACTACTTCGTTCTTCTTAAACAATACATATATTTTTGTGTAACGTGAAAAATCATCAATAAAAGATAAAAAATAACGTTCTTCACTCACTAATTGCACCTGGAAAGGACCACAGACATCTGCATGTACCATTTCAATTATTTCATTCATTTCAATTATTTCATTCGTGTAGCACTTTCCTTGGGAAATGAATCCTGGACATCTTCGTCTTAATGCAGTTAGCACAAAAATTGTCATCTTCGCAACTTTTCAAACGAACACCATCCGCTAAATTCTTCTCTTGTATTCTTTTGATGTCTACTAAGTTGCGATGGCCCAACCGTCGATGCCAGAGATAAATGCATTCAGATACACCATCAGTTTCCATCAAATACGAAACATTCTTTTCACATAAAATGTACAAATTTTTTCGTATAACGCCATCAGTCAGAACATTACCTTGTTTACTATCAATAACACACCTATTTGATTCAAAATGGACTCTGAGACCCAGCATGGTCATGGCTTCGACTGACAGTAAACTCCTATTTAGTTGAGGAACAAAAAGAACATTTTTTTAAAAACAGTGTATTATATTTACCGGAAATACATCCTTCACCAATACCAGTAGCATTTAAAGTTTTTCTATTTGCAATATATACCTCGCTACTCGTCTTTTCAAGCTTACTGAAGAATGACCGGTTGCTGGTCATGTGAATCGTTGCACCGAAATCTATAACCCAGCCACGTCCTTTTGAAACTTGCAAACAGACATGCTGAACTTCCGACGCGTGCGCTTTAGTACTCTGATAAGCTTCCGACGCGTGCGCTTCTGTATTCTGTTTATTCCATTTAAAACAATTCTTCTTGATATGCCCTAGTTTGTTGCAATGAAAACACTTCAATTGCTTATGTACTTTACGTCTCCCGGATTCACCCTTCAGAGTCTCATTTTCTTGTTTCGCAGAACCGTGATTCTCATCGCTCCGCTCTGCTTCATCTAACAGCTTCTCTTGAACATATTCCAAAGATATCGTATCCTCAGGTTGACCCTCGATCGATGTCACTAGAGCTCCAAACGATTTTGGCAGACTGTTGAGTATAATTGCCACCATCGAATTATCTTTGATTTGCTCACCTCTATCCAATAGTTGCGCCCTATCACCTTCTACCATGCGCTTATCATAGAGTTTCCGCAATAAATGTAGTTTTGAAGGCATCGTCTTTCTTTCATGCGCCTTCTGCAGTTTGCTCCACATATTCTTTGCTGTACTTAACCCTCGAATGTAATGAACTTGCGAATTATCCACACACATAGCAATTGATGTTCTTGCACGCTGATCCTTCTTCAGAAAATCATCAGTTACAGGACTCGGCACTTCTTTGTCGATAACATCCCATAAATCTTGTTGCATGAGATACATTTCCATCTTGAACTTCCACGTGAAGTTATTTTTGCCATTCAGCTAAACAAATGAAAATTTTTGCTATATATTCGCAATAAGAATTTGTAAACTGCAAATCAAATTAATTCAACGCGACCTGGGCCCATAACTTATTGTCAACCCATATAAGAAGAAATACAGCATTCGAGTTTAAGAAATTTTTAAGTGAACAAAATTTATTTTTCATTTTGTTGGATATAAATTTTGTTTTCAATACTAATTAGATTTAAAATTATAAAGTAAATTACAGTATTTTATGAACAGTGTTTTGTTGTGAACATAAATTTAACATAAACGAATATTTGAATTAAATTTGTTTTTCAAGCAGTTATAATAAAAATCATGCATTTTTAATTTTGATAGATCTAATACACAAAACCCTGTATATATTGGTTTATTTAGCTTTACTCTGAGCTGTTTAGATTCAATTATCACCATATGTTCATTTATAATGGTTTGGCTATGAAAAGCTGGACTTGCTTTTTTACTTTTCCTAAGTTCTCCCAGTTACATGAAATTTTGACATTCTTTCTTTTTTCAACATTTTCTATAGTCTTCGCATATGCTGCGTTATTCATAAGTTTATAAATTTTATTTTCAAAATCATTTTTAGCTTTTGATTTCATAACAGTATTCCGATCGATAAATTTTTTTAAGCCAAGCTTTGTTGAAACTCTAATACTCTGTGAACTTTTAATAAAATTAGGGCCTGTTTCAGACATTCTTGTTGTATCATATAATGGATTTTATATTAAGTCTTATGAGTTAAATCTGCTATTAATTTCGGTACTTTAGATTTAGAAGAAGCAGGTGATACTTTACTTTCTGGACAAAATGGGAAATCATTACGCATATCATGTATATTCTCAGGATAACTTAAGTCAACTTCGAAAATTAATCCTATATCAGTACTCATTGATAATTATTTAATTTTTTCTGGAGTGAGTGTTTTAATATCTTTTTCATCTAAAAATTGAAAATTTGTATATGGAATGGTTGTGACATTGCATAACCATATAAATTATTTGCATCGAAATACATTATACAATGAAACTCAAACAAATGATGTTGGAAAAAAAAGATTTTGCTTCACTTTAATGCTGCACTTTTATTTAGCAATATTAACGAACATGAAGAAAATTCTATGGATGTGGATACAACAATTAATAAAATAAATCATACCTCTGCAGCTAAACGTTTAAAAAACTTTTCAAATCATGCATCACCTAAAGTACGGATTTTGTCAAGTGATTGAAGTAAAATTACACCGAAAACTATGTTACTATATAAGTACTCACCTCGCCTTTCTCGTCAAAGAAATAAAACATTACAAAATGATTCTGATGATGTTAATTGATATAATATTAAATAAAAAAACATTTTTTACATATATAAAATTGAATTTTAATTTTATTATTAATTTAATTTAATACATTATGCATGTATATAACATTATACATATTAATTTTCTAGATATCTATGTTCATAAAAATATCTAAATCAGTATTTAAAGCTTTAATATAATTTTGTTATGCCCCCAAGCAAGTGTGTTTATACCATCATCTAGTATATACCGCTTGTCATCTATAAAAATAAGTGCTAATTTATTTACACATTATGTACATAAAATATGGGCTTTAGATAATTAGATCTAAACCCCATATTTTATATATACATTTCTCTCATTATAACTTTCTTATTGTAAATACATGTTTTATAATCATGAATAGTAAATGTTTTTTTAACACCTTTTAATTTTGATATGGGTGTACCATCTTGAATAGTAAAAAAGTATGTCTTAGGTTTAATGGTTCAAATACACGATAGAACATTACAATGTTCTATCGTGTATTTGAACCACGACTTGTAATACGACGTAGATTTCGTTTGCCCATACACTTATCGAACAACATCATTTTTGTATTATAATAAATGAATATTGAATGAAAAATGTCTTTAGGGAAATGTTTTATAACATAAAAAACAAATATGTATTTTATGTTAAATATGTTAATTGTTAATAGCTAAAGAAAATCGATAAAGATGGATTTACGCGAAAAATCTAAATATTCAAAAAATGTTAAGCGTGTTTGATGGTTGTATGGCTTGAAATCAAAAATATTTGATTTTATTCAACCAACATGAGTTTTGGTCGTACGACATCGACATAAACGATACAATATTTCATACAACATACTATGTTGTACGAAAATGTTTTATCGTGTATAGGAACCTTTAGACATATTATTTCTTTCATTATTTTTCCCTAATTTTAAGCATAGGATCCTAGGATAAACCAGATGCTGTAAAATAATGACATCTATCTAATTCATAAATTTTAATGCAAATTTTCCAAAAATTTTCGAAAATATCTGCTAATAGTACAAAGTCACAATTTAAATAGATTATTTAATAATCATTTTAACTATGACATGAAAATTTATTCCGAACTTGTCGTATAATCCTCCTCCCTACATTGCTCATTATTTAGTGTATTAAAGAACTAATCCCTTGGGGGTAATGCAGACTCATTCAATTTCTGAAAACTATCTAAATAATTTTACGGAAACACACCTTTTCGAAATAATAATCTATGTGAATTATTTGAAAAGATTTTTTTTGTTATATATATTGAATCTTCATTTGTCCAAGCTACTTGGTAGAAATCTGAATGAGTCTACAAATCGTATTTTATAATTATGATCATCATTAAACTTAATTGTTTTGGTTAGTGAAAAACCTCAATATCACCTTAAATATCATTTAAATTTCTTAAAAATTCAAGTCATATCTGTATGAGTAAATACAGGAAAATATTTAGTTGCTTTTTCTTTTAAATTACAATATATATGAGCAGCACCAACAAATTTTCCTGTATAATGACAATGATGTCTTACTTTTGAACTAATATTATTTTCTGAACTATTTTTACATTTTATACATATCTTACATGCTATGAACGATTTCTTATTTATCTCCGTCATCTCGATGATAGGAATATTCGCAATTGTATTCCAATACAATTGTTTGATTTTAGTTAGTAGCGTCTCTATTAAAACTTTGGAGCAATCACTTCCTACAATGAATAAATATTAAAAATGTATAGTATACATTTGATTATTCTCAGTTTATATTTACCTATATATGTTTTCATTTCATAAAACTTGTCATCATAGGCTCCTTTCATATACCATAATATTTAAAAAGAACAAGGTATATGTTCCTGTACTGTATTGGTGAAGGAATTTAAAGGATCTGGTGTACATCCTGCTATCGGTACTAGCAATGATTCGAAATCCAGATAGAAAGTATATGGAACTTGTAATGTTTTTTCAAAACCATTAAATTTAATTTTGTTGTCTTCTTCCATAGGTAAGAAAGTTATTTTCTGTTTACATGATGATTTATGCTTTTCTAAAGATACTTTGGAATTAAAATGAAGTATGCATTTATTACATACAAATAATTTATGATTTCTTTTACGTGACTGTGTACTAAAAAGACGACTTATGTCTTTAATCCATACGTAATGAGTACTTGTCTCGTTTTCATAAAATGGAGTATTAATATGTATTGGTTGTTCATTTTTTGTCTTATCCACACATAATGAGTACTTGTCACGTTTTCACAAAATGGAGCATATATTGGTCCCAGTATTTCATATTTATTTAAATTAACTTCATTACACATAAATATGTTTATGCTAATTGAGTTTTCTAATTCGAATATTTTCGTATTCTTCACTTTGTGAGGGAATTATATTCCAGTAAAATTAATACAATTTCCAACAATATTTATAATATCACCAGTAATATCCTCTATTATATATGATTGTATTAGAGATGGATTTTTGATATTTGAATACATAAGAACTGAAATAATCGCCCATTTAAAACAATAAATGTCACTATTATGAACATTAAGACAAGCTTTTTTATTTTGTATGCATTGAGGAAGTACAAAATAGTTCAGTCCTCTTATTAGCATGTACTGATTGATGTTAATTTCAATTTTATTAATTTTTCTTGAAATTATTTTGTATTATTACATCCTTCATATCCAAAATAGCTGTACTGATGGAACTCTCTGATATTAATGTAAACTGCCCTGTTATATGGGACATAACTGATATTTTAAATTCATCATGTCCATTTTCAGGTTTAACCGGAGACTTCAACGTTAAATTTAATTGATTATTTTGATAATAATTCTCGTTTTAGTACAGCTATTAGTTGTAGTTCTATTTTTCTCAAGTAATCTTTTATATTTAATTCTCTTACGTCATCATTATACAAGACATAATTGCCTACTTTTTGTTTAAATGTATTTTTTATAAGCTTAAATCCATCTTTATGATCCTTTTCAGCGGATTTCTTATGTAAATTAGTTCTTAGATGAGCTGTCCATAAAGATTTATGAACGAAACAATTGCAGAATATACAACTAATTGTTTCATTGCTAATTGATGCTCCATCTTTATTCATTATCGGTTTCAACTGTAGTTTTGTGTTCTTGATATATAGCTCCTGATAATGTTTGGATAAATGAGATTTTAAATTATATTCCCTTGAGAATTTGTTATTATATTTTTCTCATGTTAAGTTTTTATCGTCATGTACATTTAGGATGTGTCTTTTCAAATTATATAACTTCCCGTAGAACTTTTCACATATTTCACACACGAACATTTTAAAATAGGGATATTTCAAATTACTTAGTAAAATATAGAAAACGGAGTTGTTATAAAATGTATTACGAAATCTTATTCTGATTTCAAGCAGCATACATGCAGTGCGATTTTTGTATAAATTCTTTTACAATTAAAGTAACTTTAAAAAGCATATCCTGCGAAAACATAATTTTTCATATAAAAAAGCTAAAACTTATCCTTGTAAGTATATAATTAAATGTTATTTTAAATTATTTAAAATTGATAATAAACATTTTATTAACAGCAAATTCTCGAATCGAAATACTAGAAGTCGTAACATTCCCGCCAGTTAATTTGCTAAATGTTGGTATAAGGGAGGGGTTATTAGATGTTGGGATGGATGAAATATTTTTAAACTTGAAAGATCCTACGATGTTAAATGCGGATCACAATTATAACAATTTAATGGATGATGAGGATAATGATCTTTTATTAAACGCTCTACTCAGTTTTGAGCAGATTATGCAATAACAAATTTATTAATTATTTGCTAATTTCAAAATGGTTTAAGAATAAATAAATTAATAAAACATTTTGTACATATTTTATTTGAAGTTTAATATTTTTAAAAGTAAGTATATTGTAATGTTTTTAATCATAACTTAAATCGAATAGAGCCATCCCCATGACTTCGGATTGTCGTCCTCGAAAAACAATAGACCACTTCTTCTCATTTATATTATATAAATCAGGATAATCTGTTCCAACTTTTCTTAAAATTCTTGCTGGTAGATAAAACCATCTGTTATCTATTAGATGTACAATTAATTTTGTTCCATTAATAGCGTTTTTCCATTCAATCCCAGTATGCGAAAGGTTTCCTTTTGCTAAACTTATAATTTCAGCGAAATCCTTAAAATTAATATAAATATATATATATATATATATATATATATATATATATATATATATATATATATATATAATATAAATATATATATATATATATATATATATATATATATATATATATTTATATTAATTTTAAGGATTTCGCTGAAATTATAAGTTTAGCAAAAGGAAACCTTTCGCATACTGGGATTGAATGGAAAAACGCTATTAATGGAACAAAATTAATTGTACATCTAATAGATAACAGATGGTTTTATCTACCAGCAAGAATTTTAAGAAAAGTTGAAACAGATTATCCTGATATATATAATATAAATGAGAAGAAGTGGTCTATTGTTTTTCGAGGACGACAATCCGAAGTCATGGGGATGGCTCTATTCGATTTAAGTTATGATTAAAAACATTACAATATACTTACTTTTAAAAATATTAAACTTCAAATAAAATATGTACAATATGTTTTATTAATTTATTTATTCTTAAACCATTTTGAAATTAGCAAATAATTAATAAATTTGTTATTGCATAATCTGCTCAAAACTGAGTAGAGCGTTTAATAAAAGATCATTATCCTCATCATCCATTAAATTGTTATAATTGTGATCCGCATTTAACATCGTAGGATCTTTCAAGTTTAAAAATATTTCATCCATCCCAACATCTAATAACCCCTCCCTTATACCAACATTTAGCAAATTAACTGGCGGGAATGTTACGACTTCTAGTATTTCGATTCGAGAATTTGCTGTTAATAAAATGTTTATTATCAATTTTAAATAATTTAAAATAACATTTAATTATATACTTACAAGGATAAGTTTTAGCTTTTTTATATGAAAAATTATGTTTTCGCAGGATATGCTTTTTAAAGTTACTTTAATTGTAAAAGAATTTATACAAAAATCGCACTGCATGTATGCTGTTGAAATCAGAATAAGATTTCGTAATACATTTTATAACAACTCCGTTTTCTATATTTTACTAAGTAATTTGAAATATCCCTATTTTAAAATGTTCGTGTGTGAAATATGTGAAAAGTTCTACGGGAAGTTATATAATTTGAAAAGACACATCCTAAATGTACATGACGATAAAAACTTAACATGAGAAAAATATAATAACAAATTCTCAAGGGAATATAATTTAAAATCTCATTTATCCAAACATTATCAGGAGCTATATATCAAGAACACAAAACTACAGTTGAAACCGATAATGAATAAAGATGGAGCATCAACTAGCAATGAAACAATTAGTTGTATATTCTGCAATTGTTTCGTTCATAAATCTTTATGGACAGCTCATCTAAGAACTAATTTACATAAGAAATCCGCTGAAAAGGATCATAAAGATGGATTTAAGCTTATAAAAAATACATTTAAACAAAAAGTAGGCAATTATGTCTTGTATAATGATGACGTAAGAGAATTAAATATAAAAGATTACTTGAGAAAAATAGAACTACAACTAATAGCTGTACTAAAACGAGAATTATTATCAAAATAATCAATTAAATTTAACGTTGAAGTCTCCGGTTAAACCTGAAAATGGACATGATGAATTTAAAATATCAGTTATGTCCCATATAACAGGGCAGTTTACATTAATATCAGAGAGTTCCATCAGTACAGCTATTTTGGATATGAAGGATGTAATAATACAAAATAATTTCAAGAAAAATTAATAAAATTGAAGTTAACATCAATCAGTACATGCTATTAAGAGGACTGAACTATTTTGTACTTCCTCAATGCATACAAAATAAAAAAGCTTGTCTTAATGTTCATAATAGTGACATTTATTGTTTTAAATGGGCGATTATTTCAGTTCTTATGTATTCAAATATCAAAAATCCATCTCTAATACAATCATATATAATAGAGGATATTACTGGTGATATTATAAATATTGTTGGAAATTGTATTAATTTTACTGGAATATAATTCCCTCACAAAGTGAAGAATACGAAAATATTCGAATTAGAAAACTCAATTAGCATAAACATATTTATGTGTAATGAAGTTAATTTAAATAAATATGAAATACTGGGACCAATATATGCTCCATTTTGTGAAAACGTGACAAGTACTCATTATGTGTGGATAAGACAAAAAATGAACAACCAATACATATTAATACTCCATTTTATGAAAACGAGACAAGTACTCATTACGTATGGATTAAAGACATAAGTCGTCTTTTTAGTACACAGTCACGTAAAAGAAATCATAAATTATTTGTATGTAATAAATGCATACTTCATTTTAATTCCAAAGTATCTTTAGAAAAGCATAAATCATCATGTAAACAGAAAATAACTTTCTTACCTATGGAAGAAGACAACAAAATTAAATTTAATGGTTTTGAAAAAACATTACAAGTTCCATATACTTTCTATCTGGATTTCGAATCATTGCTAGTACCGATAGCAGGATGTACACCAGATCCTTTAAATTCCTTCACCAATACAGTACAGGAACATATACCTTGTTCTTTTTAAATATTATGGTATATGAAAGGAGCCTATGATGACAAGTTTTATGAAATGAAAACATATATAGGTAAATATAAACTGAGAATAATCAAATGTATACTATACATTTTTAATATTTATTCATTGTAGGAAGTGATTGCTCCAAAGTTTTAATAGAGACGCTACTAACTAAAATCAAACAATTGTATTGGAATACAATTGCGAATATTCCTATCATCGAGATGACGGAGATAAATAAGAAATCGTTCATAGCATGTAAGATATGTATAAAATGTAAAAATAGTTCAGAAAATAATATTAGTTCAAAAGTAAGACATCATTGTCATTATACAGGAAAATTTGTTGGTGCTGCTCATATATATTGTAATTTAAAAGAAAAAGCAACTAAATATTTTCCTGTATTTACTCATAACTTATCCAAATATGACTTGAATTTTTAAGAAATTTAAATGATATTTAAGGTGATATTGAGGTTTTTCACTAACCAAAACAATTAAGTTTAATGATGATCATAATTATAAAATACGATTTGTAGACTCATTCAGATTTCTACCAAGTAGCTTGGAAAAATGAAGATTCAATATATATAACAAAAAAAATCTTTTCAAATAATTCACATAGATTATTATTTCGAAAAGGTGTGTTTCCGTAAAATTATTTAGATAGTTTTCAGAAATTGAATGAGTCTGCATTACCCCCAAGGGATTAGTTCTTTAATACACTAAATAATGAGCAATGTAGGGAGGAGGATTATACGACAAGTTCGGAATAAATTTTCATGTCATAGTTAAAATGATTATTAAATAATCTATTTAAATTGTGACTTTGTACTATTAGCAGATATTTTCGAAAATTTTTGGAAAATTTGCATTAAAATTTATGAATTAGATAGATGTCATTATTTTACAGCATCTGGTTTATCCTAGGATCCTATGCTTAAAATTAGGGAAAAATAATGAAAGAAATAATATGTCTAAAGGTTCCTATACACGATCTACTCATCTACTCAGTTTTGAGCAGATTATGCAATAACAAATTTATTAATTATTTGCTAATTTCAAAATGGTTTAAGAATAAATAAATTAATAAAACATTTTGTACATATTTTATTTGAAGTTTAATATTTTTAAAAGTAAGTATATTGTAATGTTTTTAATCATAACTTAAATCGAATAGAGCCATCCCCATGACTTCGGATTGTCGTCCTCGAAAAACAATAGACCACTTCTTCTCATTTATATTATATAAATCAGGATAATCTGTTTCAACTTTTCTTAAAATTCTTTCTGGTAGATAAAACCATCTGTTATCTATTAGATGTACAATTAATTTTGTTCCATTAATAGCGTTTTTCCATTCAATCCCAGTATGCGAAAGGTTTCCTTTTGCTAAACTTATAATTTCAGCGAAATCCTTAAAATTAATATAAATATATATATATATATATATATATATATATATATATATATATATATATATATATATATATATACATATATATATATATATATATATATATATATAGATATTAGACTGGTTCTTATTTTTCGAAATTTGAAATTTAATACTGGTACCCTCTGATTTTGTTCATTTTTATGAAAGATTAAGTTGGCCAAAATTTTAGGTCCATTGGATAACTGTAACCTGTCCCTCACGAGCCATTTCGGTTTGATACTTACTGTAGAAAAAATATCAAATTTTCATTGTTCCACTTTTCATACAAAATCTAAATATTAATCAAAAAACTAGGTACGCATTTTTATGGATATTAACCTTCTAAACAATTTGGCGTTTTCAGATTTTTCATCAAAGGTCCTTATAAAAGGATATATAATAAAAAAGAGACATACCGATGAAATTTATGTTTTTTTTTTGCGGTCACACCCTATAAAGAATTTACATAATATTGTTATATGTATCAATAAATTAATTTGGTAATTCTATGTATTTCATACATATAAATATTTTGTATAGCTCTCTTGGTTGTTAAGATATCCGCGAAATTATTTAATAAATTAGCATTACAAAAATTATCATAAATCAATAACTATAATTTACAGATATTATATTGGACTTGTTTTAGATAGCTTGATCGATTCTCTAAAGTACCACTATATCAACCTTTTTTGTACAAAATAATTTATTACCCAAAAATTATCATGGAAAAACAGTTTATTATATATAGAATATAACGGAAATATAAGTAAACCATTAAAAATGGTAACGCGTCATGTATATATTTTTCTTTCTATGAGAAATTTAATTAGTGGCAGTTAACTACCTTCTGGAAGATACTGTTTAAGTTTTTTTTTATAATACGCGAATGGTAAAATTAAATTTTCACGAAAGTGCGCGTTTGGTTATAGACGAAGTTTTAATATTTTGGAAAAAATGCAATTTTTCATATTGCGTGAGGCAATTAAAAAAATGATATGAAGAGTGGACAAAGTTGGACAAAAATAAAAAGAGAAAAATTAAACTACATGAAAAACAAGAAAACGAATTTTCAGAAAGGTTAAATCATCTATTTGACATTGTTCATGCAAATGCCGAAAAAATGATGTTAAATGATGATGCAGACGTGAAATTTTTAAAACAGCAGCGAGAAAAAAATCGACCCGGTTGCAAGATTAATGCAATACATACTGCAAATCGAAAAATTCAAAAGTCCAAAAAATATGCTAAACACCAGAAGACGAATACAGTAGCGGAGGATTTCACATGTGATACAAGTTCCGAGGATCGCGATGTAGGTGAGACAGGACAGGGCTGTTCTAAACAGGCATCCTGTGACATTTACTACAGCTACCATGCGGAGTGGCATGAATTTGGTTGTGGATTTGTAGTCGGCAAGAGACTCCGCCATCTTGTTCATACCCGTGAACGAACGACTAGCAACAATCCGTATCAAGGCTAAATACTTCTACATCAGAATAATTTGTGCGCACGCACCGACGAATGAGAAGGACTATGAAACTAAAGACACTTTCTATGAGCGCCTCGAAGAAGCGCTGCCCCCGTCACGACATCAAAATTGTGATTGGCGACTTTAATGCCAATGCGGTTGAATAATTCAACAATCATGTTGTGATTGACGGAAGGCACGCTTCTAGTGTGATGGATGTACGCTCGATCCGAAATGCCAACATCGACTCGGATCACTTCCTTGTAGCTGCCAAGATTCGCACACGCTTATGCGCGGCGAAAACCGCACGGAAACCCACGCAAAGAAAGCTAGACGTCAGTGAGCTGCACACACAACAGACCGAACAAGCCTATGCCGCTCGACTCTCACACTTGTTTGACCAAGGCACTCCCCTATCGATGATATATGCGCGCAGTCTGAAGAGGTGCTTGGATTCCAACGCCCACTACGGAACAAGTGGTATGACGAAGAGTGTCGCGCAGCCACTACAGAGAAAGAGTAACGACAGCAGGGTGGATCAGTCTTATAGAGCCACCCTGCAGTCGGTAGTTACGCGAGCCGCGAAGGAGCGATACAGAGAGAAGAGGAAGGAGGAGAGACATCTTTTTAGGCGCAAGAATAGAGAATTAGAAAGACGAGTGGGAAGATATTGAGATGCGTGGCGACAGGAACGAGGCTCGACAATTCTTTCGGAAGATAACACGCCTGACCGGAGGTTTAAAGACCGGACCCTCTTCCTGTCAGGACGATGACGGGTATCTAGTAACAGATGTCCAGGGTACACTGAGATTATGGAGAGAGTACTTCTCTTATCGTCAAGCAGGAGTCCCGGTGTTGTGAATTAGTTCACACATTTCTTTTCTTTATGGTTCTTCATTATTCATTAAATTTTGGATGTTGCTGTACATACGTTCAGCACATCATGTTTTAACACGTTGGCAACAATGATAATAATTTGGCAAAGCGCTAAAGCTTTGCTTAGACCACACATCTTTCAAGTTAGCTTTCACAGTTAACAGAAGCTTGCGATAATTTGGCAAAGCGCTAAAGCTTTACTTAGACCACAACTCTTGCACAGTTAACAGAGGCTTGCAATATAATTTATCATTGCATGATTAGGGGGCTATGTTAAAATAAGCAGAGCAGCGTTTGCAAACAATTCTGATATTTCGCAATTGGTGTCAGCCAAAAACTGCAAATCGGACTTTCTTCAAAAGTCACGTACACCAAAATTGAGTGAAAGTGAAAATTCACTACAACATTATGAAAATAGTATTTAAGAAAGCTTGCAACGAAGGTATTGTTAAGACCATTCGTTGCAATTTAAAAGATAGTAGTTTAGTCAACTTCAAGTGGAGGTAATAAAGTTAATAACGCAATAAAAGTGTAAATTCAACTTAAAACTAAAAAGTGTTTTTTAATTAAATCTCTAAAATAATGAAATCTAAAATTTACAACATTTGGCGCAGCCGGTACGTCGGTACCAACCTCTCAAGGACCGAGAGTGGAAAGAAGGACGAAGGAAGGAGGATGAAGGACGTAAAGAACCCAAATAGAAAATGGTGAGTTTTTAATGTTTTGAATAAAATATATTTACACATTCTAACTTACAAAATAAAAAAATCAAAACGTATCAGTTTTTCGCAGCACTGATAGCTGTTGATAAAGAGAATTAATTTATATATTGAATGGAAAATAAAATGCGATCAAAGAATCAATATATTTTCCGAATGTGTTTTCAGAAATAACATTTGGAAATATTCAAGAAATACCAATGTTTTGTAATTTTCTAATTATTAAATTTACACTTGACATTTCTATTGTACTATTAAAATAATTAAATAATAACAGAGTTTACATTAATTTATGAAATTATAATTTATAAATTATTAAATCATAAATACATTATAAAATATTTAAAATAAAATATATAACATTCATTATTTACAAATTTTTATTTTTAAATTATAACAATATATATACAAAAGAAATGTCACAAATAAAAGTAAACAAAGGTTAAATATACCGCAAAACAAATTCAGAAATAGTAAATTACACTGTCGACAATCAAAATGGGTACGGAAAGTATATTGAAACTCGTACGTTATTTGGTTCCCTGCTTTTCTGGAACGGATTCACCATTATTAAAAACAGAACTTTATAGATTTATTGAAGGTTGTAAAACTGCGAAGCTAGGAATTCAAGAATCAGAAAATAATGTATTTATTAAATGCATTTGTTTACAGGAAGATGCTTTTGACTTAGTAAGTTCAAAGGAGTTTGACGCAATAGATTATTTATACAATCTGTAAAGAAATACGTACTTGGAATGTAGGTCAGTAGATGCCATTCAATATGACATTAGAAAGGCATCTCAGTATCCGGGGGAAAATATTAGATCTTTCTCGAGGCGTTTGGTTGACCTACAGTCGGTAGCATTAAGCACGATTTAATGTAAATATAATGATGCGAAATACGACGTGTTCGTTAATGAATTGAATAATTTAGTTAAAAGCTCATTTAAGTTAGGACTTCGGGATTACACTTTGCGAATGCTTATGTTGACCAGTAAGCAAACAACACAAGAGAAATTGGTGGAAGAGGCATTGGACCATGCGACGATACAAAGGGAGTCAGCAGAGTTAACGGGCATAGACAAGTTTGGAGTCCATTTCAATGAGCCCTCATCGGCCTTCATGCCAAGTAATCGTAATGCATCAGGTGGCCATGGCAATAAAAAAAAGGAGACGGAAGAGAAAACACAAAATGTAGGTATGAAGCAGCCTACACCTACATGTTCTTTGTGCAAGAAGAAGTGACATCTGAGGGTTGAATGTCATACACGGAGAAACACTCCGTATTGCAGTGACTGTCGTACTTATGGACATGAACAGTGTGCAGATCGTTCGGGTCGGAATGTTTTTCCAGGACATACTGCTGCCCAAGGAAGTCAGCCACCCGTACCACAGGTAAATTGTCAAGGTGGTTTCCAGGATTGAGATGCGATTGGTGCCATAGAGAGAGACACGTCGAGGGGGATTGTCGCGTTAAACGCGATACACAAGTTTTTCAAGGAAATAATGGTAATGGGAATTTTTGCAAACAGGCCCGCTAAATATTGCACTTGGTGCAGAAAGGATGGACATGTTATTATGAATTGTTATGCCAAACGCAAATATGATGCATGGAACAATAGCATTCCACAGGGAAACTACAAGGGGCCCAGTCAAGGCCACTAAACTGGGGACCCTTAGCAAATAGTGTAGTAAGGCCAGTAGTTGTAGAAGTTCCAAAGAGGACACTACAACAAAATAAAACTGCGAATATTATTAACGCAGAAAATGAAGAACAAAAAGTAAAAATACATATTAATGAAGATAGAAATCTTCCAACAAAAAAATATGACGAACTAAATAATAATACACAACTTGACTCGAATAATGAACAGAATATAGGAATTAAGAAATTATAAAGAAAGTAAAAGCAATTGATTTGGAAGTTAAAAATATTAAAATCAAGAATAATAAAATGAGAAGTAATTTAAATAAAAAGAAAATGCCCTGAAAATTTAGGAATTGTAGATCAAACGTTTGGAAAGACTGTGGATACATTCCGTACATGAGCGAGTATAATTTGCAATGAAGTAATTTCAATATTTCTTGTTTACTGGCACTGGAAAGTGTTTCAAGATATCCTATACGAGTGATGTGTTCATTGAAGTACCTTGCGAGGCAGCAAAAAATGGAAAACTTACTCTGTTAGTGGATTCTGGAGCTGAGGCCAGCCTGATTAAAGAAAATAGCATTAAAGAAAATAGCATGGCACATTTGCCACTCAGAAAGATCTGAGTGGTGCTATTGGTGGATGCGTTAGAACCTTAGGCTCCACTAAAATCCGGCACACAAACATAGAAAACCTGAGTTTAACGCTACACTTTGTGTCACTTGAACAAGGCGTACCAGCAGATGGAATAGTCGGGCGTGACAATATCTGGAACAGATCTATAATAAATGCGTTAAATAAAAAAATTACATTTTTTGATGAAGACAAAAAGCACCTTGTGAAATTTCCATTAAAATCATTGCAAGACATAGAAAATATTAATTTTAATCAATAAATCAGGGTACAGCCCAGAACGTCCATGGTTGTATCACTGCCATTAAGAACAAGAATTCCTATAGTTTTGATGCACAAACAGGAAATTCAGCCAGGAGTATATTTGGGAAAGAGTTTAACAAACGTTAGAAGAAATAGAGTATATGCATCTATTTTTAATGCCATCGATAAGGAGGTGACCAGTGATAGCAATTTCAAGCCACAATTATCTAATTTTAACAAATATAAAGAAGCAACAAAGGCGAGTTCTACAATAAATACAATAAACTCGGTTAATATAAAAAATAGAATTGATAGATTATTTAAAGATTATGTAAAGATCGATGAATCATTAAATAAAGAAGAAGTGGCATCTTTGCAAAATATTTGCTTGTCATATCATGACGTTTTTCATTTGGAAGGGGATGATTAACATTCACTCCGATATTAAAACATGAAATACCTACACAATGGAATCAGCCACCAATAAATCAGAAACAATATAAACTACCACATACGCATAGAAATGAGATTAATAGACAAGTATCACAGATGTTAGACGATGGAATTAATTCACAAAGCATGTCACCTTGGAATTCCCAATTATTATTGGTACCTAAAAAGGGCGATAAAGATGGCAATAAGAAATGGAGACTAGTTATAGATTTCTGTAAATTACATGACGTCACCATCAAACAGGTTTTTCCTATACCACGAATAGATGAGATTTTAGACCAGTTAGGTAATAGTCGGTATTTTTCAACACTAGATTTAGCCAGTGGTTACCATCAGGTTTTAGTTGAAGACAATGACAAAAGAAAAACTGCTTTCAGTACAGGCCTTGGTCATTTTGAATTCAACAGGATGCCATTCGGTGTAACGGGGGCACCTGCCACTTTTCAAAGGATAATGAACCACATACTAACAGGTTTACAGGGTATTGACTGTTTCGTTTATTTAGATGACATAGTGGTTTATGGAAATAATTTAGCAGAACACGAACATAGGCTATGCAAAGTTTTGCAAAAGCTGAGAGAACATAATTTGAAATTAAATACAGAGAAATGTCAGTTTTTGCGACGCGAGGTTATATATTTTGGACATAAGTGTTCTGAGTTAGGTGCCCTACCAGACCCAGCCAAAGTAGAGTGTGTAAAAAATATTCCAGTTCCGAAAAATAGGAAGGAAGTTCAAGCATTTTTAGGCTTAATTAATTATTACAGAACATTTATAGGAGGTATGGCGAAATTGTCATTACCAATAAACTGTTTGCTTAAAAAGGACGCTAAGTTCATATGGAACGACAATTGTCACAATTCGTTTCTAAAACTTAAAGAGCCAATTATGTCATCACCCATACTAGGGTATACGGATTTTAACGAACCCTTTTTGCTCACGACAGACGCCAGTAACGAAGCAATTGGCGCGGTTCTTTCGCAAGGTGAAGTTGGAAGCGACCGTCCGATTGCGTTTGCCAGTAGGTCTCTTAACGATGCGGAAACACGCTATTCTACTATAGAGAAAGAATTGTTGGCAATTGTATGGGCAACAAAAAATTTTAGGGCACATCTTTTGGGAAGACCATTTAAAATTTATACAGATCATCAGCCCCTAAAGGGTTTAGCAAACTTAAAAGATCAGACATCACGTTTTGCGCGTTTCCGACACAAATTATCGGAATATGATTTCAAAATTCTTTACAAACCGTGAAAAAGTAATTTAAACACGGATGCGCTTAGCCGCATACCAAATAATACTTAAAAAGTAGTTGTAGTACAAACACGTTCGAAAACCATGAAAAGAGACAAGGAAGACGATAAGAAACAGTCAGAATGCGATCCTGACGATTCGATAACAAAGGAAAATGAAAATGACAATGTAATAATTCTAACTGAACTTCGGGACATAGAGACGGTAATTAAGGTGGCGTAAAAACATTTTTAAGAATTCGGCAACAGTACCGATGGAAGGGTATGCAGAAGCAAATAAAGGATTATGTGAAAAATTATTCAAAATGCCAGGTAACCAAGAGTTCAAGGCTGAAGAAGATGCCAATGGTTCTAACTGATACGCCAGTCAGACCCTTTGACAAAGTGTACATGGAAGTAGTATGGATTCGCCGGTTCTGGCCCCACTGGGCTCCATGGAGCACATTGTTGTTAGTGTCAATGAATTTTAACAGAGATGTTGTTATTGTTTTCAATAGGGATCATTTTTTAACATAGTTGTTGTTAGTGTAATTCAATAGGGATCATTTTTTAACATAGTTGTTGTCAGTGTAATTCAATAGGGATCATTTTTTAACATAGTTGTTGTTGGTATAGTTCAATAGGGATCATTTTTTAACAGAGTTGTTGGTACTGTAGTTCATTGGAGATCATATTTTAACAGTAAAGTTGTTATTGTTTTTTCAATGGGGATCATATTTTAACAGAATATTTGTTATTGTTTTCATGGGAAGTATTTTTAATAGATGTATATTATATGTATACTATATATTTTATAATGGCATGGAGCCAGTGGGATGACTTTTTAACATAATTTGTTAATGTTGATACATACATATATATTATATGCATGTTATGAAGGCATGCAGCCGTAAAGAGTAAATGTTGTTGTTGGGATAATTATATCGGAGTAAGCATTTTTTGTGAATGAGAATATTTACAAACGTATTCATGTTGTTGTTGTAAAATATTATAGTTGCAATTAGATTTCAGTTAACGTAGTTATAATGTATACTATAGTTATACTTGTTTGTTTTATTTTTGCATGATCATCAAGAGAGTTGAGGAGCAAAGGGTTCAATTTGAAAATTTGTTGAGGAACGGTGATTGTAATTTAAAACTTCGATATATGAATGAATATTATTATTAGATGCTTATTTTTTTTGTGGTTAATTTTTTTTGTTGTAAACAGGTTAAGACACTTCTGTATTAATGCATTGACATATATTTAATTCAAGGCCAATTTTACTATAAGGGTTATTGTACTGGATTTTATTCTACAAAGTCATGATCGTTTAATTCGGTTATATGAATGAATGGAGCCATAAGGTTCCATTGGGATCATTTTTTAAATCATTTTCTATACTATATGTTTAAAAGATTGAACATGTTAGAACATGTATATTTTTTATAGAGTTTTTTGTCTTGAGATTTATTTAATTTACTCTCTTTAAAATTTTAATTGAGTATAATTATACTAATGGAATTCACTTTTTAACTCATTTTAAAGAGATATCCATTATATATAAATGGATCGAAATTTGAATTAAATTTATTCATCGTCTGCATTACATTTTGATAGGAACAACAAAATATGGTAAGATTGTTTTTTTTTAATTTTGTTTGTATTTATTAATTTATGTATTTATATTATTTAAAGGATTTCGCTGAAATTATTAGTTTAGCAAAAGGAAACCTTTCTACATACATTAGAGTAGATGACTTGCCCATTGATCAGGAATTCAGGATTTCTAAATTTGAATGGAAAAACACAATTAATGGAACAAAATTAATTGTACATCTAACAGACAACAGATGGTTTTATCTACCAGCAAGAATTTCTAGAAAAGTTGAAACCGATGATCCATATTTATATAATATAAATGAGAAAAAGTGGTCTATTATTTTTCGAGGACGACAATCAGAAGTAATGGGGATGGCTCTATTCGATTTACGTTATGAATAAAAAAAAAAAAACGTATCAATATACTTACTTTTAAAAATATTCATTTTAAATAAAATATTTAAATATATACATATTGTTTTATTTATTTATTTTAAAACGATTTGAAACAATATAACAAATAATTTATAAAACTTATATTTGCATTATTTGCTCAAAACTCAGTAGAGCGTTTAATAAAATATTATCATCATCATCGTCCATTAAATTACAATAATAATGATCCGCATTTAACATCCTCGGATCGTCTAAGTTAAGAAATAGATGGTCTAGTCCATCATCTAATAATCCTTCCCTAATTCCAACATCTATCAAATTTACTGGCGGGAGTGTTACGACTTCTAGTATTTCAATTTGAGGATTTACTATTAATAAAATTTTTATTAGTAATATAAAATAATTTTAAAAAATATATTTAGTTATTTACTTACAAGTATAAGTTTTTGCCTTTTTATATGAAAAATTATGTTTTCGCAGGATATGCCGCTTAAGGTTGTTTCTAGTCGAGAATTTTGAATGCGGGCAAAATTCACACTCCATTTTTTAATGTTGATATATTAAAAGTATGAAAACGAGTAAAATTTATTATTATATCCATTGTATAGAACACCTTTATATATCAAAGCATGTAATATGATATATATTAAACTGAACTTAAAAATTTGAATTCAGCAAAATTTAATGTATAAGTAGTGAAATACACCGGAAGTCAGTAAATTAAAACTGCAGTAACACATCTTTATTGCAACACTGCACTTTTTTTATGTTCAATAATTCCTGTAAAATTTGAAGTGGAAGTTTCTTAATATTCAAAATAATAATTTAAGTTAGTGTTCGTTTGTTTGCAACTTCGAGAACTTCTATAAAAATTAAAAAATGTTTATCTGTGCATTGTGTTCAAAGTCCTTCGCGAAAAACTATAATTTAAAGAGACATGTATCGACAATACATGAAAATACAAAGTTTAGCTGCTTAAAGTGTAGTAAATCTTTTAGCAGACCAAATACTTTAAAACATCATTCCTGTCAACATTTTCAAGAGGAAATTCCTTCAAAACAAGGAAAATATGAGGATTTGCTGAATAATGAATATGAAATCGCATCAACATCATCATCGGTGAGCCGTTACTGTGAGAACTGTAATGTTACAGTTCACAAATCCCTATGGAGAGGCCATTTAAGATCAACAGCGCATAAGAGAGCATCAGAGATTGCAGATATAGATGGATTTAAATTGGTACGAAAAGCATTTAAAAATAAAATATGTGATTACATATTACCTAATGATGATGAAAGTCTAATAAATCCACATGAATATTTCGGTCAAATAAGAAATAAAATTAAAAATTTACTGGAAAGAGAATTAAATAAGAAAATATCTTTAAAATTGAATGCGGAGATCTCTGCTGACTATATACGTCCTTCAAAACCTTCTGTCGAAGATGATGATGAATTTAAACTAAGCACTTTTTCACATATAACAAAACCACTAACAATATTAACCAAAGATAATATTGAAGATGTAATGTTAAATATTGAAGAATTGTTAATAAATAAAATGGAGAACTTTCAAGAACGGGATAGTGGATGGGCTTTGATAAAAATCAATAAAATTGAGCTTAATATAAGTGAATATAGCCCCTTAAATGGATTATCATATCAGAAATTGCCAGCATACATAGAAAAAAGAAAGGCATGTATTAATATACAAAACAGTGATATTTTCTGCTTTAAGTGGGCTATTATTGCAGCAATAGTTAATACAAAAATAAAAATAAATGATCCCTATCGCATTAATTCATATAATATTTCCGACATAACAGCAGAGGAAATTTATGTGAATGGTATAAATTTGATATTTAGAGGATTAGACTTCCCTCATTCTATAAAGAATACAAAAATATTTGAGCTAAACAACTCCATTAGCATAAATATTTTCATGTATAATGAAAAGTCAGATGGAAAATGCGAAATTTTGGGACCTATTTATCACACTGAAAAAGAACAGAGTACACATATCAATTTGCTATTTTGTGACAGTGAAGAAATTACTCACTATGTCTGGATAAAAGATCTAAGTAAATTGATTAGCGGTCAGGGACGAAAAAGAGCCCACAAAATGTATATTTGTAATGGATGTATTCTACAATTTACATCTATAAAGTCTCTTGAGGCACATAAATCATCATGTAAAAAAAAAATTACGTATTTGCCCAAGGAAAATGAGTCCACACTAGCATTTAAAGCCTATGAAAAAACCATCCCAGTTGGATATACTTTTTATATGGATTTTGAATCGATTCTGGAACCGATTATTGGCTGTACAAATAACCCAGAAAATACGTATGCAACGAATATTCAGAAGCACATACCATGCGCATTTGCTTGGTATTTGAAAGGGTCATATGATGATCGTTTCGATAAGCTACAAAATTATACAGGTGAATACAAAAGAAAAAAATAATAATTAAAAAATAAATATAAAAATAAAAAAAGATATATATATAATATTTAATCTTTCGTTTATAGGTCCTGAATGTTCGAGAGTTATGATAAAATCTTTAGTTGCGAAAGCGACGCAAATATATTGGAACGTTTACTCCACAATGAAGGCAATGAAGATAACTGACCAGGAAATGCACGAGTTCCATCAATCAACAATCTGCTGTATATGTAAAAGTGATTTAAGTAATAATATTAGTATAAAAGTAAGGCACCATTGTCATTTTACCGGAAAGTATTTAGGATCTGCTCATACAGAATGTAATTTGAAAGCAAAAAGAACTAAATTCTTTCCGGTAATAACTCATAATTTATCCAAATATGATCTACATTTATTTATACAAAATTTAAACGAAGTAGAGGGAGCTATTGATATTATACCTCTTAATAAAGAGGTATTTATATCTATAACAAAAACTATAAATTTAACTAAAGATCATAGTTTTCAACTTAGATTTATAGATTCATTTAGATTTTTACTAGCAGCCTTGAGAAATTGGTGAAAACTCTAAATGACGAGTCAATCCATGTAACTAAAAAGGTTTTTAACAATAATTCGTATAAGATATTTTATAGAAAAGGTGTTTTTCCTTGTGATTATTTAGATAGCTTTAATAGGTTAAAAGAAAATCAATTACCTGCTAAAGATAAGTTTTTTAATAGATTAATTAATGAAGAGTGTTCTGAAGATGATTATGCTTATGCTCTGAATGTATGGAACATTTTAAATTGTAAATCTTTAAAAGATTATTTAGAAGTATACCTAAAGTGTGATGTTGTCTTACTTGCAGATGTTTTTGAGAATTTTAGAAAAATTTGTCTAAAAATTTATGAGCTTGATCCGTGTCATTACTTCACTGCTCCCGGATTATCTTGGGATGCTATGCTCAAGATGACTAAAATTAACCTCGAACTAATTACCGATATAGAAATGTATACTTTTATTCAAGACGGTATACGTGGAGGTTTAACACAATGCTCGATTAGACATGTAAAAGCCAATAATAAATATATGCATAACTTTGATAAATCTAAATGTTCATCATATTTAATGTATTATGACGCAAATAATTTATATGGTTATGCGATGTCACAGCCATTACCTTTTAAGGAATTTAGATTTTTAGAATCATATGAAATTACAGAGTTTACTATTGAAAAACTTAAATCTATTAATGAACATTCTTCTAAAGGATATATTTTTGAAGTAGACTTAGAATATCCTTCTTCAATTCATAATTTACATAATGATTTTCCGTTTTGTCCAGAAAATAAAACACCACCTTCTTGTAATTCTAATTCTAAAAAACTTATAGCAGATCTTAATAATAAGAATATGTATAAAATACATTATAAAATGCTTCAAGAATGTATTAAAAATGGTTTAATTTTAAAAAAAGTATATAGAATTTTAGAGTTTTCTCAAAGTTGTTGGCTTAAAAAGTATATAGATCTGAATACATTAATGAGGTCTAAAGCTACCAATGAGTTTGAGAAAAATTTTTATAAATTAATAAATAATTCAGTTTATGGCAAAACTATGGAAAATGTTGAAAATAGAAGAAATGTAAACATTTGTTGCAATTGGGAGAATAATGGTAAAGTTAAAGGAGCCAGATCAATAATAGCAAATCTAGCATTCCATAGTAGAACGAATATTAATGAAAATATGATAGTAATAGAATCAAAAGTTCTTAAAGTTAAGTTAAATAAACCTATTTATACAGGATTTTGTGTATTAGATTTATCGAAATGTAAAATGTACGACTTCTATTATAATTACTTAAAAACTAAATTTAATAAAACTAAATTTAGCTTATACGGACACAGATTCTCTTATAGTTGAGATTAAAACAAATGATTTCTATAAAGACATTTATGAAGATGTTGAAAAAACTGATCCATCAAATTATATTTTTGACACTTCTAGTTATGAGTATCCTAATATATATGGTTATCATCAAAATAATTGTAAAGTTGTGGGTTTGATGAAAGACGAAAATAATGGCAAAATAATGAAAGAAATAATATGTCTTAAACCCAAAACATACTTTTTTACTGTTGAAAATGATATACCAACATCAAAAGCCAAGGGTGTTAAAAAATCAGTTAGTAAAACATTTACTATTCATGATTATAAAACGTGCCTTTACAATAAGAAAGTTATAATGAGAGAAATGTATATAATAAGATCTAAAGCCCATATTTTATATACACAATGTGTAAATAAATTATCACTTAATTGTATAGATGATAAACGGTATATACTAGATGATGGTATAAACACACTTGCTTGGGGACATTACAAAATTGATTATATTAAAGCTTTAAATAATGATTTAGATATTTTTATGAATATAGATATATAGATATAAATTATATTATTTTAATTATTAGATTTATATTATATAAATTTATAATGTATTAAATTAATAATAAAATAAAAATTCGATTTTTATATATTTAAAAATGTTTTGTTTATTTAATATTATACCAATTAACATCATCATAATCATATTGTAATGTTTTACTTTTTTGACGAGTTAAGCGAGGTGAGTATTGATATGGTAATAGAGTTTGCTTAGTTTTCGGTGTAATTTTACTTCCATCACTTGACAAAATCCGTACTTTAGGTGATCCATGATTTGAAAAGTTTTTTAAACGTTTAGCTGCAGAACTTGCAGAGAAATGGTTTATTTTATTAATTGTTGTATCCACATCCATAGAATTTTCTTCATCTTCGTTAATATTGCTAAATATATGTTCATTAGCATTAAAGTCAGCCTGCGAAGCAAAATCTTTTTTTCCAATATCTTTTGTTTGAGTTTCATTATCGTTTTTAAATATCCATTTTGTTTGAGTATCTTTATCCCTTAATGATTTATACGATTTAACCGATTTATTCTCTTTCTTAATATTTATTTCTTGTTTGGTAATCAAATATTTTGCGAGTTCCTGTTTTATTCCATACCATTTATTTATATCTTTAAGTGTATGAGAGGCATATATTGGAAGAAGTTTTCGTTTTAAAAAATTTGAATCTGACATATCGTTAGAATAGCGTTCATATGTAGAAGGGTTTAATAATATAAGCTTGGATAAAATATTAGACATTTTCTAAAATTTTTCCTATAACACCGCTTAAAACAGAAGAAATCAAAATTGGTATAAATCCTTCTCTTTGGATTAGATGTTTTCTCTTCGATCGTAAAACAGTTTTTGAGCAGCAAAGTTTTCTAATGACATTTTTATATGATTTTAACTTTACTAAATCGTTTTTCTTTACATTATGATTTTTATGTAAAACATTAAATGCAATTTCATTAATAGCTTTTATAAGATTATCATCCGCGTTTTTTAGAATTGCATTTCGCAATTTAGGTTAAGCATTTTTAAGAACATATAGAATATATTTGTTCTCCTTCAATCGTTTCAGTTTGCAGGTCATTTTGGAGTGAAACAAAGCAGTAACAATATTCTTTATTGAAAATGTTAGATCTGAATCTTAATGCGTTATGTGCTTGTTGTGTAAGATCTATTAATAAATAACCATGAGCACTCTCAGTACAAGTGTTATATACTCTAACTAATTCTTTATAATTTTCAGGATAAATTTGTCTTGCCAAGCATTGAAATTGTAGTTTATCTCTAGGATTTTTAAACATAACTATATATTTTGAATTCAATGATATATCTCTTGTATATGTCCCCTTATGAAAAATATTTTGAGTTACTAAAACAACTGATAAATTGCGGTGATGCGAACCTTTAGTAAATAGTTCACAAACTTTTTTGTTAAATGAGTCTAACATTAAATCATCTAAAATTATTAATGTATATTCATTAGCTGAATTCTCAAAGTCATCTGGAATGCCTTCAATAAAATTAACATTATCAAGTTCCGGTAAAGAGTTTTTTTCAGCATAACACCAAATTACTTTTGTAATTGGAGAACTAATTAAATGTTTATTGTTAATAAGATTTATAATAAATGTTGATTTGCCACAACCTGATGGTCCACAAACTAACATTGTAAATGGATACACAAATTGATGAAACATGGTTCTCTATTCAATGATGAACTTCTAATAAATATATATATTGTAAACAAGTTTTTTTTATATAAATATAAATTTTAAAAAATCAATCATTTACATTATTAGTTGAACTCACAATGAGTAAAGAAGTTCTTGTAAATGAATTGCATCGACAAGCAAGAAGAAATTTTAAACGGCGTAGGTTTATTCAAAAGGGTATTTCAGATACTTGGCAAATCGATCTTGTAGAAATGATACCTTTTGCAAAGATTAATAAAGGATATAAATATTTACTGACTGTTATAGATGTTTTTTCTAAATACGCATATGCTTTACCTGTTAAAACCAAAAGTGGGATCGATGTAACCTTAGCTATGCAAAATATTCTAGATAAAAATAGGAAAAAAATTCCCAATAATATTCAATCTGATCAAGGTAAAGAATTTTTCAATTCTAATTTTAAAAAATTAATGAAAAATTTTGAAATAAACCATTATCATACATTTTCTAATATGAAGGCTTCAATAATTGAAAGGTTTAATAGAACTTTTAAAAATTTAATGTGGAAAGATTTTAGTCTTCAAGGGAATTATAAATGGCTGAACTTGATTACAAAAAATATCAATATATATAATAATAGATATCATCGTAGTATTAAAATGTCTCCAAAAAATGTCAATAAATCTAATCAACAAATACTTTTAAATACAGTTTACAATCATATTAAAACATTTAAGATGAGTAAATTGAAAATTGGAGATGATGTTCGAATTAGTAAATATAAAGGTACTTTCTACAAAGCATATGAATCCAATTGGTCCAATGAGGTATTCAAGATAAATAAAATAAAGATCACAAATCCAATTACTTATCAATTAATTGATTATCAAGGAGAAATAATAAAAGGTGGATTTTATGAAGAAGAATTACTTAAAACAGAAACATCAAATACGTATCTAGTTGAAAAGGTTTTAAAAAGAAAAAAGGATATGGTGTATGTCAAGTGGCTAGGTTTTGGAAGTGAACATAATTCATGGATTAACAAAAACGATTTATTAACTAAGTAAACTAAATGTAACTTATTATAATTGTATTGTTCCAATATTAATATAAATAAAGTTATTAAAAAAAATAACTGTCATTCTTATTTAAACATTTGAAATTAAAAGATGGGAGATTCTAGTTTTTATATTACTTTATTAAGTAACAATTCCACAAATATTTATGAAAACACTAAATCTACATTTACAAATTTATTAAAAGAATCTTTGGTTTTAAATGAAAATTGGGTTGTAGGTTTAACAGAAATTTCATTTCAACTAGTTAATAACCCATCTACATTTGAAGTATCTCGAAATTTGAATAAAAGGGATATTTTGAAATCAACTTTAAAGTTAAATAAAAGTAAAATCAAAAATGTAAATAGTGATCTAAAAGTAGATAAAAAAATAAATACTATCCCTATCACATATTTAAATTTCATGGACAAAATAAATCAAGCTATCACAAATAGAGAAGAAAAACCACAAATTGCAGAAAATCAACTCAATGTCAATTCTAATCCTGAGACAGTTGTAATAAAAAAAAATAAAAAAAATAAAGAAGAGTTGAATATCGTTAACAAAAAAGATAAAAGTTTAAAATTAATAACTGAAAATTTAGACATTCAAGATACTATAAATGAAAACCCTGAGTTGGTTGGCGTAAAAAGCAGTATTAATAGACACTTTGTATCGGAGAATACAATACTTAAAATGTTAGATGTCATATCGAATTCTTATGAAAAATTTAATTCACATACAAATTATAAATTAAGATCTAGCGAGCTATACAACCTAGTTTTTGTGTACACAGACATTATTAAACCCAGATATGTAGGCGATCAAAAAATAAAATGTTTAAAAATATTTCCATGTTTAAATGAAATAAATTATATTCACTTTAAAAATATTGAATATTATCCATTGGAATCATCAAATATAAATAATATTTCTATAATGATACGAGATGATGAAGGAAAGAAAATAAATATTATATCGAATGAATCCCCCGTTTATTGCACGTTACATTTTCGTAATATAAAAGAAGCTTCATAAGTTGTACTGATATCATTTATATGTAAACCATGGACAAGATTTATTCTGAGTACTATCTTAATCAATCCGGATCAAATTTGGATAATATAGGAGATATATACCATTCTCCTAGAATTGTTCAATATGGTCGTGGAATTGGTTCATTTTTTTCGGCCTTGTATACACATCTAAAACCTCTAATGAAAACTGGATTAAATGCTTTAAAAAACCATTCACTCGAAATTGGAAAATCAGTTTTGGAAGAGTTAGGTACTAAACCTATAAAAACTATATTAACTGAACAGGGTAAAAAGGCTGTTCGAAATTTAAAAGAAAAAGTTATTAGCAAAATTAGAAATATACAAGATGGGAATGGAAAACGTATAAAATTCAAACGACTAAAGAAAAAAGATCATATGAAAACTAAACGTTCTAGAAGAAGGAAGTTTACTGATATATTTGGCAACTGTTAATTTATTTATGATGGCAGGATTTATTGAATGTATGAAAAGTGAATTAGATCTTTTTGAGTCACCACCTGTACAAACTAGCATAATTAAAACAGAGGAGGTATCATATAGTCCAATAGCAACAATTGACAACTCTACTACAATAGAATTTCTTTCACTCGGAAATGGTGAAACATATCGTGATCTAAGTAGTGTTTATTTACGATTAATTGTAGAAATTAATGGAAGTGGAGGAGTTATAAACAATTTACTTCATTCATTATTTCGGAGCTGTAATGTTCATTTAAATAATAGAAATGTATCGCAATCTGATAATAATTATCACTATAGATCTTACATTGAAACATTATTAAACTATGGAAATGATGCTAAATCTACACATCTTGAATCATGCGGATGGTCATTAGATATAAAAAAAATTAATTCAATAGTTGAGAATGAAAATCCAGGTTTAGCTAGACGGAAGAAAACATTTAAAAATGGAGAACGAGTTGAATTGATTGGAAAACTTCATGCAGATATATTTAATCAATCTAAATATCTTCTTAATAATGTGGATCTTAAAGTAACCCTTAATATGGAGAAACCTTCTTTTTATATACTAGAAGATTCAAAATCTGGAGAGTCATCTATTAAAATTCACGAGGCTAACTTATACATTAATCATCTTACCATTAATAGTAATATTTTAATGGCACATCATAATGTTTTACAAAGTAGAAATGCTATTTATCCATATAAAAAAGTTGAAATCAAGACATTCACCATTCACCCCGGCAATCATTCTCTACTGTTAGATAATGTTATAATTGGACAACTTCCAAATTTCTTAATATTTGGTATGGTAACTAATAAAGCATATACTGGTGATCGTTCGGAAAATCCGTATAACTTTCGCCATTTCAATTTACAAAGATTTAATTTAGTTGTAAATGGAGTACAAGTACCAGCACAGCCGATTGAATTTGATTATAAACATGGACGTATAAGTACAAGGGGATATCAAACCTTATTTAAAGGTACTGGCATACATTACTTTGATAAGGGACATCAAATAACTAAAGAATTATTTGATAACGGATATTTCTTACTTGCATTTGATTTAACACCAGATCATAACAATAACTCACACTGCGGAAACTTAATAAATCAGGGTACAATACGAATTGAAGGTCGTTTCAGTGAAGCACTTTCTGAAGCAATTACTTGTTTAGCATATTGTGAGTTTGATAGTGTTTTGGAAATTGATAAAAATCGTACTGTATTACAATCATTATGAATACAAGGAATATAGAAAATATTTTATATAAAAATTTAGTAACTAAAAAGAATTTTAAAGGAGTTTTTGCATCAAATCAGCTACCTAGAAATCGAATAAAAAAGCCAGCATTTTATATTGTGAATATGGATTCATCATTTAAACCAGGATCACATTGGATTGTAATATATTTTCCTCGAAATGGGCCGGCTGAGTATTTTTGTTCTGCAGGGAGTTCTCCTATTAAACCATTTGTAAATTTTATTCAAAGAAATGCATCCACATTTATTAAAAGCAATTTCCGATTACAAAGTGAAATTTCAATGTTATGCGGTGTTTATTGCTGTATATTTATATATTTAAGAAGTAAAAATATGACTTTTAAAAAGTTTTTTAATTATTTTGATATATATAATTTATATATTAATGATATTTTAGCTGTGCATTATTTTAAAAGTATTTTTAAGTTTCCTATAATAAAAAATAAATAAAACAATTTACTGTAAATAATTTATAAATTTGTTTTTTATTTTTTATTATTTAAAATTTCACAAATTCATTGAATATAGTATAATAAAAAACAGTTTATTAATAATATGTAATAAACAATTATTTTGTATATTTTAATCTATAATATAATTTTATTAGTTTGTCAATGTCTTTAGATTTCTTGTCATAATAATAGCAACCACATGTATCTGGTCCCTCCGTTAAGTCATCTGTGGTCCATGGACAGCTCTTATAATGTACTCCGTGAATAGTTAATATTTTTTCCATATACTGGTAATGCTTACAATAAGGGGTAAACTTAATAAACTGTTTTTTATGATCGTCTAATAAAATATTATGAAATTCTTTTAAAAATTTTAATACTTTTTTAACTTCCATAATATTTTTTTGTTCCATTAAAATTGTTATGCAGACGATGAATAAATTTAATTCAAATTTCGATCCATTTATATATAATGGATATCTCTTTAAAATGAGTTAAAAAGTGAATTCCATTAGTATAATTATACTCAATTAAAATTTTAAAGAGAGTAAATTAAATAAATCTCAAGACAAAAAACTCTATAAAAAATATACATGTTCTAACATGTTCAATCTTTTAAACATATAGTATAGAAAATGATTTAAAAAATGATCCCAATGGAACCTTATGGCTCCATTCATTCATATAACCGAATTAAACGATCATGACTTTGTAGAATAAAATCCAGTACAATAACCCTTATAGTAAAATTGGCCTTGAATTAAATATATGTCAATGCATTAATACAGAAGTGTCTTAACCTGTTTACAACAAAAAAAAATTAACCACAAAAAAAATAAGCATCTAATAATAATATTCATTCATATATCGAAGTTTTAAATTACAATCACCGTTCCTCAACAAATTTTCAAATTGAACCCTTTGCTCCTCAACTCTCTTGATGATCATGCAAAAATAAAACAAACAAGTATAACTATAGTATACATTATAACTACGTTAACTGAAATCTAATTGCAACTATAATATTTTACAACAACAACATGAATACGTTTGTAAATATTCTCATTCACAAAAAATGCTTACTCCGATATAATTATCCCAACAACAACATTTACTCTTTACGGCTGCATGCCTTCATAACATGCATATAATATATATGTATGTATCAACATTAACAAATTATGTTAAAAAGTCATCCCACTGGCTCCATGCCATTATAAAATATATAGTATACATATAATATACATCTGTTAAAAATACTTCCCATGAAAACAATAACAAATATTCTGTTAAAATATGATCCCCATTGAAAAAACAATAACAACTTTACTGTTAAAATATGATCTCCAATGAACTACAGTACCAACAACTCTGTTAAAAAATGATCCCTATTGAACTATACCAACAACAACTATGTTAAAAAATGATCCCTATTGAATTACACTAACAACAACTATGTTAAAAAATGATCCCTATTGAATTACACTAACAACAACTATGTTAAAAAATGATCCCTATTGAAAACAATAACAACATCTCTGTTAAAATTCATTTACACTAACAACAATGTGCTCCATGGAGCCCAGTGGGGCCAGAACCGGCGAATCCATACTACTCATGGACCTGGTGAGTATTCTGCTTGAAACCATTTCAGGGAATAAATCTTAACGTTTCAAGATGATTTTTCTAAATGTATGTGCTTTGTGGCTATACCCGATGCGGAAGTCAACACCGTAGCAAAAGCATTCTTCAACGTAATAGTTACACGCCACAATATACCCAAAGTATTGGTAACAGACAATGGAACGAATTTCGTTTCCAAACTATTTTCGGATACATGTAAATTATTAGGAATTAAAAAATTACATATAACACCCTACCATCCACAGGCTAATGGGTCATTGAAACGAAGTCATCGTCCACTAGCTGAATATTTACGTAGTTTTGCTAAGGAGGATGGGTCAACCTGGGACCAATAGTTAAATGTTCACCTTTGTATAACACAGAAGACTACAATAAGGTAATAAAGTACCAAATACAACGATCACACGAGATCATCAGGCAAAAATCAATATAGGGCCAAGGAGTTGTCGAAAAAACAATACGACAAGAACCTCAACCCTATACAATTCAAACCACACGACATGGTTTTAATGAAAAACCAAACTAGGAAGAATAAGTTCTCTCCAATTTGGAAGGGACCCTACGTGGTCCTAGAGGGAAGTGGGCCAGGGACCACGACGATATTGGTCAAAAACAAAGATAAGATAATTCATAATAATTTGTTAAAGGTATATCACAAATAGTGTATGCCGTTAAAACTAAAAATATTATAATATTACCCTAAGATAGAACCCATAAAAGTAACAATATAAAACCAATTAGCTCAGCGTTGAAAATTAAATTCGTAAATTGCAACATAATGGTGGAAAGATAAAAAAAAAACACAAGTCATATTAAAAACAATAATTTAGTAATAAAAAATAATATATATATATATGTATATATATATATATATATATATATATATATATATATATATATATATATATATATATATATATATACATATACATATATTTACTTATTTTAGGAGAAGAAGTTATAATTTAAAAATTAGATAAAGAATAATTAGGAAAAGAAAGAATTAGTCACATGCAACCAATTGCATTCATTTAAATTTAAAACAAAGTTAGTAATAAAATTGTACTATTCAATACAGATAATGCAAAACGACAATTGCATAGCGCAAGCTTCATGCTGAAGCACATATCCAATTTGTACGAACGTTTGTATATCATACGTAAAGCGAACATTCATAGCTGGCATAAAATGCAGATCTTACAGTTTTTTTGATACCATAAACTATGCAAATAAATATCATATAATATGACTTATATAAGTACACGAAAATAATATAATAACATATTAAACAATTTTAAAAAATAAATCGCAACTCCAATTATATTTAATTACATGCAAAGAAATCATAGGTACTTTGTACATTAATATAATTCAATTTGAATAAGTTTAAATATAACAAATACATTTTAAATGAATTTGAAGAACTTACTTATAATAATTTAAATTACTTAAAGAAGAAGAAAAATATCAGTTAGTATTCAAATTAAAAAAAAAAAACAGAGATATAAATATTTAGTACAGTTAAAATTAAAAAAAGGAGAACAGGAAAATATAAGTGTAGAATAAATAAAATAAAAAAAACAGGTATTAAATATTAAATTTTAATCAGATATAAAAAAAAAAACAAAAACAAAGAATTTAAAATTTTAAAAATAGGGATTTATGCATTGAAATATATAGTGCAGTTCAAATTAAAAAAAAAAGTTTAAATAATTCAATTGGAAAAAAAAGAGGAAACATATTGGTAAAATAAATAACATGGAGAAAATATATATATATATATGTATATATCGCAGCAAGAACACTACCGGTCATATGAGCAGTAATATTACAAGTATCAAAACTGAAAGTTTCAGTAAAAGTTTCTATAACATTGTTAAGAGCGTCGGGATAAAATTGACCGAAACTTTTGTGTGCGTGTGAATTTTTATCTCTTTCTCACTCATCGGAAATGAGATATCCTATTAATATAATAAATCTGTTTGTTCGTTTGTACGTTTGTTCCGCTTCTCCATCTAAACGGCTGATCCGATTTTCTTGAAATTTTTACCACAGATGCGGTATGGTCTGGAAGGAATGATAGGCTATATATGGGCGGGATTGGGCATACAACCCATACAACCTAAACTTTCAATACGATATAACTCGGCACTTTCACCAGCTACGAACATGAAACAAAAAACTCAAATACACAAAAAAAAAAATAAAAACAAAAAACCAAAAGCACAAAACAAAACAAAACAAAAGCAAAAATACAAAAACAGAAGCAATCACGTTTGTTCCGCTTCTCCGTCTAAACGGCTGATCCGATTGTCTTGAAATTTTTACCACAGATGCGGTATGGTCTGGAAGGAATGATAGGCTATATATGGGCGGGATTGGGCAAAGAGGCGTGGCACCTCCCATGCAACCTAATCACGATATAACTCGGCACTTTCACCAGCAACGAACATGAAACAAAAAACTCAAATACAAAAAAAAAATTAAAAACAAAAAAGCAAAAGCACAACACAAAACAAAACAAAAGCAAAAATACAAAAACAAAACCAATCACATAAAACCACAATCCAAACTAAATGAAAAACAAAAAAAGGAAAGAAAAAGAAAAACAAACTCACCACACTAAAACTAAACAAACTAAAACTCACCACACTAAAATTCACCCTTAAATTAACCACACTAAAACCCACCACACTATAATTCACCACACTAAAACTCACCACTCTAAAATTCACCACACTAAAACTCACCACTTAAAAACTCACCACTTAAAAACTCACCACACTAAAACTCACCACACAAAAACTCACCACACTAAAACTCACCACACTTAAACTCACCACACTAAAACTCACCACACTAAAACTCACCACACTTAAACTCACCACACAAAAATTCAACACACTATAATTCACCACACCAAAACTCACCACACTAAAACTCACCACACTAAAACTCACCACACTAAAACTCACCACACAAAAACTCACCACACTAAAACTCACCACACTAAAACTCACCACACTAAAACTCATCACACTTAAACTCACCACACTAAAACTCACCACACTTAAACTCACCACACAAAAAGTCAATACACTAAAATTCACCACACTAAAACTCACCACACTAAAATTCACCACACTAAAACTCACCACACTAAAATTTCTCCACATTAAAACTCATCACACTAAAACTCACCACACTAAAACTTACTATACCCAAAAGTCGCCACACTAAAACTCACCACATTTAAACTCACCATACCAAAACTAACCACACTACAACTTACCACACTAAAACTCACCACACTAAAACTCACCACACCAAAACTAACCACAATTAAACTCACCACTCCAAAATTCACCACATCTAAACTCACTACACCGAAACTTACTACATTAAAACCCACCACACTAAAACTTCTACTGGGAAAAACTCTACGGGGAAGAATTCTACCGGGAACAATTCTACCGGGATGAATTCTACGTTGAGAATTCTACGGGAAAGCGTTCTATGTGGATTTTACGGGGAAGATTTCTACTGGGAATAATTCTGCGGAGAAGCGCAGTCTGAGAAAAAATTGTCTTTGAGAAAAGTGGTTTTGGCGGAGAATTATTTGGTTACCACATTTATAAAACGAATAAAAAATAGAATAAAAAAAGGAGGACAAAAAATAATAATATTAACTATTAAATTTTTAAAGAAGAAAAAAAGAAAAATATATGAAAAAAATGGGAACTAAAATTAAAAAAAAAGAAGTATACCTCCTTCTTTTTATTTTTAATTAAAGAAAAAAAAGAGAAGAAAAAAAGAAGAGAAGAATAAAAAATCTAGAGAAAAAATATATAAATAACAGATTTAACTATTAATTTTTTTTTAAAGAAAAAAAATAGATAAAAAAAGAGAAAAAAAAATATGAAAAAAAAGGAAACTAAAATTAAAAAAAATAAGGAGGTATAAAATTTTTAATGAAAGAGAAAAAAAGAGAAGAAAATAAGAAGAAAAGAATAAAAAATATAGAAAAAAAGAGAAGAGAAAAAAATATATAAATAACAGATATTAACTATTAACTTTTTTTTAAAGAAAAAAAAAAGAAAAAATAGATGAAAAAAAAATAAGGGGAATTAAAATTTAAAAAATATATATATTAATTTATTTTAATTTTTATCTATTATTTTATTTTGTATTAAACTTTCAAAAGAAATATACAAATTTGTATTGGAAATTAAATAAAGTTTTTAAACTAAATTTGAGAAAATTTAAAATAATTTATATGTATATACAATATATTCTATGTACGTATATATTTATAAAAAAAAAAATATATGAAATAATTGCCAACAGCGCTGGATACTGACGCAGACGCAGATGATCGTTGGGGTCTTGGGACTTTAATGGGGATATGTGGTGTTATCAACAAGAATAAGTAGTGAAGCAGAGGCCCAGCAAGCGTTACAATTTAAAAGATAGTAGTTTAGTCAACCTCAAGTGGAGGTAATAAAGTTAATAACGCAATAAAATGTAAATTCAACTTAAAACTAAAAAGTGTTTTTTAATTAAATCTCTAAGACGCTTGCCAACAGCGATGAACGAGCTTTAGGACCGGTCGAGAGAAAGATTCTTCGGAAACCTATGGCCCGATATGCGTTGAAAACGAGTACAGAATTAGATGGAACGACGAGCTGTATGAGCTCTACGCCGACATTGACATAGTCAGGCGCATTAAGATCCAGCGCCTACGTTGGCTTGGACATGTCGAGTGAATGGATGGAAGTGCTCCAGCAAAAAAGGTGTTCAATTCTGTACCCAGTGGTGGTCAACGTAGGGCGTCCGGAGGGCGTCCGAATCTCCAGTGGACCGACCAAGTGCGAGACAACCTGACAACACTTGTAGTGCAAAACTGGCGCCAGCGCGCACAATGCAGAAGCGACTGGCGACGGGTAATTGCTGCGGCCGAAACCCATCATGGGTTGTAATGGCCAAATAAGTAAGTAAGATAATCATTTCAAAATAATTTCCAAGACATTATTATAAAGAATTCTTAGAACTCGTCAAAATATATATTGGGGGAATTCTTGAAAATAAAATACAATTTCGTAACTCAGGAGCATACCATTTGGCTCGTTGGATGGCAAAAGCCATTTACTGTCTAAAAATTTTAATATTTAGCGAACATTTTCAAATTACTGCAATTGAAGAACAATCATAAAAACAAATTGTATGTTTTATCATCAAATACTATGTTCGTGTTTGGTTTTCAGCAAGTAATGCAATTGAAGCTCCAATTAATGATATATCTTTTATTTGAATACTGTACGACTACAGTCAAAATGAACATACGAAAGAAATAGGAGTACTAGCACTTACGAAATGGTTAAACCATTTATGGTATTTGAATGAGGAATGTGTAGTATTCTCATTATTCGATGACCGTATAAGTGATGATGTTAAACAACAAATGGCAACAGTTATTATTGAAAAATGGAATGATAAAGAATTTTCTGAACCAAGAACAGTTAAACGGTTCCAATTAAATTATAACGACGTTTCAAATTAAAAAAAAAAAATCAAATTAAAAAAAAAGTAAAGAAACAATTTCAAATCTAAAAGTGGTGAATGATAAAGTTGAAAGAGGTGTAAAGCTATTGCAAGAATTTAACAGTGCCTTTACAAAAAATGAGTCACAGAAACAGTTTGTATTACAAGTTGTGCAAGATTATCGAAGACAATTCCCTGATATAATGGAATATATTTTTTTAACAAATAAAAAAAAGGTTGATATAGTGGTAAGTAGTTTAGAGAATCGATCAAGCTATCTAAAAGCAAGTCCAATATAAGATCTGTAAATAATAGTAATTGATTTATGATAGTTTTTGTAATGCTAATTTATTAAATAATTTCGCGGATATCTTAACAACCAAAATATTTATATGTATGAAATACATAGAATCACGCATTTAATTTATTGATATCAATAACAATTTTATGTAATGACCGCAAAAAAAATATAAATTTCATAGGTATGTCTCTTTTTTATTATATATCCTTTTATAAGAACCTTTGATGAAAAATCTGAAAACGCCAAATTGTACCTAGTTTTTTAATACATTAATATTTAGATTTTGTATAAAAAGTGAAACAATGAAAATTTGATTTTTTTCTGCAGTAAGTATCAAACCTAAATGGCTCGTGAGGAAAAAGTTACAGTTATCCAATGGACCTAAAATTTTGGTCAACTTAATCTTTCATAAAAATGAACAAAATGAGATGGTACCACCTTAAATCAAAGAACTTTTTATTTCCCCATACAAATAAGAACCAGTCTATTATATATATATGGTTACGAAAACTCAGTCTAAGGAAAACTGTTCTACGAGTTCGTATCACTGGATTGTGTACGAAATAAAAACAATCTAATATTTGGTTTTAACTAGTATTATTTCAACTAGTATTAATTAACTTTAATTATTTAAATAACAACTTAAAGATTAATCATTTATATCAACTGCTGACTTTTTACAATTTAGATTAACAATGTTCACTCACGAACAGATGTTAATCCTCTCTTTCTCTATACGGCGCCAACCTTTCTAAATGTACTACTTTCATTTTTCGTCTAACGCCCGGAGTATTCTGATTTCGATACACTACTTCATTAATTCTTTTAATTATCTTATATGGCCCTTCCCAATGTGTTTGTAGCTTAGCAGATAAGCCTTTCTTCCTTTGTGGGTTATAGTGCAAAACAAGTTGTCCTTCCGTAAATCCCTCTGAAATTGAGAAAACCTGAGTTTAACGCTACACTTTGTGTCACTTGAACAAGGCGTACCAGCAGATGGAATAGTCGGGCGTGACAATCTCTGGAACAGATCTATAATAAATGCGTTAAATAAAAAAATTACATTTTTTGATGAAGACAAAAAGCACCTTGTGAAATTTCCATTAAAATCATTGCAAGACATAGAAAATATTAATTTTAATCAATAAATCAGGGTACAGCCCAGAACGTCCATGGTTGTATCACTGCCATTAAGAACAAGAATTCAAGTTTTGATGCACAAACAGGAAATTCAGCCAGGAGTATATTTGGGAAAGAGTTTAACAAACGTTAGAAGAAATAGAGTATATACATCTATTTTTAATGCCATCGATAAGGAGGTGACCATTGATAGCAATTTCAAGCCACAATTTTCTAATTTTAACAAATATAAAGAAGCAACAAAGGCGAGTTCTACAATAAATACAATAAACTCGGTTAATATAAAAAATAGAATTGATAGATTATTTAAAGATTATGTAAAGATCGATGAATCATTAAATAAAGAAGAAGTGGCATCTTTGCAAAATATTTGCTTGTCATATCATGACGTTTTTCATTTGGAAGGGGATGATTAACATTCACTCCGATATTAAAACATGAAATACCCACATAATGGAATCAGCCACCAATAAATCAGAAACAATATAAACTTCCACATACGCATAGAAATGAGATTAATAGACAAGTATCACAGATGTTAGACGATGGAATTAATTCACAAAGCATGTCACCTTGGAATTCCCAATTATTATTGGTACCTAAAAAGGGCTATAAAGATGGCAATAAGAAATGGAGACTGGTTATAGATTTCTGTAAATTAAATGACGTCACCATCAAACAGGTATTTCCTATACCACGAATAGATGAGATTTTAGACCAGTTAGGTAATAGTCGGTATTTTTCAACACTAGATTTAGCCAGTGGTTGGTTTTAGTTGAAGACAATGACAAAAGAAAAACTGCTTTCAGTACAGGCCTTGGTCATTTTGAATTCAACAGGATGCCATTCGGTGTAACGGGGGCACCTGCCACTTTTCAAAGGATAATGAACCACATACTAACAGGTTTACAGGGTATTGACTGTTTCGTTTATTTAGATGACATAGTGGTTTATGGAAATAATTTAGCAGAACACGAACATAGGCTATGCAAAGTTTTGCAAAAGCTGAGAGAACATAATTTGAAATTAAATACAGAGAAATGTCAGTTTTTGCGACGCGAGGTTATATATTTTGGACATAAGTGTTCTGAGTTAGGTGCCCTACCAGACCCAGCCAAAGTAGAGTGTGTAAAAAATATTCCAGTTCCGAAAAATAGGAAGGAAGTTCAAGCATTTTTAGGCTTAATTAATTATTACAGAACATTTATGGAGGTATGGCGAAATTGTCATTACCAATAAACTGTTTGCTTAAAAAGGACGCTAAGTTCATATGGAACGACAATTGTCAGAATTCGTTTCTAAAACTTAAAGAGCCAATTATGTCATCACCCATACTAGGGTATACGGATTTTAACGAACCCTTTTTGCTCACGACAGACGCCAGTAACGAAGCAATTGGCGCGGTTCTTTCGCAAGGTGAAGTTGGAAGCGACCGTCCGATTGCGTTTGCCAGTAGGTCTCTTAACGATGCGGAAACACGCTATTCTACTATAGAGAAAGAATTGTTGGCAATTGTATGGGCAACAAAAAATTTTAGGACACATCTTTTGGGAAGACCATTTAAAATTTATACAGATCATCAGCCCCTAAAGGGTTTAGCAAACTTAAAAGATCAGACATCACGTTTTGCGCGTTTCCGACACAAATTATCGGAATATGATTTCAAAATTCTTTACAAACCGTGAAAAAGTAATTTAAACACGGATGCGCTTAGCCGCATACCAAATAATACTTAAAAAGTAGTTGTAGTACAAACACGTTCGAAAACCATGAAAAGAGACAAGGAAGACGATAAGAAACAGTCAGAATGCGATCCTGCCGATTCGATGACAAAGGAAAATGACAATGTAATAATTCTAACTGAACTTCGGGACATAGAGACGGTAATTAAAGATTTTCACGATTCACCGTTAGGTGGTCACCAAGGTGGCGTAAAAACATTTTTAAGAATTCGGCAACAGTACCGATGGAAGGGTATGCAGAAGCAAATAAAGGATTATGTGAAAAATTATTCAAAATGCCAGGTAACCAAGAGTTCAAGGCTGAAGAAGATGCCAATGGTTCTAACTGATACGCCAGTCAGACCCTTTGACAAAGTGTACATGGACCTGGTGGGTATTCTGCTTGAAACCATTTCAGGGATTAAATCTTAACGTTTCAAGATGATTTTTCTAAATTTATGTGCTGTGTGGCTATACCCGATGCGGAAGCCAACACCGTAGCAAAAGCATTCTTCAACGTAATAGTTACACGCCACAATATACCCAAAGTATTGGTAACAGACAATGGAACGAATTTCGTTTCCAAACTATTTTCGGATACATGTAAATTATTAGGAATTAAAAAATTACATATAACACCCTACCATCCACAGGCTAATGGGTCATTGAAACGAAGTCATCGTCCACTAGCTGAATATTTACGTAGTTTTGCTAAGGAAGATGGGTCAACCTGGGACCAATAGTTAAATGTTCACCTTTGTATAACACAGAAGACTACAATAAGGTAATAAAGTACCAAATACAACGATCACACGAGATCATCAGGCAAAAATCAATATAGGGCCAAGGAGTTGTCGAAAAAACAATACGACAAGAACCTCAACCCTATACAATTCAAACCACACGACATGGTTTTAATGACAAACCAAACTAGGAAGAATAAGTTCTCTCCAATTCGGAAGGGACCCTACGTGGTCGTAGAGGGAAGTGGGCCAGGGACCACGACGATATTGGTCAAAAACAAAGATAAGAAAATTCATAATAATTTGTTAAAGGCATATCACAAATAGTGTATGCCGTTAAAACTAAAAATATTATAATATTACCCTAAGATAGAACCCATAAAAGTAACAATATAAAACCAATTAGCTCAGCGTTGAAAATTAAATTCGTAAATTGCAACATAATAGTGGAAAGATAAAAAAAAACACAAGTCATATTAAAAACAATAATTTAGTAATAAAAAATAATATATATATATATATATATATATATATATATATATATATATATATATATATATATATATATATATATATATATACATATACATATATTTACTTATTTTAGGAGAAGAAGTTATAATTTAAAAATTAGATAAAGAATAATTAGGAAAAGAAAGAATTAGTCACATGCAACCAATTGCATTCATTTAAATTTAAAACAAAGTTAGTAATAAAATTGTACTATTCAATACAGATAATGCAAAACGACAATTGCATTGCGCAAGCTTTTAAACCTAGAAAATGGTCATTCCACCCTAGTGTTTCATGCTGAAGCACATATCCAATTTGTACGAACATTTGTATATCATACGTAAAGCGAACATTCATAGCTGGCATAAAATGCAGATCTTACAGTTTTTTTGATACCATAAACTATGTAAATAAATATCATATAATATGACATATATATGTACACGAAAATAATATAATAACATATTAAACATTTTTAAAAAAATAAATCGCAACTCCAATTATATTTAATTACATGCAAAGAAATCATAGGTACTTTGTACATTAATATAATTCAATTTGAATAAGTTTAAATATAACAAATACATTTTAAATAAATTTGAAGAACTTACTTATAATAATTTAAATTACTTAAAGAAGAAGAAAAATATCAGTTAGTATTCAAATTAAAAAAAAAAAACAGAGATATAAATATTTAGTACAGTTAAAATTAAAAAAAGGAGAACAGGAAAATATAAGTGTAGAATAAATAAAATAAAAAAAACAGGTATTAAATATTAAATTTTAATCAGATATAAAAAAAACAAAAACAAAGAATTTAAAATTTAAAAAATAGGGATTTATGCATTGAGTTCAAATTAAAAAAAAAAGTTTTAATAATTCAATTGGAAAAAAAAGAGGAAACATATTGGTAAAATAAATAACATGGAGAAAATATATATATATATATATATCGCAGCAAGAACACTACCGGTCATATGAGCAGTAATATTACAAGTATCAAAACTGAAAGTTTCAGTAAAAGTTTCTATAACATTGTTAAGAGCGTCGGGATAAAATTGACCGAAACTTTTGTGTGCGTGTGAATTTTTATCTCTTTCTCACTCATCGGAAATGAGATATAATTGAATATATGTTTATCACTGTTTTTTTGGTAATAAGTGACGATTTAATTACTAGTAAATTTACGAAATATTTTACGTAACATAAACTGTTTTAATTTTGAGGTTAGGGACGGTTAAATATATAGTAAACTAACCAAAATTAGACCAAATAAAACCAAAAAACTCAAAATTCTATAGTTTTCATTTTTATTGCGTTGAATATAATGCGCATTGCATTCATCAAATTTGCATTACAAAATTGTCTATTAAAATGACTTTTGTTTTCCGTTGTTTTGCTTCCTTCCATGCATTTGTTTAATGCAGATGACCCTTCCACTTTGATGATATCTATAATATGAATAGATAAATAACCAATATATACAAATACTCATTTCAAAATACTTTCTTTTAGTGTTTATCAATTGTTTATAATTTAAGTAATATCTTTTTTCAACTCCTGCTGTAGCGGCTACTGTTGTAAACGTAATAAATAACCTACAAATAAAAATTGGTGGCAAACCGACGCGCAAAAAATATTAGTTTTCATTACTAGTAAAATTACGGGTCATATATCTATCATTGATCCTGCAGGGATGTATTTCAAATTATTTATGTATGAGTGAGAAAATATTATATTGTCTTTGTGTTGGAGTTTACGTAAGGCATGTCTTGCTGGGATAGGTATTAAATATTAATTTTTTTTTTAAAGAATTTTTAAATTTTAAAGAAAAAAAAAGAGAAAAAAAATTAATAAGAGATGAAAAAATAAGAAAAAAATAATAAACATGAAAAAAAATGGGGACTAAAATTAAAAAAAGAGGGATACAAATTTTTATTAAAAAGAAAAAAAATAGAATAAAAAAGGAGGACAAAAAATAATAATATTAACTATTAAATTTTTAAAGAAAAAAAAAATATATATATGAAAAAAATGGGAACTAAAATTAAAAAAAAAAAAATTTACCTCCTTCTTTTTATTTTTAATTAAAGAAAAAAAAGAGAAGAAAATAAGAAGAGAAGAATAAAAAATCTAGAGAAAAAATATATAAATAACAGATTTAATTATTAATTTTTTTTTAAGAAAAAAAATAGATAAAAAAAGAGAAAAAAAATATGAATAAAAAGGAAACTAAAATTAAAAAAAATAAGGAGGTATAAAATTTTTAATGAAAGAGAAAAAAAGAGAAGAAAATAAGAAGAGAAGAATAAAAAATATAGAAAAAAAGAGAAGAGAAAAAAATATATAAATAACAGATATTAACTATTAACTTTTTTTTAAAGAAAAAAAAAGGAAAAAATAGATGAAAAAAATAAGGGGAATTAAAATTAAAAAAAATATATTAATTTATTTTAATTTTTATCTATTATTTTATTTTATATTAAACTTTCAAAAGAAATATACAAATTTGTATTGGAAATTAAATAAAGTTTTTAAACTAAATTTGAGAAAATTTAAAATAATTTTTATGTATATACAATATTTTCTATGTACGTATATATTTATAAAAAAAAAATATATGAAATAATTGCCAACAGCGCTGGATACTGACGCAGACGCAGATGATCGTTGGGGTCTTGGGACTTTAATGGGGATATGTGGTGTTATCAACAAGAATAAGTAGTGAAGCAGAGGCCCAGCAAGCGTTACAATTTAAAAGATAGTAGTTTAGTCAACCTCAAGTGGAGGTAATAAAGTTAATAACGCAATAAAATGTAAATTCAACTTAAAACTAAAAAGTGTTTTTAATTAAATCTCTAAGACGCTTGCCAACAGCGATGAACGAGCTTTAGGACCGGTCGAGAGAAAGATTCTTCGGAAACCTATGGCCCGATATGCGTTGAAAACGAGTACAGAATTAGATGGAACGACGAGCTGTATGAGCTCTACGCCGACATTGACATAGTCAGGCGCATTAAGATCCAGCGCCTACGTTGGCTTGGACATGTCGAGTGAATGGATGGAAGCGCTCCAGCAAAAAAGGTGTTCAATTCTGTACCCAGTGGTGGTCAACGTAGGGCGTCCGGAGGGCGTCCGAATCTCCAGTGGACCGACCAAGTGCGAGACAACCTGACAACACTTGTAGTGCAAAACTGGCGCCAGCGCGCACAATGCAGAAGCGACTGGCGACGGGTAATTGCTGCGGCCGAAACCCATCATGGGTTGTAATGGCCAAATAAGTAAGTAAGTAAGATAATCATTTCAAAATCATTTCCAAGACATTATTATAAAGAATTCTTAGAACTCGTCAAAATATATATTGGGGGAATTCTTGAAAATAAAATACAATTTCGTAACTCAGGAGCATACCATTTGGCTCGTTGGATGGCAAAAGCCATTTACTGTCTAAAAATTTTAATATTTAGCGAACATTTTCAAATTACTGCAATTGAAGAACAATCATAAAAACAAATTGTATGTTTTATCATCAAATACTATGTTCGTGTTTGGTTTTCAGCAAGTAATGCAATTGAAGCTCCAATTAATAATATATCTTTTATTTGAATACTGTACGACTACAGTCAAAATGAACATACGAAAGAAATAGGAGTACTAGCACTTACGAAATGGTTAAACCATTTATGGTATTTGAATGAGGAATGTGCAGTATTCTCATTATTCGATGACCGTATAAGTGATGATGTTAAACAACAAATGGCAACAGTTATTATTGAAAAATGGAATGATAAAGAATTTTCTGAACCAAGAACAGTTAAACGGTTCCAATTAAATTATAACGACGTTTCAAATTTAAAAAAAAAATCAAATTAAAAAAAAAGTAAAGAAACAATTTCAAATCTAAAAGTGGTGAATGATAAAGTTGAAAGAGGTGTAAAGCTATTGCAAGAATTTAACAGTGCCTTTACAAAAAATGAGTCACAGAAACAGTTTGTATTACAAGTTGTGCAAGATTATCGAAGACAATTCCCTGATATAATGGAATATATTTTTTTAACAAATAAAAAAAAGGTTGATATAGTGGTAAGTAGTTTAGAGAATCGATCAAGCTATCTAAAAGCAAGTCCAATATAAGATCTGTAAATAATAGTAATTGATTTATGATAGTTTTTGTAATGCTAATTTATTAAATAATTTCGCGGATATCTTAACAACCAAAATATTTATATGTATGAAATACATAGAATCACGCATTTAATTTATTGATATCAATAACAATTTTATGTAATTCATTTATAGGGTGTGACCGCAAAAAAAATATAAATTTCATAGGTATGTCTCTTTTTTATTATATATCCTTTTATAAGAACCTTTGATGAAAAATCTGAAAACGCCAAATTATACCTAGTTTTTTAATACATTAATATTTAGATTTTGTATAAAAAGTGAAACAATGAAAATTTGATTTTTTTCTGCAGTAAGTATCAAACCTAAATGGCTCGTGAGGAACAAGTTACAGTTATCCAATGGACCTAAAATTTTGGTCAACTTAATCTTTCATAAAAATGAACAAAATGAGATGGTACCACCTTAAATCAAAGAACTTTTTATTTCCCCATACAAATAAGGACCAGTCTATTATATATATATGGTTACGAAAACTCAGTCTACGGAAAACTGTTCTACGAGTTCGTATCACTGGATTGTGTACGAAATAAAAACAATCTAATATTTGGTTTTAACTAGTATTATTTCAACTAGTATTAATTAACTTTAATTATTTAAATAACAACTTAAAGATTAATCATTTTTATCAACTGCTGACTTTTTACAATTTAGATTAACAATGTTCACTCACGAACAGATGTTAATCCTCTCTTTCTCTATACGGCGCCAACCTTTCTAAATGTACTACTTTCATTTTTCGTCTAACGCCCGGAGTATTCTGATTTCGATACACTACTTCATTAATTCTTTTAATTATCTTATATGGCCCTTCCCAGTGTGTTTGTAGCTTAGCAGATAAGCCTTTCTTCCTTTGTGGGTTATAGTGCAAAACAAGTTGTCCTTCCGTAAATCCCTCTGAATTTGTGCGCAAGTCATACCTGACCTTCATTTTATCACTCGCAAATTGTGTAATCTGCCTTACAAACAGATGCACGGCGTTCATTTCTTCACTTTTTCTGGAAACATAATCGTGTACTGGAACTCGAGCTGAAGGACTCGCACTAAACTTTAAATCCGCAGGTAATCTTAAGTCTGTTCCAAAAACAATTTTAGATGGTGAAGGTGCTGTGGTATCATGAACCGCCGTTCGATAAGCCATGAGAAATAGTGGTATGTGTGTATCCCAATCTTTTTGATTTTAATCAACCACTTTTCTGAGATACTCTTCCAAAGTCCGATTGAATCTCTCCACCATGCCGTCTGATTACGGATGCAAAGGCGTTGTTCGTGTTTTGTGTATGTTGAGGACTTTGCATACTTCCTTAAAAACTGCAGACTCAAAATTTCTTCCTTGATCTGAATGCAATTCCAATGGTACTCCAAAACGGCTTACCCAGTTGTTAACTAATGCATCCGCAACTGTTGTGGCTTCTTGATTCGGCATGGGATACACTTCAGGCTACTTGCTGAAGTAGTCGATGACGACAAGATCATACTTATTACCCGCATCACTGATTGGAAACGGCCCGGCGACATCCATGGCAATACGCTCGAATGGTGTACCCACGTTGTACTGATGCATCCTACCACGACACCTGACTGTTGGTCCTTTTGCTGGTACACATTGCGGACAGCTGCGAATCTAATCGGCGACTGACTCTTGGCATCCAATCCAATAAAAAAGTTTCTTTACTTTTTCTTCCGTTTTATTCATGCCCAAATGATCTCCACTAGATCCACCATGGTATCCCGCTAATATCTGTTTTCTTTTTGACTTGGGAACAATAATCAAACTTCGAGCGGATGTGCCATCTTCACTTTCCCATACACGATATAAGCAACCATCTTGCAGTTTTAAGCTTTGCCACTGTGCCCAGTACGCCTTAGTTATTAGGCTGTCGGAAGCTATCTCTTCCTATGATGGCTTTCTTTGCTGTTCCTTGAACATCATGATTTTTGTAAGATCGGGATCACTCTTTTGATCGATTTGAATTTGTTCCGGAGTCCATTTTTCATCGGATAAAACATTCAGCAAACGAATGTCAATTATGTTTTCTTTTCCTTCTGCTCTTAAACAATGTCTGCATTTAAGTTTACACGGTCGTCGGGACAGAGCATCTGCATTTCCACGATGACCTCCTTTACGATGTTCGATGGTGAAATCCTAGCTCTGTAATCGTTCTATCCAACGCGCAATTTGGCCTTCTGGGTCTTTGAACTGAAGTAACCATCTCAGTGCTGCGTGATCGGTTCTCAAGTGAAACTGTTGTCTGTATAGATATTTGTGGAAATTTTTCACACTTTTGATTACAGCAAGAAGCTCCCTCCTGGTGACACAGTAATTTCGCTCGGGCTTGTACAAGATTTTACTGTAGTATGCGATCACTTTTTCTTGGCCATTGATCACTTGAGAGAGGACTCCGCCAATTCCGTATCCACTTGCATCCGTGTCCAGTACAAATTTTTCACCTGGAATGGGATACGCAAGAATAGGTGCCGAGCACAGTAGATCTTTTAATTTCGAAAATGCCCTTTCTTGATTATCGTCCCATTGAAATGCGCGGTTCTTTCTTGTCAACTCGTATAGACTGCCAGCAACATTGGCAAAACCTGGAACAAATCGCCTGTGGTATAAACATAGCCCCAAGAAACTTCGTAGGTCGTGTAGGTTTTGCGGTCTGGGCCAATCCTTTACTGCAACTATTTTATCCTCATCGGTATGCACTCCTTCTGTGGTAACTCGATGACACAGATACTTGACTTATTTCTTAAAAAGTGAGCATATCTTTGGGTTAAGTTTCAGTCCCGCAATTTCCAATCGAAGAAAAACTTCTTCTAGATTTCTTAGATGTTCGTTGAAATCCTTGCCCATAACAATTATGTCATCAAGGTATACCAGACATGTTTTCCAGTGTAAACCTTTTAATACGTGCTCCATTAACCGCTCGAATGTTGCTGGGGAATTGCACAGTCCAAATGGCATTATCATAAATTGCCATAGTCCATCGCCAGTACTAGTCTTCTCTCGATCATTCATATCGATTTCTACTTGCCAGTAACCGCTTTGCAAGTCCAACGTAGAAAACCATTTTGCATTAGAGAGTGTATCCAAGGTATCGTCGATTCTAGGCAATGGATAGCTATCTTTCTTGGTTACATCATTTAGCTTTCGGTAATCAACGCAAAACCGAGTACTACCATACTTTTTTTTAACCAACACCACTGGTGAGCTCCATGGGCTTTCTGATGGTTCCACGACACCATTTTTGTCCATTTCTTCGACTAAATGTGACACTTCATCCCGTTCGGTAAGTGGTACTCTTCTCGGTGCTTGACGAATTGGTTTAGAGTCACCAGTGTCTATTTGATGTTTTACCATGGAAGTTCTTCCGTCGTATTGGCCTTTAGCAGCGAATACAAACCAGCGTTTATCAATTAGTTGTTGTACTTTACTCTTTTCTTTGGCATTCAAATCCTTGATCCACTCTTTTATAAAAGTTTGAGCAGATTTATTATCTACTTACGGTGTAGTGTTGATTTTTGATTGACTTGCTTCACAATTTATTATTGCAGATGCCTCTTGAGATCTACCTATTACTGTTCTTTTTAATTAATTTGGACGAATTTTCCATGTTGAGAACTCTTATTGGGACAACTTTGTCTTTTGTCGCTTCTACTAATGTTCTTCCATCAACTATGTTAGTTTTATAATGCTCTTCATTTGCTTCAATAACCCACAACTTGCATATCCCACAATCTCCATTTAATTTCGTCCAAACAATTGTTCTGAATTAGGTGGTATTTTTCTATTTTTATGAGCAATAACTTGTTTAATTTTCGGGCTCTGGTCACAATCAATATTAACTTGAATTTCCGTCTTGACATAACTCAAAATTTTTGTTGTTAAATCTAGTGTGAAACCGTTCTTTATCATGAAGTCCCTGCCAAATATTATTTCGTCTACTATTCCCGACACTATAAAATCATGTTTAACTGTCGTAATACCAATTGTGATTTTCTTGGTAATCTTTCCTCTGATAGGGGCCTCTTCGCCTGTAGCTGTTTGCAATCTTATTCCTATAAGCGGCTATACTTCGTCCTTAACCAGGTTACTTCTTATTATAGAGTGTGAAGCTCCCGTATCCAATGTTACCATATATGATGTACATTCAATGACTCCTTCGACAGTTATGCTATTTGGCTTTCGAGCAATTTGTGAAATGGAGAATCTGGGGCAATCGGTTATGGGAGTCAAATCGTGCATCGCAGATCTGACTCGTTTTAGTTTAAAGCTTGATTAAAATTTACGCTATTTTGGACATGATCCTGTCTTTCTTCATGTCTGGGTTCATCTGCAGATTGATTTATTGAGCGCTTGCGTTTTTTACGACAGTCACGTGCCATATGGCCATATGTATCACAGTTGTGACATTTACCTTTAAATTGGGTTTCACGGTTCGCACTTGTGTGTTCGAATTTATTTCCTGCTTTAACCGCTGGGCACACTACTTGAAATAAATCATCGCTTTCCATATCCATTCTACGGGCCTTGAAAACTGGTCGACACAACGTATTTGCGGTCTCCATGGTAAGTGCTGTGGTTACGGTTTCCGTAAATGTTACCTTGGGCATAATCACTGTTGCACGCTTTGTCTCTGGATCACGTATGCTATCAACAAACGCTTCGATCTTGCACTTGTCTATGAAATCACTCGTTGAATCTGCATACGACAAATGCGTAAGCCTCTCGACGTCCGCTGCATACGCCTGCAATGTTTCACCATTTCTTTGCATGCGGCCCTTTAGTTCCATTCTGCAGATTCTGCATATCGTAAATAGACGATTTTAGCCTCGTACCACTAAAAACATGCTGTGTAGGTCCATTTATCTGCAACACCTGCAAATCTTTCTTTATTTCCTGAAGCTCTTTGTCGATGTCTTGATATTTCTCATGAACGTTATTTATATGTGCTTCAAGCTCATTAACTTTGCCATAAAGTGTATTAGAAACTTCAAGAAGCTGCTTCGAATCTTCCTGAATCTGTTTCTCCACTTTTACTTGATGTTTCTCCATTTTACCTTGAAGCTGATTTGAATTTTCTTGAAGTTCCTGCTTCATGTCTTATTTGAGCTGATTGGAATTTTCTAGAAGTTTCTGTTCCATTTTGTTGGAATTTTCTTGAAGTTGTTTGGAATTTTCTAGAAATTTTTGATCCATTTTGTTTGAATTTTCTTGAAGCTGTTGTTGTATTGCTCCGAGCAACTGGCTCATATCAAAACTTTGGTACTGTACTTTTTGCTCCGTGTCCACACTTTTCGATGACGCTGTTGCAGCTTCCATTCAAACTCGTGCTCTGCGAGGTCAATGCCTTGGTTCTCTAATTCTTTTATTAGACGCTTTTGTAGCTCTACGTTCGTACCTGCAGTTGGAAGATTATGAATCGCCAGCTCCTTCTTTAGCTGGTCGACTTTAAGTTGTTCCAATTTAACCATTTTGTATCACAATCCTACTTCTGACACCAATGTTACGAAAATTCAGTGTACGGAAAACTGTACTACGAGTTCGTATCACTGGATTGTGTACAAAATAAAAACACACTAATATTTGGTTTTAACTAATATTATTTCAACTAGTATTAATTAACTTTATTTATTTAAATAACAACTTAAAGAATAATCACTTATATCAACTGCTGAATTTCAACAATTTAGCTTAACAATGTTTACTCACGAGACGCACTAGTTCATTATTAAATCACAACTGAAGTGCTGTACCTCAGATGCGGCTCCCTTATATACTGCATGCATCAGTTCGACACGTTTCGACATGCTTCGACTTGTTTCGAGAACTTTCTACTCATTTCGTGAATGACGCATGCTATTGGCATCTCATTCGCACTCATGTGTTTTAATGCGCTGATCTTCCATTTCTTTCTCGGACACTGCCTCAGTGCGCTGAATGATCTTCCGTCTCTTTCTAACACATTGCTTAGAGCGCTGAATTGTCTTGCGTCTCATTTATTATTGTTGATTGCTTCCACTATGGGGCAAATTACATATTTTCGTAATATATATCTATATATATATATATATATATATATATATATATTAATAAATACAAAAATTAATTAAAAAAAAATGTCTTCCTATCAAATTGTAATGTATACGATAAACAACTTTAATTCCAATTTCGATCCATTTATATATAATGGATGTCTCTTTAAAATGAGTTAAAAAGTTAATTCCATTAGTATAAATATACTGTATGAAATAAAATGAAGTTATTGAAGTTACTGTTGAACTGTATTGTACAAAGCCAAAAATATATATTAAAAATAAATTAGTTCTTAAACCGACATTCTGGCGATCGAGACCCGCTATCCATAGTACATAAAAGACCATTAAGAATTTGCATGTAAAGTTCGATTACACTCATTAACGAAGTGTCAGTAACAAACGAGAACAGCCGAGAGCACCCATAGATGAGCGTATTTATAAAAATGGTGATAAAGATCATAGAGGAGGTACGAGTGATGAAATGACAGTCTCTTTCAAGTGGATCGCATTTTAAGAACAGTGTTATCGGTCGGTATCAATATTACCTATTATGAGTAACAAATGTTAAACTGGTATAAAATACAAATGTTAAATAACAAAATATAAAAATGAAAGCATTAATATAAACTTAAATATGTTTTTCTGGAACATTCCCGGCCCCAAAGACGACAGTTCTTCAATCATTTAGATCCTGTGTTTAGATTAGCAGAAAGGTCGATGGAGGAGCTGTTTTCGCATTGTACTTGAAGCATATTAAACAGCGTTTGAACATAGATTGTGCAATATGGCGACCATTCGAAACCCAATATTTACGACGAATAAAATTAAGCATCAGTTGAATACCACCGTACAAGGTTTTAACGTGAGCATCTGAAAATAAGTGAAATGTAATTGAATTTTTTTTCAATAAAAGTATCGGGTGTTTCATAGTTTCGGGAACGTCTACAAGATTCCATATTCCATTTTGGTCTATAAATGGGCAGAGCAAGTGGTTTTCCAGACAGTAATTGTTGCAGTTCTGGTTGAAAATCGGTTTAATCGGTTTAATGCCAGTTGTAGTTCAAAAGCGGTTAATGGTGGCACGGCCCATTTAGGGCCGTGCCACCAGAGCGAATGTTCACATAAGTTACGTGGCATAACTCCTCTCGACGCACAGTCTGCAGGATTATCCTTTGTAGGCACATATCTCCATTGACTTATAGAAGAAAATGTTGTATCTCAGCAACACGGTTTGCGACATAAACTGTCTACTTTGTTGGCTGGGCTCTGATCCAAGCCAATACAGTAGTACTGTCACTCCACAAAAATATTTCGTCCACACATCCTTGTAAACACTCATTTACCTTTAACATTAACTTTGATGATAATTGAGCGCCACACAACTCAAGTTTCGGTATTGACAGCGTCTTTAAAGGCGCAACTTTTGTTTTTGCCTGTAATAATTGTACTAATATTTCTCCATTATCCATAACTGTTCTTGAATAGACAACCGCTGCAAAGGCAACTTGCAAATCATCGCAAAAGCCATGTAGACTGCATTTTTGAAGTTTTAAAGTTCTAATAAATCGGTCGATTTTAACACATTCCAAATACTTCAATGAATTTCGCAATTTATACCAACTAGCCACAGCTTCTGATTTGAATTGTTATTGTTGAAGGGTGGCAGCCAACCAAGGGGATCGAACAGCTTAGCGGCGTCCGATAAAAGGCTTAATAATTTTCAAATTACAAAGTTGTTGTTGGAGATTCATAGCTTCATTTATAAAATCGGTCACTGTCATGACGTCATCAACGTAAGTGTCGCTCAATATACATTCAGCTGCCGTTGTATAACGTAATGACTCATCCTTCGCTAATTGCTGCAAAGTCCTTATAGCTAAAAAAGGAGCAGGTTTCGTTCCGTAAATGACAGTCGTTAGTTAATAAATCTGCACAGGATCAGATGGTGATTTCCTCTATACAATTTGTTGGTATCGATTATGGTCAGGACTTACATCAATTTGTCTAAACATTTTCTCGATATCAGCACAAATTTCTTTTCCATGTTTACGCCATCGTAAAACAATTTCTGCTAAATCTCAACATAACGCAGGACTCGCCGATAACTCTTTGTTCAATGATCTTTGATTACAATAGGTAGTCAAACCATCGCAGACCACTCGAAGCTTTGTCGTCGAACTGGATTGCTTCTTAACACCATGATGGTGAAGAATATATGAATTATTTTCGATATGATCCGGATACGTTTCTGATTTATTCCTATCCCAGAAGCTCCTTAACTGATCATTAATACAACAATGATGATTATTTATTATTGTAATTTCGTGAGATGCTACTGCAGGTCCAGATATGACCCATCCGAAATGTGTTTGAAAGAGAGTATATAAAATTTGACTCAAGAAAAACTAAATAAAATTAAACATGTTTTAACATGTTCAATGTTTAAAACTTATAGTATGTTGTTTAAAAAATGTATCCCAATGGAGTCTTATGGATCCATGCAAATTTAAATAAAAATAATCCCAATGAAGCCTTATGGCTCCATTCATTCACATAACCAAATTAAACGAATTAAATGACCATGACTTTGTAGAATAAAAATATACTACAATATCCATTATAGTAAAATTCACGTTGAATTAAATATGTGTCAATGCATTATGCAGAAGTGCATTTACCTGTTTACAACAAAAAAATTTTCCACCAAAAAAATGTATGTCTAATAATAACATTCATTCATATACCCATGTTTAAATTACAATCTTCTTTCCTCAACAAAGTTTCATATTGAACCCCTTGTTCCTCAACTCTCTTGATGATCATGCAAAATAAACCATCAAGTACAAAATTGAAATTTTTATTGCTTCTATAACATATGACAACAACAAATATTAATACGTACATATATGTCCGTTTATAAATATTCCCATTAAAAATGCTTACTCCAAAATAATTAATTATTCAACAATATGAGTTGAAAATTTACTCTTTACGGCTGCATGCCTTCATACCTACATAACATACATGCCTTCATAACATACATACATTCATTGGCGCTACAGTCCTGTACAGAACTTCGGCCGAGCTCTCTCACCATTTTGAGCTGTGCGTGTTATATTTGTACTCAAAGTGGTGGGACCTACAGTTTATTGCCGAATCCGAACGGCGGGTGAGAGCTTTTCATAGGCAATGTTTTACTCTCGTAGGTTTGCCATTTACTGACGAGAGGTAGCGCGGTATAGAAAAATGTTTCTATGAAAAGATGTTGTTAGCCCCAGTCCAGGCTTGAACCGGGGACCTTTCGACTCGCAGTCCAACACACTAACCACTGAGCTACCGCGGCTACATAACATACATAGTATAATATTTATGCATGTATCAACATTAACAACACATATTAAAATGTCATCCCAAAGGCTCCATGTCATTATAATGTATATAGTATACATATAATACACCTGAAATTACACTAACAACTACTCTGTTATAAAATGATCCCTATTGTAAACAATAACAATACCCTAGTTAAAAAATTATCCGAACTGAAATGCACTAACAACTACTCTGTTAAAAAATGATACCTATTGAAAACAATAACAACATCTCTGTTAAAAAATGATCCTCATGGCGCCTTATGGCTCCATGAAGCCCATTGAGCCAGAACCGGCGCAAACGTACTACTTTTGACACCTTTTTTGGTAGTACTTTGTACTAGAGATGGGCACGTGAGTAAGTTTTGACTCACACTCACTCACGCTCAGGAAGGAATTTTTATAATCACGCTCATTCACTCACGACATTTTTTGCTCTACTCACACTCACTCACTATCACGTGAGTAAAATTAAGATTCAATCACAATCACGCGTGATTCACGTGAATCACGCTCACATGCCCACTTTCTCTCTACTCTATCTCTACTCATTACAAAAAAGGTACTTTTTTTAAATCGCGAAAAACACAAATAAAATTTTTGACAAAATACATTTCATTTCAATAATTGACATACGTATACGTATTTATGAATGAATGTATGATACATATTGGTCCACAAAACTTAAAATCCACAAAAACACTCAAATTATCAGTAATAAAAAATTATGAAATAGCTTTTTTTAGTAACCCGTGATTATTAACTTCCACTAAAAACTGAATATGCCTTGAATACACAGTCCTTCAGTAGCGGCCAAGCTTAAGGCTACATATTTAGCCTCACTCGATGAAGTAGCTACAACTTGTTGTATTTTGCTACACCATGATACTGGATAACCGAATACCTTAATGATAAAACCGCTTATTGATTTTCGGTCTATTGTGTCATATACCAAGCGCGGATCCAGGGGGGTGGAGAGGGGAGCGATCGCCCCCCCAAAAAAGGCGCACTTTTGAATTTTTCAAACAAATTAAAAAAAAAACGCAACATGAAAAAAATGCGCCTAATATTCAAAATTTGGCGCTTTTTAAAAAGAGCGGAAACTATAGAAAAAGGCGCAAAATTTGCAAAAAATCATAAAATTGCAAATTTTCCACCTCTACAGAAGGGCGCAAAACATAGAAAAAGGCGCAAAATGTTCAAAAAAGCATAAAATTGCAAATGCGCCTTATTTACAAAATTTTTCGCCTCTATTGAAGGGCGCAAAATATAGATAATGGCGCAAAATTTGCTAAAAATCATAAAATTGCAAATTTTTCACCTTTACAGAAGGGCGCAAAATATAGAAAAAGGCGCAAAATGTTTAAAAAAGCATAAAATTACAAATGCGCCTAATTTACAAAATTTTTGCACCTCTATAGAAAGGCGCAAAATGTAGAGAAAGGCGCAAAATTTTCAAAAAAGCGTAAAATTGCAAATACGCCTTATTTACAAAATTTTTCGCCTCTATTGAAGGGCGCAAAATATAGAAAAAGGCGCAAAATGTTCAAAAAAGCATAAAATTACAAATGCGTCTAATTTACAAAATTTTGGCGCCTCTACAGAAGGGCGTAAAATATAGAAAAAGGCGCAAAATGTTCAAAAAAGCATAAAATTACAAATTCGCCTAATTTACAAAATTTTGGCGCCTCTACAGAAGGGCGCAAAATGTAGAGAAAGGCGCAAAATGTTCAAAAAAGCATAAAATTGCAAATGCGCCTTATTTACAAAATGTTTGCGCATCTAAAGAAGGGCGCAAAATGTAGAGAAAGGCGCAAAATGTTCAAAAAAAGCATAAAATTGAAAATGCGTCTAATTTACAAAGTTTTTGCGCCTCTATAGAAGGGCGCAAAATATAGAAAAAGGCGCAAAATGTTCAAAAAAGCATAAAATTACAAATTCGCCAAATTTACAAAATTTTTGCGCCTCTACAGAAGGGCGCAAAATATAGAGAAAGGCGCAAAATGTTCAAAAAGCATAAAATTGCAAATGCGCCTAATTTACAAAATTTTGGCGCCTCTACAGAAGGACGCAAAATATAGAAAATGGCGCAAAATATTAAAAAAAAGCATAAAATTGCAAATGCGCTTAATATTCAAAATTGTTAGGGCTTTTTAAAAGACCGGAAACTACAGAGAAACGCACTAAATATTCAAAAAATAAACACAAAATGGAAAAAGCTCCAAAAATGCAGAATGTTTGCGACTTTTAAAAAGATCGCAAAATATAGATAAATGCGCCAAATTTTCAAAAAAAAAAAACAATTCAAACAATTCATTTACTGAGTAAATATGCGTCATTTTTATTTTGGGTTTGTTTTGATAATTTTGCGCTTATAAAGACGATAAAATTCTGTAAGTTATGCGCTGTTTTAATTTTAATTTTTTAATTTAATTTTTTCTGAGCTTCCTACATTGCGCCTTTGTGTCAAAATTACTAACTATCTCAAGATTACTAATATTCTGTAAAATACATTTTTTATTGTTCGCTTTTTTTAAATTTTGCGACTTAAAAAAAAACTTGTTGACATTTTAATCTTTGTTAAAATTGTCCAAAATAGCGGTTAACTTTTATTTTAAAGTTGACTTTAAATTGTATACGAATATGCGCCATTATATTTTGACAAAGATTCTGAAGAATGCACAATTCGAGTTTTAAATATTTTGAGATCTATATCAAAATGTCCCAAGACAAAAATTCTAGGCAGGGTTGAGACAGTTTAGAAACATTTTTTCGACATATTTAAAAAAAAAAAGGCGGAGTTTATATCCCAAGCTATCTGCCCGAACTGCCCGATTCCAAAATATGCCATGAATCTGTCATTAAAAACCACAAAATTTTACAAACTGCTATACACTTCCCAAAATATTCCATTTATCTGTGTGTTGGCCGGAAATATTCCTGAAAAATTACATAAATTTTGTCTCGTGGTATCAATATTAAATCGAATTTAAACATTATAGGCGCATAACCATAGACAACTTTAATAATTCGACTTTAAAAAAATTCGACTTTTTTAGAATTTTTGTATAGAATAAATTGTCAAATAGATGATTTTGAATTTAAATTTGACTTTAAATTATCTATACTAATGCGCCATAGTTTTTAAAAAATATACATATATTTTGTATATCTTCGTTTTACAACTATAAGTCCAAATACCATTTTTGAAAGTTTGATAAAAGTTCGACAATTCATAGTTTTAGATGTGTTGGTGTACTTTCATAATTAACGAGTTGGGAAAGTTAGGTCACATGGGTAATTTCGGTCACATGGGACGGACTCTTATAGCCGGTCGGGCCCGACTATGGAATACCCTACACCTTTGGTGTGAATATTAATGTTGGTATTTTAATTGTATACCTACCTTTGAAGTTCTTAATTATGCTGAACATTCTTACACTCAGAATATTATCTACATACCAAATTTCTGACGACGTATATCCAATTAATTTAAAAAATTGATGTAAAAGTGAAAAAAAAAAAAATTGAAACATGTAGAAATATAAATGTGGGCGAATCACGCCCACTTTTAAAACATATGTAGAGATTTAAGGCTAATATTTGATAATTTTGTTTTCACTAATTTGAGAATAAAATGTCCACTATGGAAAAGCGAAAAGTAATAAAAAAAAAAATGTGGGCGTATCACGCCCATTTGTGGATCACATATTTTTAGGTGAATTCTAACAATACGTTTTAAATTTTATAAGTATATCTTAAATACTTTTCGAGTTATTGCTTCGTAAAGAGTTATATAAAAGTGAATTGTATGGGAGGTGGGCGTGTCCGTTGACTATTTTGGCTCATTCACATTGAAAAAACTAACTTTTGGCAAAACGTTTTGAAACGAAATATCATCGCATTCTAGGCAGTATTGCTCAAGTTATCGGACAGCAAGACAGACAGGCGGACAGACAGACGGACATGGCTAAACGGACTCGGGTGGTGATGCTCATCAAGAATATGTATACTTTTCTATACCGAACACGGCTCCTAAGGGGAGTTACAATATATGCACAAAGTTAATATACCCTGTACCTCATAGGTGTAGGGTATAAAAAGACGTTACTCCTACCAAAAATCTTCAAACAAACAAACAAATTGGCTGAACTTTATATATAACCGGATGAAGTGAAATATTTTTTCTTCAAACTATCCCCTCTGTTTGGGTCCCAGACTAAATTGGGGCGCGGTCGGACTTGTGGTACCCCAGATAAATCGAAACCTTATACACCTACCTATATGAACATGAAGGTACTGAAATGAAAGATATTGATCTCACGATTAGTATGTTATTATGTTCATGATTCGATAACCACAGTAACCTCAGTACCCTTTTAAGTTTTAACAACTGAGTTCATTTTATACACGAATAATATATAGATACAAGTGTGGGTATCCAAACGAAAAGAAATTTAATCTGAAGTCTATTATACACTTTTGTATTTATGTTTTAAAAAATAAAAAAAAAAAATATTTTATAAAAAATTTTCCCCTGCGGCGCTTCTTCGTTATATCTTCCCAACGAATTATTATATTTAACTGTTGGGCCACTTCTAGAAAATTTACAAAAATTGTTTCACGTTACCTATTCATTTCAAAATTTTCTTCGTCATTTTGATAAATAATGAAATATTTTTCTCAACAATCAGCATTTCATTTAAATTTTATTTTTTACATAATTACAAATACTAATCGCTATGGTTATAAGATCATAAAAATAACCATATAATTACAAATGTGGCATTATTACTTTTCATTTGAGTACCAATATGTAGGTGCACCGGATATCGATTTTTCTAGGGAACCACAGATCCGACCGCACCCTATATTTTTTTTGTTTTTTAAGCAAATAAAACGGTTGATTTAAAGAAAAAAAGTTGGTTTAAAGAAGTACAGTTTTGTATAATTCATTATTGTATTTGAATAATATAAAAAAGGGCGCAAAATAAATTTTTGGGGCGCATTTTAGAAAAAATTGGAAAAAAGGCGCAAAAAAATCAATCGCCCCCCCAAATCATACTTCTGGATCCGCCCCTGTCATATACCCAGTCCGAATCTACAAAATCTACGAGCTCCGTTGTATTCGATTGCTTTTTAAATACCAGTTTATAATTTGAGATATCTTACAATGCGCTTCAGTGTTGTCCAGTAAATTTCTGTTGGATTCTGCTGAACTCTTCCCATAAAACTGACATGATTACAAATATCTGGTCTTACACTTAGCATCAGGTACATAAGACTGTACATCAGGTACATGATCGTATTTAATTTCTGTTCCCAGATAAAATTTTAAACTTCCGCAATCGGACATTTCGAACTTCATTTTAAGACTTGTCCTTAGCTTATTGATTGCCTTCAAATTATTGCCTGCAATTAGTACATCATCAACATATAAAACGATGTATAAAATATGACCATTGCTAAATTTAGTGTACATACAATATTCTCGCTTAGATCGTTCATTTCATCATCAATTTCCATATAAATATCTTCTTTTAGTTCTCCATGGAGAAACGCAGTTTAAACGTCAAGTTTATGGAAATAAAATTCTTTTTGCACACTAATAGTTAAAACAATTCGAATTGTTTCTAACTTTGCCACCAGAGAGTAAGTCCCATAGTAGTCAACTCCACGCTTTTGCAAGAACCGTTTTGCTTTCAACCTCGGTTTATATCTAACGGTATTCCCAGATTCGTCTTCATTAAGTTTAAAAACTCATTTAGACTTCAGCAGCTTTACATTAGCAGGATATATGACAAGTTGCCACACGTTATTTTGGTGCATCGATTTTAATTCATCATTAACGACCTTTATCCAAAAAGTCTTATCTGATCTGTTCTTAATTTCGTCATAACTAAGGGCCAGTTTTACAGTTCTAGTTGAACTTCGTTTGTAGTTTAAACTTTGTTTAAGGGCAGAATATAATTGTTCAGTAATCTCAATTTGTAGTTTAAAATTATTTTAAACGACCGATGTTGAAGGGTTAAATTTAGTTTAAATTTTCAAGAGAATATAGAGAAAACTATATAACAACACTTTTTTTGAATGACATACAAATCAAAATCGAGAGGAATTTTTGTCATTAATGGTGCCAAAAAAAAATATGGATGTAAAGTGTTTTTTAACTTCATCTGCAGTCATTAACGAACACAGGACATTATTTTTTTTAACTCAAATTTTTTGTGGTAAACTCTAGCAGCATAACGCATCTTTTAAGCCCTTTTATAACTTTAGGAAAAAATTTTGATCCGACCTAATGTACATTTTAAACTATCACTGAAAAAATGCGAATAATATTAAACGTCATTTAATTAAAAGGGAAGATTAATTATTCGAAGTTTAAACTACGTTTAAGCTAAAACTGAAAAACTGGCCCTAAAAGGTTCAAAACTATCATCTATCAAGTATTGAAATAAGAGGTTATAAACTAGAGATGAGCGCGTACCAGTATTGTAACGCACGGACACGCACGACGATAGATGACACGCACGAGCACGATCCCGACGAGAAGCACGATAAAGCACTGGATTTTAAAAGACACAAAAAATACGGAAAAACACGAACAATCACGGAAACCCAAAAAAAAAAAGCATGGAAAAATATGAAAAAGCAGACGAAACGTGTAAAATAATACCGGAACCGTTTATATTTTTCGAACCAGAATCGTTATTTCAAATCTGTGGAATTGAAATCGGAACCCATAAATTTTTTATACCCTACACTAAGAGTGAAAGGGTATATTCAGTTTGGTACGCCGTTTGTAACACACAGAAGGAAGCATCTCCGGTATGGAAAAGTATATATATTCTTGATCAGCATGACCTCCTGAGTCGATTTAGCGATGTCCGTCTGTCCGTCTGTCTGTCTGTCCGTCCGTCTGTCTGTTGAAATCTCTACTACTTTTATTGAAGAGCTAGATAAATGAAACTTATAACTTAGATTACTAATATACCTACGCTGTATGTGCGAAAAAAATGTATACGTGCTTAGGTAAACTTTTTTGGTCAAATATATATTGACATCAAGCTCAAATACATGATAATAAAGTTTTCCGGCGAAAAGACTTGTGGTTCACAAAAAAAAAAATCGAAATTCGGTACACCTACCCATTTGTAAATATGGGTATCAAATGAATGGAAATTCTTCAGCGATTGAATGTTTGTAGTTATTTTCAGGATTCGTATACCCTGGTGACCTATATATCACTTTGAATGGTAACCACACATATGTGTAGGGTATTTATAGTCGGCTTAGATCGACTATAATTTTGATAATCCTAACTATCATAATTACACCTACTTTAAAATTTCCCATGTGATCTAACCTTCTCAACTGGTTTCTAATTGGAATCAGAACTGCTGTTTAAAAAATCGTGGAAACAGAACCGGAACAGATATTATAGTTCCTACCAGGGAACGCAAAGATCCGGAATTGGAATCGTTTTTAAAAAAAAATTATGGAACCGGAATCAAAACCCATTTAATTTCTTGGTTGGAACCGGAATCGGAACCACAATTTTAAAAATCTTGTAACCCGAACCAGAACCGATATTCTAAAACCCCTCAGAATATCGATTCCGGTTCGAGTCCCTGTAATAAATTATTAAAAAAATAAGTGTGATACTATTTTATTCTCTTACATCTATAAGTAAAACTAAAATAAAAGATTTTTAAGAAAAGCTTAAAATGCCACGAAATTTTTTTTCTGAAGCTGGAAGTAAGGGTTTTTTTTTAATTAAGGTAGAAACTATAAACAAAAAATCTTTAATTGCACTGTAACGCACGGGAATGACATCAACTAGCATGCACGGATACGAAAAAACACGGCACGCGCACATCTCTATTTTAAACCCTCTCGCTTCGTCGAGGTTGAACGCCATTGTCAATATTGGAGTTCACTTCGTGATAGTCGTTTGTATTTTGTCTAAAAATAATTTCATATATGTCTTCTTCAGACATTCCGTCAACTTCTTCAGTAACTACTTCAAGTATCATAGTTCTCAATATTTCTGTTAGGGTTCTATTAAATTTCTCTTCCACATTGTACTGTTGTGATGAATAAGCACAGTATGTTGAATTTGAATGCCTTTACTTTCATAAAACGTGATCTCTTCTTTAGATATATATTCCCGACCCTGATCTACTGTTATCATTGCAATAGAAGTATTGTGTATCGATGTGACCATGGCATGATATTCTATTAATTTTTCGAAAAATTCTGACTATCTTTTTAATAAGTAAATGACTGAAAAATGGCTATAATCGTCTATGAGACTAAGGAAATATTTGTGTCCATCTTAGGTGATAGGGTCTAATGGACCACATAAATCGGATTGAATTCTCTGCAACAGACGCACACTGGGACGTCTGTTAGAGTTCTATTAAATTTCTCTTCCACATTGTACTGATGTGATGAATAAGCACAGTATGTTGAATTTGAATGCCTTTACTTTTATAAAACGTGATCTCTTCTTTAGATATATATTCCCGACCCTGATCTATGTTATCATTGCAATAGAAGTATTGTGCTTCGATGTGACCATGGCATGATATTCTATCAATTTTGCGAAAACTTCTGACTATCTTTTTAATAAGTAAATGACTGAAAAATGGCTATAATCGTCTATGAGACTAAGGAAATATTTGTGTCCATCTTAGGTGATAGGGTCTAATGGATCACATAAATCGGATTGAATTCTCCGCAACAGACGCTCACTGGTGCCGCTCCATATAGCATGTGCTCAAAATTCTGAAATCCATCCAAATACAAAGAATATCACTACCAACAATAATAATGTTTTATAATACGTTTTGGGTTCATTTTGATTATTTTCTAGATAACGCAATAACTTTTAAAAATTCAATTTTTAGATTTTTTATTTTGAAATATTTACAGAAATATTCACTAATTATTTTTCAATCTATACGTCATTCATTTAAACTTTTTGGTTAACAGGAGTTTTAGTTCAAAGATAATCTCAATATTTCCAATAAATTAAAAAAAAAAACCAAAAAACCAAAAAAAAAAACCAAGTTATAAAATTTATTGAAATAGGTGAAACAAAGTATTTAGTAAATAATCCTAAAAGTAAATTTACTAAGTTATACAAAATATTAAAATGCATAGAATTCATACAAGTTTCGAATACATTAATATGAAGAATAGTTAGCATAAAAAAAAAAAAACCAGAAGTAAATTTCAGGGGGGAGTTGACAATCTTCAAAATATTTTCAATAGTCTTTAATAAGTTGAAAAATATTTAATCATTAAAGTTTTTGCTGATTGCATCGCAAAGATAACATCTCAGTGCTGAGAATGTGTTAAAATAAGAGTTGAATATTTTTCCATTGTAAAAAGTGGCTTAAATGCCGGAAAAACTTCTTTAGCCTAATTTCCAATTATATTATATTGTTTCCACGACAACTGAGCTTCAATAATCAATGGAGCGCTTCCACTGTAGATAACTTAGACGATTTCATAAAATCGTTTAAGGAATATGTTCTTGCACGCTCCACAACGCCTGTCTCTATGTACTTCCCAGATTCTCTAAATTCCATTTGTTCTACATAGCATAATTCTTCATGAAAATGTAATATTTGAAAATGAAAATTTAATTATTTGTGAATTGTTTAAAATTAAATCGTATTTTAATTCAATTAATGATTCAAAAATAGTAGAATAATTAACTCATATTCATATGTACCTTTGCAGTTTTTCTTCTCTTTGATTGCTCTCTGCTTTCCAAAAATTCTCCAATTGGCCTACCAACATTAATTTTAGATATGATTGATTGATTGATTGAAAAGAGGGGGGAAAAACCCCTCTGTGCATCGCACAGAGTACACCTAGGCCATAAAGTAGGCCCGTTGTGACCCCTCGGAACATGAGTCGTCTGTAATATGTTGTAGCTGTTATGCTACTCAGTGGAGTTTAGAAATTCCGTGGATTTGACAAATTTTCTTAGTACTTTCCAGTCCAAGCTTCCCAGTTGTTTCAATGATGAAATAAGTGGAGCTCCGAAGTGGATGAATCTAAGTCTGGCAAATGCCGGGCAGTGACACAAGTAGTGTTCAAGCGTCTCTGTCTCTTCCTCACAGGCCTTGCAGAAGTAAGAGTCGACTCTTCCCAATTTGAAAAGATGACCTCTTAGCTCATTATGTCCAGTGAGGATGCCTGTGTATTGTTTTAACTCCTTTTCATTAAGCGTTAGAATTTTGTTTGTTTTGGATTTGTTCGGGGGGCCCCATAGCCATTTAGTTGCTTGGCCCTCGCTCGATTCTTCCCATGATTTACTGTGAAGTCGATAAGCCCATGAGCTCATCTCGTTTTTTAGAAATTGGAAAGGTCTGCCGGTTATGACTGAGATTGTGTCCATTTCTGATCCATTTCTCGCCAATTCGTCGGCTATTTCGTTCCCCTCAATGTTACAGTGTCCTGGGACCCAGATAATGTCCACAGTGTTAACAAGTAAGAGATCAGCAAGGGCCTCTTTACATTGTAGAACCACTCTGGATTTCACCTTGTCCGTGGATAAAGCTCTAATGGCAGCTTGGCTGTCTGAGAAAATTTTAATACACTTGTCTACACAGTGAGTGCTTTGTATAAATTTAGCCCCTTCTGTTATAGCCACTACTTCCGACTGAAAGACGGTGTTGTGGTCATGCAGACGAAGGCTTTCTTTTGCAGAAAAGGCTTCACAGAAAAAGCCTGCACCAGTGTGACCGTTTAATTTTGATCCGTCAGTGTAGAGGTGGATCCCCGGATTGCTAGACAATACTTGGCCGTTGTCCCATTCCTCCCTAGTCGGGAAAGCGAACTTTGCGGCGGTATGATTGGTTTCCTCCGGGATGCGGTCGCAGTTCCAATTACCTGTAGAAACAGTATTAGGAATTGAGTTAATTATGGTTTGGTGATTGGTTAATGTCTCGGAATTGAGCCATCCCCCAAGGATGTTTAGTCGAGCCGCTGCTACCGCGGCCTCATATTTAACTTGAATTTGTATTGGGCGTATATTTAGAATAGTCTCAATAGCTTTGGTCGAAGTGGTAGACATCGCACCTGAAATGCCGAGACAACACGCCCGTTGCACTTTCTCGAGTGGTTTGATGTTACATTTTCGTCCCAAAGCTTTCCACCATACAAGTGACGCATATGTTAGTATTGGTCGTACAACGCTGGTGAAAATCCAGTGGGTCATCTTTGGTCGAAGTCCCCATGTAGGACCAATACATCTTCTGCAGGTTGCCCAAACCCTAACGGCTTTTGTGGCTCTGCTAGCTATTTGTGCCTTCCAGTTAAGTTTAGAGTCCAGGATAACTCCAAGGTACTTGACTTGACCTGTAAGTGCCAGTATCTCTCCGTTTACCTGTGGAAGAGGATAGCTAGGTAGCTTCCTTTTCCTAGTAAAGAGACAGATTTCAGTTTTTTGGGGGTTTATATTTAATCCCCTAGGTGATGACCATTCAGCCGAGATATCCAAGGCTTCTTGGATTCGTCTAGAAGGGAGAAGAGGATGTGTCCCCGAGGCAAGGATGGCGATGTCGTCTGCGTAGCAGACAGCATGTAAACCAGCCTCGGTTAGTCTTCTTAGGAGACTGTTTATGGTGACGACCCAGAGTAGCGGTGAGAGAATGCCACCCTGTGGGGTACCGCGAAACACCCTTCCCCTTACGGTAATATTGCCCTGCTGACAAGTGATGGATCTGTTGCACAACATATGACGTACCCAGTGTAAAATAGCCGGGTCTACGTCAAATGAGGCAAGGGACGAGATCAGTGTGTCAGTGTGAACGTTATTAAAAGCACCCTCAACATCAATGAAGGCTGCTAGAGTGAGTCCTTTTAGGTCGATAGACCTTTCAATTTTGTTAACTACCTCATGTAAGGCGGTTTCAACGGATCGCCCCTTTATGTATGCATGTTGCTTAAACTTCAGCTGCTCATAAGGGATTTTTTCCTTAACCATGGTGTCGCATATGCGTTCCATTGTTTTCAGTAGGAAGGACATTAGACTTATGGGTCTATATGCCTTAGGGGTTGAGTAGGTTTCTTTACCCGGCTTAGGTATGAAAACTACTCTTGATTCTTGCCATGTGAGGGGGGTATAGCTCTGATTAAGGCATGCCTCATAAAGCCTGGATAGACGGACGTCCAGGAGATCCACTGCCCGTTGTAGTAGGGCTGGGAAAACTCCATCTTGCGCTGGGGCTTTATATGGCTGGAAGCTATGAATTGCCTTCCCCACCATATCGGTGGTGATGGCTAAGTTGTGGGAGTATTGAGAGGTTTCCCATAGTCTCGTCTCATCTGAGTTGACGAAACAGTTTGGGAAATGCTCCTCCATTAGAATCTTTAAAGAGTCCTCAGAGTTACCTGCTCTTACCCCCTGCCTGTCTATCAGGAGTTCCGGTTGAGAGTGGGTTTTCGAGAGGAATTTCTTAATTCTTGCGGTTTTTGTAACACAATCAACTTGTGCACAGAAGAGTCGCCATGACCCTCTTTTTGCGGAGCGCATATTCTTTTTGTATACACTGAGTTTTTGGTAGTAGAGATCCCAATGCTCTGTAGTATTTAATCTTTTAGCTTTATTGAAAAGTCTCCGAGTATCCGTTCTTAGGTTTTTCAAAGCCCCTGTCATCCAGGGTTTTTCCTTGAAAGACTCTCGGGTGCGAAGAGGGCAAGCCTCTTCAAAAGCTCGTATAAGGCTATTTGTTATGGTTTTGACCTCCCCGTCAATGATATATATAGAACTTAACGGGGGTGCGGGAGATACGTCTAACGCATTCTTTAAAAGTCTTCTGAATAGAGCCCACTTAGTTTTCGATTTGTTGCGAAACATAGGTGGGGGAATGTTAGGAATGGATAGTTTAAAACAGACGTATCTATGATCCGAGAAGGAATGTCTGCTAGAGACATGCCAGTCTTGGATCATGTCAAGTATGTTTTTAGAGCAAAGAGTTATGTCAAGTACTTCCTTTCTGACTCTAGTGATGAAGGTGGCAGAGCAACCAACGTTTAGGGTCAGAAGATCATACGCATTAATAAATTCAAATAGGGCATGTCCCCGAGCATTACAGTCGGAGCTTCCCCATGTTGTATGGTGAGAATTGGCATCTGTACAAATTATTAATTTCTTACCTTTTTCGGCAGCAAACCTTGTAATCCTCAGCAGTTCCTCGGAGGGTGGAGGTTCCGGGGAGTCATGCGGGAGATATACTGAAGACAGCATGAGGCCACCGCTCCCGTCAAAAATTGTGGTGGCGTCTGAGGAAGACAGTTCTGTGGAGAAAGAAAAGTTAAAATCCTTTTTACAGATAATACAGGTCCTAGGGCGGCCTGCATTGAGTGTATAAAATATTTGGTATCGCGTGTCACCCCAACCAGCAACCCTGTCGTTTACAGTCCAGGGTTCCTGGATCAGTGCGATGTGCGTCTTACCTTCTTCCATTCTCTCCATAAGCGCAGCCGTCGCCAGTCGACTCCTATGGAGGTTGATCTGCGTAAGCAGAATCATTGGGCGAGTAGCTCGTCCTCCTGAGAGGGCGTAAGGGTATCATCAGAAAATTCTGATAGGCCCTCGTCCTCTCCTCCGCTCGTCCCTGCTTCTTTGGTCGGGTAGACCTGAACCCCCATACTGTCCGCGGCCTTGACCTTATCCTTACTATCCTCCACGACCGGGCTGGGAAGATTACCCTTGGAATGCTGTTTCCCGGATTGGGCCCCAGCTCCTACAGGTTTTCCGCCCAGCTTAATGGTCACGGATGACGTAAGGAAGAAGGCACGACCCCCAGACTTCTCCAGTGTCGTGATGGAGTTCTGGTCAATGCCCACAACGATGAGGTTTCCATCGGTCATCTCATCCCTGTGGAACACCGCCCAAAGTTCCACTCTCAGCCCACGGTTCTGCCTCGCCAGAATCCTAAGGATATCACACGTGGGTCGCTTCGCCCCGTTTGCTCTGACGAAGAAGGTTGCCTTACGCAGAACGGGTATGTCGCTCATAGCCACAAGCCGTAGCTTAGCGTCTGCCCATGGCTCAGGCAACCTTTCCACCAGATCGCGCAGGGTGTCGACACAGTCCAAAGACACCACGGTGATCCTGTAGACTCCGCGGACAAAGCTGCAGTATTCCAGATGGATTTCGGGGGTGCTGTCAGAAGACTCGATAATCGAGTTCGCAAGTGCGTCATTACACACTTCCTCCAGCAGCCCCCTTTTATCCTCAGCAATCTTTCCACAGGGCTGGCTTTCATCGATGATGGCAAACTTGCGTTTGTCATCAATCGATTCACGTGCCACCCCCGCATACGTTTTGCCGTCCGCCTTTGACCTCTTCGCCTTAGACTCCCCATCGCGACCCTGTCTTTTTGTTGCGCGGGCCCCTGCATTTCGCAGTGCAGGCCGAAACGCTACGTTGGACGAGCACGACGGGATGTCATCGCTGGGAAGAGACCCCTTGATTTTAGACACGTTTGTCTTGTTTTTCTTCGCCAATCCAACCTGGGTCATCTCCTCAGGAGAGCGCAGTCGCTTGCCCGGTCCTTGTGAACCAAGTGTAGCGGCTGGCTTCAACTGAGGGTCCCTGTTGTCAGCGGTTTGTTGACTGTCCGGGGAGGGGGTCCCAGTGATGTGAGAGGCAGCTCTCTGGCGTTGTTTGGCTTTTAATCGCCTAGCCGCACCAGAGAGTCGCCTTTTCCCATCCGGGTTCCTCTCTCCATGACCATCTGGAGTTGCGGAAGGACGCACGACTACCGTCCTGTCCGAACTCTGGGAGGAGTCCATAACTCCAACCCTCTCTCCACCTGCGGAATTTACATCGCAGGCCACCACTGGCGCCCTACCAGCCGAGCTGAGTCGGCCTGTCCTGCTGGGAGGGCATACGCCTGGCTGCATGGCGACAGCTGCAGACGCCGGGGCAGATATCCCTACCCCTGGGTCCGTAGACCCGGTATCTTGTTCCGTGAACGACTTCATAGTTGGTTTTAACGACCCCGCAAGTCGAAGTGTTTCCAGACCCTTCGGTTGTATGTGTTTAACGACCCTTCGGTCGTTATATAAGTGTTTAGAGACCCTACGGTCGGAAGAGGAGGCCGCCCCACAGGGAACAGACGCCTACCTCCCTAACACCAGATACTAGTGCATGGGAGGATTTTGGGGATGTAACCGTCTTAGTCTGGCCACTCGTCCAAGGACCTGTCCCGGCTACCTGCCAGTATGCCCCTTGGAGTCAATGCGGCAAACACAAGCCCTCTCACTCGCTCCTGAGGGGAGCTTCGTCAAAGTGCGGGTACTTCGAGAGGGTAATTTTATATATAATATTAAAAAAGCATTCACCCGCTAACCAATTTTGTTCTTCTTTCAAATGAATATTTTGCGGAAATAGAAAATAAATCGAAGTAAAATGAACAACAATTATAAAATAAGCTGATTCAGTTTTTTGCCGATTACAATAAAACGAGAAGTTTAAAATAGTCTATTAAAGTGAAAATATTAACCACATACCATGGACTTGAACAGACATAAGGATATAATTATTATTTCACTGAATTTACAAAAACAAGACTTGAATACGGAAGTGTAATACTAACAAAAACAAAAAATGTTTAAATTTTTGGAAATGATCAATTTCATGAAATTCTATCTCCGAAATAACACCTCAGACATTCTTAATATTTCGCCACTAAATGTGTCAAATATTATTTTATTTATGTTTTTTTAAATGCCTACTTTTTAAAAATTGATTTTGAGCACTGCCTTGTATTGGGCGGACACAATGTGAGACGTGATGACTTAGGTGGACTACCATTAAATGGGATATGGCACTACTTACTAGAGATGAGCACGTGAGTGAGTTTTGACTCACACTCACACACGCTCACTCACTCACGGCCTTTTTTGCTCTACTCACACTCACTCACAATCACGTGAGTAAAATTGAGATTCAATCACAATCACGCGTGATCACGCGTGATTCACGTGAATCCCGCTGAATCACGTGTTTTTTTGCTATTGTTTGTTGGTGAGATTGGTCGACCGAGCTTGGCACCTCCAATACAACCTACATCTTTAAAACGCAATAATGATGTTATGATGTTAGGGATTTTGATAAAATATATCTCAATTTTTAACGGAGATGGAAAAGTGAAAGACCTTCGATGTGCTGTTCATATAAAAAAGTAAAAATTGCCTCATAGAATAATTCTCCTTTATTTATAAAAAAAAAATAAAAACACATTATATCAGCAATTAGGATAGCAAATTTAATAAAATTTTGGTCAACGTTATATATAACCATTCTAAACGGTCTCGCGGAATGTGGGCGGGATTGAACCACTGGGCGTGGCACCCCCAATAGAAGTTATATTTTCCAGATGGTGTATGTCAAAAGTTATTATAATGATATCAAGATATTTCGCACCACCACACATTCTTTAAACTCACCACACCGAAATTCACCACACCAAAATTCACCATACCAAAATTCACCACACTAAACCTCACCACACTAAAACTTCTATTGGGAAAAACTCTACGGGTAAGAATTATACGGGAAAGAATTCTACCGGGAAGAATTCTACGGGAATACGTTCTACGGGGAAAATATAAGTAATAAAAATGTTCTTTATATTAATAAAATCACTACATATCCTTGCATTCACAAAATCTTGGCACGAGTCGTGCACGGGTCCAACTAGTTATCAATAAAATAATAGTTTGGGGTAGAATTAACCAGGGGTAAATTGACTTTGGGAAAAACTATTTTTGAAGCGTTTTTTTGGTTACTACTTTTATAACTCAAATAAAATCGGGACCCCACACGAACCTCTGGAACAAACTAAAGTTAATAAACAAATGGAAGCCAATACAGAGTTATCATGTATAGTTGAAATTGGAAATTCAACTTTTTACAAAAATGGGTATATCGAAAAAAAATGCGTTCCATGAACGGTCGTATGAAACCAAGCAAAAACTATTGACATGACCCCACAAAAATTGACTAGCCCACACTAAGTACGGCCGGTTTGCAGGGGTTAGATAAATTGTTGACTGAAACCTTGCAACTTATTCTGAGTTGACGAAAGGGTGGGTATATGACGGTCGTTAGAAAGGGTTTGATTTATTATAGTTCTGAAATGTGGGCTGTCGCCTTCCCGAAGCCTTCTGAGTTCTGAGCCTTGTTCTGTAGTTCAGCAAAAATATATAAAATCGCAAAAAATTAAAATTGAGAATACACTCACTTTTTTTTTTGGTCTACTCACACTCACTCACAATCACGTGAGCAAAATTAGGATTCAATCACAATCACGCGTGAATCACGCTGAATCACGCTCACATGCCCATCTCTACTGCTTACCTAGAACACAGATATCGCAAAAACAACAGATGTATATTTCTCCAAACATCGAGCCATTTTGTATAGGACCTTGTCTTGAATGAAAATATTGCTGGCGTAAGCCATTCTCTTGTGCCAAAGTTGATTTTTTCCCGTATACTCAAATTTGCGTGTGGTCTTTTAACTCCTGCTTCAACTCATATAAATTTGTATACTTGAATGCCTTCATTAAAATAGATCCATTTTGCTTGAAATATGCGACAGCTCCTCGTTAATGATATTAACTTCGAAACTAAAAGTAGATTTTCACGTAGGTCAGGTACAAATAGAACATCATTTATTTTAACTTCGACTCCATTCGAAAACCCTTCAATACGTCCTATGTAACTTGCAAAAATACATTGCTTTGCGACTGGTTCGTCCAACCTCTGCAACATCGAAAAGCATGACTTTGTATTGTACATTTGGTCTGTTGCTTCCTAAATTCATGGAATTTTTGATAGGTTTGTAATTCGCGATTGATTTCACTGATGACATGAAGCACAGTGAATTATTACGAGCTGCAACATTTGCTCTAGTTCTATGTAGACGAATACGGCAATCCATCTGCATATGGCTCCTTTTTTTTACAGCGATGACAGATTCTATTAAATTGAACATACTTCTTCTTCTCAGTAACAAACGCCTTCTGAAAATCTCCGGCTAAAATTCTCTGCTTAACATATTCAATTATTAGCACAGACTCACTCAAATTTTCCAGAGTTGTAACGATGGGATCGAAGTTACCCGGCAATGACATTTTCCATTAGAGTTGCTCCAGAGGTCTTAAGCTTCCGGATCAGGTAATCAAAGATGAGAAAATGCTTGCGTAGTTCGTCATTTAGTTTCATTTTTATTAACAGACTTCCTTGCAAATGTGGGCTCTAACACTCACCACATCTCTCTCGCTGATTTCTTGTCTCCAACATATTCGATATACTCATAGCTGACTAACACATTTGGTCTTCTTGTCCTTTGCTAATACGTACCTGCTATATTAGGTTCAGTGGATGGAGCTTCGCAAACCACATCCAGAAGATCAATTGCGTCGAAATGATGCTGCCCTCGAAAACACCAGTTTTCATAGGTTTCGCCACGGAATTGTAAAATTACAGCAGTGGCATTTCAAAAGATAATTTTATTAAAAAATGCTTTGTTTAGCTTGCTTTTAAAATTCGAGTAAAATAAAAATTTTCACAAAATTCAAATATGTGTTTATAACCAAGGTATATTTAACAAGGTGAGGAAAGTAGAAAAGTCATCTCATTTTTTATTTTTCAATTTTAATATTTTTTTTGTCATTCGTTTGTTGATTTTCCTCGTTTCCGGTTGATATATACGGTGATTAAAATTAAAATTGTCAAAACCATTACAAAACAAACATCGCGTATAAACTAATGCCGAGACCATCACATTCTGCCTGTGATCAGTTGCGGTAACTGAAAATTTCACGTTCCCCGCGATCTCCAGAATCAAAAAATATTGGGTGTACGAATTTATTGAACTCCCGAAAATAAAGTTCGCATTTTTATCCGTCTGGTGTACTAAAATTCTGTCCTCATTGTCGCGTATCTCAAATATATTAATGTTAAATCCACCACACCAGTAAAGCTGCATCTTAAAAATAGCTACATAATCGTTGAGGCATCACCTGTTACGGGACTCCCATTTATTCTCCTTTTTATGCCTCCAACTGCTACGACATTTACTGCTTCAACTTTTGATGTAGCGGTTCAGACATGTCCGTGGCGTGCAACATTTCATATAACCAACATTTTGTAAATGCTAACACCTGAAGTAGTACAAATCGATGAAAAAATCATATTTAACATTTTAATCGCCAAGTAGAGTGTGGGCGAGCTTGTTTAAGATTTACTAATTATGAACCCTTGCACACTTGTGCGAGAAGAAGGGGTATTAAGAAATTGCCAGCATGGGAAACAACAACAAATTGAAAACACAACACAGGTAATGATCATACGGACCGTTTCGGATACAGCCAAGTATCTTCATCAGTGATCTTTGTGTGATGACGTGTTAATAACAACAAATAATTCGTATATACGAATTCGGTGCGATTGGGGATCGAACTCATGACGTAAAAACGTCGGGAGTTGGTAGTCAAGCACGCTAGGTGCTCGGCTACTGAACCACACAACCATCACTCGTCTAAGTTGCATTTTTGCCTGTTCTATTTTTACAACAGACTTTGTTGCATGTATGACGAGTGGTACAGAAGATCGGTAGAACGAATTCAACGCATAGGTTTTGCTTTCAATGCAGTTGTTATTAATTCGTGTTCCTTTTTTTTCGCAATGATTCATATTTCAGGCCTATGCGTGTTGTTAGTATAACAACTTTATATACACGTATAGAAATATATTGTTAGATCCGACAATAAATTAACAATATGTATGTTCAAAATAGATCCCATTATAATATTGTGAATTTATTGTCGGTTTTAAAAATTGCATTGTTATTTTCCAAAAAATAATTCGATTGTGACTGAAAACAATCAATATTGTAATTTTTACATAAAATGGAATTGTCAAATTTATAATATTTGTAAACTTTTTTTTGCGTATGTACAAAAAGACACGAAATTGTTAATGTTTGTATATTTTCAATGAATTACAAAATATATTAAACAAGTCCATAGGCAAGCGTTTTACTAAGGCTCATGCCGCTAATGCTCGTTATCATTATCCGTGACTATCTCTCCACTAAAACATCACAGTAACTTCTGGGCAGTGTTGCACGAGACACTTAGCAGCAAGTCGCTATGTGGCAAACTATTTGTTGATAATGCTCAATGTTTTAGTTTTTCATACTGCCGTAACGACATCGCTGCACAGGTATATGCTGGCTGAGTTCCAGCGTTTCAGTGTCACTCTTTTGTAATTCATGCACATACAGATGCCGACCGCTAACTTACAAATAAAAAGATGTGGCGACATTGATTTTATTTTGCAGAAATGATTTACTGAACCTGTCGCCAAAATAATAATTAGTTTGTTATAAATATTAATTATTAACATATCTTACGTTTTGCAAAAATCTGAATCAATTTTGAAAAAAAAAATAAGTAGTTGAAGTTTCTTTATTTTGAATTTTTGAATTTGAAGTTTGTTGAGACAGAGCAAAAAGTGTTGCCACATTATTATTATATTAAATTGAAATGACAATCGTTTATTGTAAGATTTAACAATATTTTTCTATGCGTGTAGGAAGCACTGAAATAGCATTGCTATGTGGAACATGTCTGCTTTATAATTCCTAAAATGTTAGAAGTAAATTGCATTAATTTTGAAAAATGTATTGTCATCTGTAAATATTGCGTTCACATATTTTGGATTAAAATGATTTTTAATAGTAGTTTCATCAAATTCTTTCGCTTTTATTACTATCCTATTTTTATCAAAAACGTTAATATTTCCTATATTCATTGTATAATTTCTAATATGTTTTTTTTTTTTATATAAATTGATCGGTGTTTTTGTTTGTATTATTGTTATAATTTGAGATTCTTCAGATGTTTCTATATTTTTAATTATATTGTTTTCATGATTTCTGGATTCAACTGCATTTAGGTTTTTATCTATGTCTTCATTCATGTGTATTTCTATTCTACTTAAACAATCTGCAACTTTAATTTCGTTAACCTTTTTATAATAGATTTCGTAGTTGAATTCTTCTAACTGAAGTGTCCACCTTATTAATTTACTATTTGGTTCATTTTAATTATTGAGCCAGAAGATTTTTTCGATGTACTCTTTTGGAAGAGAACCAACATCTAACTGACTAATGCCCAGGTCATGGCTAAGTTATATTGAAAGTTTTTGAAGAAACAACAACAAATTGAAAACATAACACAGGCAATGATCATACGGACCGTTTCGGATTCAGCCAAGTATCAAAGACAAAACAAGTAGAAATAACAATAGTTTTAAAGCGTAAATGTTTGAACTTTATTTTTTTTATGGGTAACGGTTTAAAAAATGAACAATAAACAACTAATACAACTCTTTTTTTATTATTTAAAGGAGAAACATTAAAAATGATGAAGAACTATTTACTTCTAAAAATGTGGTTCGATTTTAAGAGCATTATGGAATTTAGCATGTTTGAATCAAGCCGACTTCTTAGTGGATTTTTTATAAATTTTAGTCATGAGAAAAGTTTTTCCACACTGGTACAGCCACATTAGAAAGCATGAACAAGAGTTGTTTTATTTGGTGACTGTGCCCAACATTTCAAAATATCTCGTTTTTTGTCCACTCGTTTTTCCTTGAAAAAGGAGTACAGCTGTGCATGAATGGTGTTTGCGTATTTTCGATCTGTCATGAGTCTAAATCATCCGACCCATGTTCGAATTCACGGTGAATTCATCTACTGAATTTTCACTAATTGTCTTTTTTCTTTTATCTCTATTATAAACTCAACTTCACCATTTTACCATTAATCAAAAAAAGTAATCCGACTTTTTTTTTAATTATTTGAAATTAATTTTAAACCCCGTTTGTAACACCCAGAAGGAAGCTAATCGGTATGCACTACTTTGTCTCATATTGGCTGATATGTATTTATAGCAGGGTTCGAAGATGTTTTTTTTTTCTCATCGCTCAATTTATATCCCTCACTAAAGATGAGAATTTTTTGCTCACTGATAAATGATGAGACAAATGTTGATAAATTGATGATAAAATGATTAGAAAAATATGACGACAAATGAGAGAATGGACACATCCGATTGCTGCTGAATGATATGTAAGCAATGGTTTCGACATGTCCATTGAAAGATGAGTTGCCCCTTGACATGTCCAGGATGACCTTAGACAACAATTTTTTTTTTCATTATTTTTTGAAATGTTATAAAAATGATTTTGGACCTATCCACTGGAGGATGAGCTGCTCCTGGAAATGTCCATGATGACCTTGGACAAAAAATATTTTTTTTTCATTATATTTTGAAATGTTATAAAAATGATAATTTCAGCGCGCAGCAACTGGCTAAAAATCCCGTGTATCATGCGCGCAGCAAACACATAGATATTAAGTTTCACTTTATTAGACAAGCCGTTAATAGTAACGATATTGAAATAAAATATATTGATACTAATAACATGATTGCTGATGTGCTAACCAAAAATTTAAGAAAATCAAAACACGATAAGTTTGTTGAATTATTGGGTCTGCATTTTGATTATATTATAATATGTTTTGTAAAAGGTATATCCGTCTTGATGAGGAGTGTTGGAAGAAATACTCAACACAGAATATCTTCTTATGCAATTAGCAACACTTGAATAATTTGTTTCATTTTTATGCTTCTATATAATTTTGTCTTTACTCGTAATAAATACTTTAAATAGAGCAGACGTGCCGTGTTTTATATTCTTTTCGTTTTGGATCATTATTTTTTCACATTGCCTGTTAATAATTTTATATTTTATATTTTATATTTTATATTTTATATTTTATATTTTATATTTTATATTTTATATTTTATATTTTATATTTTATATTTTATATTTTATATTTTATATTTTATATTTTATATTTTATATTTTATATTTTATATTTTATATTTTATATTTTATATTTTATATTTTATATTTTATATTTTATATTTTATATTTTATATTTTATATTTTATATTTTATATTTTATATTTTATATTTTATATTTTATATTTTATATTTTATATTTTATATTTTATATTTTATATTTTATATTTTATATTTTATATTTTATATTTTATATTTTATATTTTATATTTTATATTTTATATTTTATATTTTATATTTTATATTTTATATTTTATATTTTATATTTTATATTTTATATTTTATATTTTATATTTTATATTTTATATTTTATATTTTATATTTTATATTTTATATTTTATATTTTATATTTTATATTTTATATTTTATATTTTATATTTTATATTTTATATTTTATATTTTATATTTTATATTTTATATTTTATATTTTATATTTTATATATTTTATATTTTATATTTTATATTTTATATTTTATATTTTATATTTTATATTTTATATTTTATATTTTATATTTTATATTTTATATTTTATATTTTATATTTTATATTTTATATTTTATATTTTATATTTTATATTTTATATTTTATATTTTATATTTTATATTTTATATTTTATATTTTATATTTTATATTTTATATTTTATATTTTATATTTTATATTTTATATTTTATATTTTATATTTTATATTTTATATTTTATATTTTATATTTTATATTTTATATTTTATATTTTATATTTTATATTTTATATTTTATATTTTATATTTTATATTTTATATTTTATATTTTATATTTTATATTTTATATTTTATATTTTATATTTTATATTTTATATTTTTTATTAGTAGTACGTTTGCGCCGGTTCTGGCTCAATGGGCTCCATGGAGCCATGAGTAGCATTTTTTAACAGAGATGTTGTTATTGTTTTCAATAGGGATCATTTTGTAACAGAGTAGTTGTTAGTATAATTTCAGGTGTATTATATGTATACTATATACATTATAATGGCATGGAGCCATTGGGATGACATTTTAACATATGTTGTTAATGCTGATACATACATATATATTATATGTATCGTATGAAGGCATGCAGCCTTAAAGGGTAAATTTGCCACTAATATTGTTGTTGGGATAATAATTTCGGAGTATGCATTTTTAATGGCAATATTTATAAACGTACATATATGTACGTAGTAATTTTGTTGGTGTATATGTTATAGAAGCAATTAAAATTTCAGTTTTATACTTTACGATTTATTTTGCATAATCATCAAGAGAGTTGAGGAACAAAGGGTTCAATTTGAAACTTCGTTGAGGAACGAAGATTGTAATTTAAAACATGGCTATATGAATGAATGTTATTATTAGACATATATTTTTTGGTGGGTAATTTTTTTGTTGTAAACAGGTAAATGCACTTCTGCATTAATGCATTGACACATATTTAATTCAAGGTGAATATTACTATAATGGATATTGTAGTATATTTTTATTCTACGAAGTCATGTTCATTTAATTCGTTTAATTTGCTTATATGAATGAATGGGCCATAAGACTTCATTGGGATCATTTTTATTTAAATTTGCATGGAGCATTAAGGCTCCATTGGGATCAATTTTTAAACAACATACTATAAGTTTTAAAGATTGAACGTATTAAAGCATGTTTAACTTTATTTAGTTTTTTCTTGAGTCAGATTTTATATACTCTCTTTAAAATTTTAATTGAGTATATTTATACTAATGGAATTATCTGTTTAAGTCATTTTAAAGAGATATCCATTATATATAAATGGATCGAAATTTGAATTAAAGTTAATTATCGTCTACATTACAATTTGATAGGAACAAAAATATGGTAAGATTTTTTAATTTTTTGTATTTATTAATTTATATATTTTTATTATTTTAAGGATTTCGCTGAAATTATTAGTTTAGCAAAAGGAAACCTCTCTACATACATTAGAGTAGATAACTTGCCCATTGATCAGGAATTCAGGATTTCTAAATTTGAATGGAAAAACACAATTAATGGAACACAATTAATTGTACATCTAACAGACAATAGATGGTTTTATCTACTAGCAAGAATTTCTAGAAAAGTTGAAACCGATGATCCATATTTATATAATATAAATGAAAAGTGGTCTATCATTTTTAGAGGACGACAATCAGAAGTAATGGGGATGGCTCTATTCGATTTACGTTATGAATAAAAACGTATCTATATACTTACTTTTAATTATATTCATTTTTAAATAGAATATTTAAATATATACATATTGTTTATTTATTTATTTATTTATTTATTTATTTATTTATTCTTAAAACGATTTTAAACAATATAAAAAATAATTAATAAAAACTTTTGTGTGCATTATCTGCTCAAAACACAGTAGAGCGTTTAATAAAATATTATCATCATCATCGTCCATTAAATTACAATAATGACGATCCGCATTTAACATCCTCGGATCGTCTAAGTTAAGAAATAGATGATCTAGTCCATCATCGACCAAACCTTCCCTAATTCCAACATCTATCAAATTTACTGGCGGGAGTGTTACGACTTCTAGTATTTCAATTTGAGGATTTACTGTTAATAAAATGTTTATTATTAATATAAAATAATTTAAAAAATATATTTAGTTATTTACTTACAAGTATAAGTTTTTGCCTTTTTATACGAAAAATTATGTTTTCGCAGGATATGCCGCTTCAGATTGTTTCTGGTCGAGAATTTTAAATGTGGGCAAAATTCACACTCCATTTTTTAATGTTTATATATTAAAAGTGTGAAAACGATTAAAATTTATTATTATATCCATTGTATAGAACACCTTATATAACTAAACATTTTACATTAATATCAGAGAGTGACATCAGTACGGCTATTTTAGATATGAAGGATATAATAATACAAAAATGGATGAATTTTAAGAAAGAGATAGTGGTTGGTATTTAACAAAAATTAATAAAATTGAAATTAACATCAATCAGTACATGCCATTAAGAGGACTGAACTATTTTGAACTTCCTCAATGCATACAAAATAAAAAAGCTTGTGTAAATGTTCATAATAATGACATTTACTGTTTTAAATGGGCAATTATATCAGCTCTTATGTATTCAAATATCAAAAATCCATCTCGAATACAATCTTAGGGAATAGAGGATATTACTGGTGATATTATAAATATTGATGGAAATTGTATTAATTTTACTGGAATAGAATTCCCTCACAAAGTGAAGAATACGAAAATATTCGAACTACAAAACTCAATTAACATAAACATATTTATGTATAATGAAGTTAATATAAATAAATATGAAATACTGGGACCAGTATATAAGACAAAAAATGAACAACCAATACATATTAATATTCTATTTTGTGAAAACGAGACAAGTACTCATTACGTATGGATTAGAGACATAAGTCGTCTTATTAGTACACAGTCATGTAAAAGAAATCATAAATTATTTGTATGTAATAATTGCATACTTCAATTTAATTCCGAAGCATCTTTAGAAAAGCACAAATCATCATGTAAACAGAAAATAACTTACTTACTTACCTATGGAAGAAGACAACAACATTAAATTTAATGGTTTTGAAAAAACATTACAAGTTTCATATACTTTCTATCTATGTTTCGAATCATTGCTAGTACCGTTAGCAGGATGTACGCCAGATCCTTTAAATTCCTTCACCAATACAGGAACATGTACCTTGTGCTTTTTCATGGTATATGAAAGGAGCCAAGATGACAAGTTTGATGAAATGAAAACATATATAGGTAAATATAAACAGAGAATAATCAAATGTATACTATACATTTTTACTGTTTATTCATTGTAGGAAGTGATTGCTCCAAAGTTTTAATAGAGACGCTTCTAACTAAAATCAAACAATTGTAATGGAATACAATTGCGAATATTCGTCCCATCGAGATGACGGAGATGGATAAGAAATTGTTTATAGAATGTAAGATATGTATAATATGTAAAAATAGTTTAGATAATAATATTAGTTCAAAAGTAAGACATCATTGTCATTATACAGGAAAATATTTAGGTGCTGCACATATTGATTGTAATTTAAAAGCAAAAGCAACTAAATATTTTCCTGTATTTACTCATAACTTATCCAAATATGATTTACATTTATTTTTAAGAAATTTAAATGATATTAAAGGTGATTTTGATATAATTCCTCTAAATAAAGAGGTTTTTATATCAATAACCAAAACAATTAAGTTAAATGATGAAATAAGCATACATTTATACATATAGATAAGTATACATTTATACAGGATGGCATTCGAGGAGGTCTAACTCAATGTTTAGTTAGATATGTTAAAGCCAATAATAAATTTATGCATGAATTTAATCCTAGAGAAAAATCAAAATATTTAATGTATTTCGATGCAAATAATTTATATGGTTATGCAATGTCACAATTACCATATAAAAATTTTAAATTTTTGGATGAAAAAGATATTAAAACATTCACACCAGAAAAAAATAAATCATTATCACTGATAAAGGATTAATTTTCGAAGTAGACTTAAGTTATCCTGAGAATAGACATGATATGCAAAATGATTTCCCATTTTGTCCAGAAAGTAAAGTATCACCTGCTTCTTCTAAATCTAAAGTACCAAAATTAATTGCAGATTTAACTCATAAGACTCAATATAAAATCAATTATCTGATGGTACAAGAATGTCTGAAACAGGGTTTAATTTTATTAAAAGTTCACAGAGTATTAGAGTTTCAACAAAGCTGTTGGCTTAAAAAATATATCGATCTGAATACTGTTATGAGATCAGAAGCTAAAAATGAATTCGAAAAATTTTTTATAAACTTATGAATAACGCAGTATATGGGAAGACTATGGAAAATGTTGAAAATAGAAAGAATGTCAAAATTTCATGTAACTGGGAGAATTTAGGAAAAGTAAAAGGAGCAAGAGCTTTCATAGCAAGTCCAGCTTTTCATAGTCAAACCATTATAGATGAAAATATGGTGATAATTGAATCCAAACAGCTCAGAGTAAAGCTAAATAAACCAATATATACAGGGTTTTGTGTATTAGATCTATGAAAATTAAAAATGTATGATTTTTATTATAACTACTTGAAAAACAAATTTAATTCAAATATTCGTTTTGTATATACTGATACAGAATCGCTTGTATTTGAAGTTAATACTATTGATTTCTATAAAGACATTTATGAAGATGTTGAAAAAACTGATCCATCAAATTATATTTTTGACACTTCTAGTTATAAGCATCCTAATATATTTGGTTATAATCAAAATAATTGTAAAGTAGTGGGTTTGATGAAAGACGAAAATAATGGTAAAATAATGAAAGAAATAATATGTCTTAAACCTAAGACATACTTTTTTACTATTTAAGATGGTACACCAATATCAAAAGCAAAAGGTGTTAAAAAATCAGTAAAACATTTACTAGAGGCCGAGCTCCCTCACCATTTTGAGCTGTGCGTGTTATATTTGTAGTCAAAGTGGTGGGACATACAGTTTATTGCCGAATCCGAACGGCGGATGAGAGCTTTTCATAGGCAATGGTTTTACTCTCGTAGGTTTGTCATTTACTGACGAGAGGTAGCGCGGTATAGAAAAATGTTTTTATGAAATGATGTTGTTAGCCCCAGTCCAGGCTTGAACCGGGGACCTTTCGGCTCGCAGTCCAACGCACTAACCACTGAGCTACCGCAGCTACTCATAACTAGAAGTGTCAAAAATATAATTTGATGGATCAGATTTTTGAACATCTTCATAAATGTCTTTATAGAAATAAATAGTATTAACTTCAATTACAAGCGAGTCTGTATCCGTATATACTAAACGAATATTTGAATTTAATTTGTTTTTCAAGTAGTTATAATAAAAATCATACATTTTTAATTTTCATAGATCTAATACACAAAACCCTGTATTTATTGTTTTTTTTAGCTTTACTCTGAGCTGTATGGATTCAATTATCACCATATTTTCATCTATAATGGTTTGACTATGAAAAGCCGCGGTAGTTCAGTGGTTAGTGCGTTTGACTGCGATCCGAAAGGTCCCCGGTTCAATCCTGGTTGTTAGCCCCAACATCTTTTCATAGAAACATTTTTCTATACCGCGCTACCTCTCGGCAGTAAATGGCAAACATACGAGATTAAAACATTGCCTATGAAAAGCTCTCACTCGCCGTTCGGATTCGGCAATAAACTGTAGGTCCCACCACTTTGAGTACAAATATAACACGCAAGGCTCATAAATGGTGAGAGAGCTCGGCCTAAGTTCGTATAGGACTGTAGTTTTTGTTTTTTTTTTTTAATGTGGGATAAAAAATAGAGCCACAGCACTCAGACAGGGTTATATCCATTGTGCTGTGACCCAGTTCTCTGTTTTTTAATGATACTTCTTAGATTCATTATTGAATCTAAGAAGGCTATTGTGTGATAGAGAGTGAAGCTGATCCTCTCTCATCACGTCTGTGCCAAAGATCTGCCTTCTAATTCTAGAAAATGCTGGACAATCACAGAGATAGTGCTCTGTGGTGCCAGTTTCTTCGTAGCAGGCAGAATATAAGGCGCTTTCGGCCAGGCCGATTGCGTTCATGTGTTTTTCACATGCGTTGTGTCCCGTTAGAAGTCCCGTCAGTTTTCTGCACTCCTCTCTACTTAAGGAAAGTAGAAACGAGGCCGATCTTTTGGTTATCGTCGATGTCATGAGCTTGGAGAATCTGCATTTCGTCTCATTCAGCCATCTGCTCTTGTGTGCGGAGGCGACCCAAGAGCTGATGACGAATTTTCCCGTAGATGCAGGTAGTCCAAGCACAGGTTCTGGTCCAAATGGATTATCCTCAGATCCAGCACGTGCTAGTTCGTCAGATGTTTCATTGCCCGAAACTCCTTTATGGCCCGGCACCCAAATCAGTTTCAGTGTATTGTATTTACCAACACAATTGAGACGTGATCTGCATTGACGTACAATTTTGGATGTGATGACCTGGTTGTTCAAAGCCATAAGAGCAGCCTGACTATCGCTGCAAACTGATATAGCCCTGTTCTGCCATCTATTATCCGCAATGTAGTACATAGCCATAAGTATAGCATAGACTTCGGCTTGAAATAACGAGGCATTGTCGCCTAAGGCGAAGTGAAGTCTGCGGTCATCCGGTTCCACAAACACTCCAGCACCAGATCCCTGATCGGTTCTGGAGCCGTCTGTGAAAATGCGGTGTGACCCTCTACCTGGCTCACAGTCAGGCGTTAGCCAGTCTTGAATGTCAGGTTGGCAGACCTCAAAATTTCAGGGAACATTAAACCAGAAACCACCTCGTTTTAGTCTCCAGCAGCCTTTCATGGCTTCGCCTCTGATGAAGATGTCAAGTGGTGGTAAGTTTAAGATTGCATTCAGTGCTGGACCAGGTGTAGTGGGAAAGGCACCCGTAAGACCCAGACACACGGTTCTCTGAATCTTGGCAAGACTAGTTGTCACGCATTTTCGCGACAGCTTGTTCCACCAGACTACCGATTCATATGATATCATCGGTCTTATCATTGCCGTGTAAATCCATAAGGTTTTGCTCGGCGATAGTCCCCATGTCTTCCCAAAAATTCATCTGCATTGCCAGAAGGCATTCAATGCTCGCGAAATTCTGTTTTCAACATGTTTTGTCCAAAGTAGTTTACTATCTAGAGTTAAGCCCAGATATTTTACTTCGTTAGACAGAGGAATAGTGACACCCTTAAGTACTGGTAGAGATAATCCTGTCATTATTCTTTTCCTAGTGAAGAGAACAATCCCTGTTTTGTGAGGGTTGACGGAAAGTCCGTTTGCAGTACAGCTGTCAATTCGGTTCAATGAGTTTTGTGTTTTAACACAGACCTCATTGAGGGAAAAGCCTGTGGCAAGAATGACAACATCATCTGCATAGGCCTGGGAATAGACACCTGGTCCATCGAGATCGTTGACTAGAGAGTCAACCAGCATACACCAGAGCAGGGGGGAGAGAACGCCTCCTTGAGGACAGCCTCTATTCACCCCTGCCATAATATACTGACTGCACTCCGCCTCAGAAGTGATGTTCCTAAACATTAGCATTGACCTTAGCCATTTGACCAATGTTTCTTCTATTCCATGCCTTCTAGCTGCGTCACACATTCCATCAAAAGTCGCATTATCAAAACCACCCTCGATGTCAACAAATATGACCATCACGTACATCTTCCTCTGAAAAGAATGCTCGATCCGGCCAACCAGATGTTGCAATGCTGTTTCACAGGATTTTCCACGTTGGTAGGCATGTTGTCTTGATGATAGTGGGTACCTTGACAGCGATGTTTTTCTGATGTGCAGCTCAACTAGTCTTTCTAGACACTTTAGTATGAAGGACATCATACTAATGGGTCTGAAGCTCTTGGCTATGGAATAGTCTTCTCTTCCAACTTTAGGAATGAAGGCTACTTTAACTAAACGCCAGGATGTCGGAATGTATGCCCATGCGAGACTTGCTCTAAAGATTTTCTTTAGGCATGGTAGCAATTGGGTTATACCTTCCTGTAGCATGACTGGGTAGATGCCATCCGGTCCAGGTGACTTATAGCCATCAAAAGAGGCCACTGCGTATTGGATGGCTTCATCGTACACAACCAATCTGGCAACCTGCCAGTCACGTTTTGTCACATTAGAGTTGTTATTGCAGTCCCCAGTGCTGGGATTACAAAGTGGCCCTATGTGGATTTGATTTCCCGGAAAGTGAGTCTCAACTAGGACACTGAGTGCCTCTGTCTTAGACTCAGTATACGAGCCATCAGGTCTCCGCAGTGAGTCCAGTCGAGCAGTTCGGTCTCTTTTAAGAAACTTGACCAATCTGCTAGTCTCACTTCAGGATTCGATACTACTGCATCGAAACACTTTTCGATTTACGAATTCGTTTCTTATACTCTTTCTGCTTAGCTCGATAAAGAAACCAGTCAGAGTCTAAGTTGCTCCTTAGGGCCCTATTTAGAAGCTTTCTGGAATCTTTGCGCAAGGTTTCAAGACAAGCGTTCCACCAAGGAACGGCAGTTCTAGATAACGTTTTTCGTACCGGACATGTTCGTACAAAACTAGAATTTATGACATCGTTCATAACTTGAACGGACGTCTCAATACTTTCTTTGGTACGAATTCTGACAGGAATATTGAGGGAATTCTCAAGTTCATGTCTGAAGCGTGCCCAGTTCGTTTTTCTAGGGTTTCTTACCTTTATAGAGGGCAACACCTCTCGGTCAGTATGAAACTCGATATACCTGTGGTCCGATAAAGAATCTTCTTTAAGAACCTTCCAGTTAAAGATTGGCTCTCTCAGTCTACAGTTAGACAAAGTAAGGTCAATCACTTCCTGTCTTCTAGCAATCACAAAAGTGGGTATATTACCAGTGTTGTGAATGTTCAGATTGGAGGTCATGATGAAGTCAAGGAGTCTGGTAGCTCGCGCGTTGCATTTACTGCTGCCCCACACCGTGTGTTGAGCATTAGCGTCACAGCAAAGAATAAGGCCGGTCTCCTTAAGATCACAGCAAAGTGTTTCGATACTATAAGACAGCTTCTAGGCCTTGCGGCTTGCTCATCGTATAGTATGGTTTCACCACGTAGTTCACTAAGACCACAGATGCGTTTGTTATACACCCATGGTTCTTGAAGAGCTGTGATGTGAGGTAATGTATGCAACATGGAGAGCCGCTTACCTAGTAAAGCGGTAGCAGCTTTAGAATGTTGCAGATTTATCTGAGTAAATATCATGACAGGATAATTAACTGGTTTCTCATTCATTTGGAATTCATTTGGAATTGATTCGGAATTTGATCCGTCCAAAGAATAAGTTTAGATGGCTGTCGTACTTAGATAGCATGACATCTAACGACTTCTGGTCTAAGCCAACAAGCTCCGGACCTCGCTCTGGTCTATGGCTATAGATTTTCCATCCGTTCGTTTCGATGCCCTGGTTCTGAGCACGTAGGCAGGCAAATACTTTCGCTGTTTTCCTGATAGGACCAGGTATCCAGCATATTGCTCGCCTGCGTTTGGGTTCGTCTCCGCTGAAAACAGCGAAGCGCGATTTGCACAAGGGGGGGATTTTAGCAACGGCTGTGGCAATCCAATCGAATTTGGCTTGAGACGAGCATAGCACCTTCATGATGCCATCCCTCGTCTCATAGCCTTTTGCGTTTGCACTGACACCGCCGGTGCTGACTAGCCGCCAAAGATGATCGGTGCAGTGTTTTACTTCTGCATCATTCATCTTTTGCTCCTTCCCCAATTTGCCAATAATCGCAACCGGAAGAGCTTTGCGAGCAGCATCACGATATGATACTGCTAGCCTACCTCTGCCAGTGGATGTTGAAGGCAGTTCATCCGCAGCCGATCCGAAACATGAAGCACCAGTGCTCTTGCTTGTGGAAGCAATATCACTGGAAACTGTCGAGTTATGAGAGTTGCGGGGTTTCGCAGTAGCAGTGAAGGTTTTAAACTTCTTGCCATTGCGCTTCTCAGGTGCATTGGCAGCCACAACAGCAGCAGCGGATGGTCCGGCTTCAGTCGGAGTAACCTCCACCGATCTATCGCGTTTTGCTGTGGTAGCTGGGGAAGAGAAAGCTCCAGCGTCGCCTTTAGCCTTTTCAGCCTCTTTGCGATCTTTCGCTTTATTTTTCCTTCTCCTACTCACCTGGGCATCGGACAACCGGACCTCTGTATTCAGAGATCCGGGTCCGGTCTCCAATGGAAGTTTAGCTTCCAGTTGGGCGTCGGTCTCTCTAGGATTAGATGCTGGTAAGACACCACTTTCCTTCGATCGACCCATGTTTCCAAATACGTGACAGAAAGGAGCCCTGAGAGGAAACAACACTGTCGAGCAGCCATACAGTGGAGGATTAGTCGTAGGCATAGCCGAACCGACACTTTCCTCTACTTGTATGGGAACCGCTGCGTTGTCGTTATCCTCCTCTAGATTCCTAGCTGTCTCATAAATTTGGGTGATGGAGGGGCACGATAAACCCCCTGCTACAGGAGCAGAGAGGTTCATCGTACCAGGGTTGGCTGCGTGAATTGAGGCCTCCAGAATCCTTGCCTCAGCCGCCGAAGCGGGTGGATTGCCACTTTTGTGAGTACCACCTGGAGTAGTTAAATCTTTATGTTTAAGCCTGTCTGACAAGGGTGACCCTACCAGAAACTTAAAAAAAATTAATTTTGGTACTTTAGATTTAGAAGAACCAGGTGATACTTTACTTTCTGGACAAAATGGGAAATCATTTTGCATATCATGTATATTCTCAGGATAACTTAAGTCTACTTCGAAAATTAATCCTTTGTCAGAACTCAGTGATAATGATTTAATTTTTTCTGGTGTGAATGTTTTAATATCTTTTTCATCCAAAAATTTAAAATTTGTATATGGTAATGGTTGTGACATTGCATAACCATATAAATTATTTGCATCAAATACATTCAATATTTTGATTTTTCTCTAGGATTAAATTCATGCATAAATTTATTATTGGCTTTAACATATCTAACTAAACATTGAGTTAGACCTCCTCGAATGCCATCCTGTATAAATGTATACTTATATATATGTATAAATGTATGCTTATCTCATCATTTAACTTAATTAACTATTTTTACATATTATACATGTCTTACATTCTATAAACGATTTCTTATCCATCTCCGTCATCTCGATGGGACGAATATTCGCAATTGTATTCCATTACAATTGTTTGATTTTAGTTAGTAGCGTCTCTATTAAAACTTTGGAGCAATCACTTCCTACAATGAATAAACAGTAAAAATGTATAGTATACATTTGATTATTCTCAGTTCATATTTACCTATATATGTTTTCATTTCATCAAACTTGTCATCTTGGCTCCTTTCACATACCATGAAAAAGCACAAGGTACATGTTCCTGTATTGGTGAAGGATTTAAAGGATCTGGCGTACATCCTGCTAACGGTACTAGCAATGATTCGAAATCCAGATAGAAAGTATATGGAACTTGTAATGTTTTTTCAAAACCATTAAATTTAATGTTGTTGTCTTCTTCCATAGGTAAGTAAGTTATTTTCTGTTTACATGATGATTTATGCTTTTCTAAAGATGCTTCAGAATTAAATTGAAGTATGCAATTATTACATACAAATAATTTATGATTTCTTTTACGTGACTGTGTACTAATAAGACGACTTATGTCTCTAATCCATACGTAATGAGTACTTGTCTCGTTTTCACAAAATAGAATATTAATATGTATTGGTTGTTCATTTTTTGTCTTATATACTGCTCCCAGTATTTCATATTTATTTATATTAACTTCATTATATAAATATGTTTATGCTAATTGAGTTTTGTAGTTCGAATATTTTCGTATTCTTCACTTTGTGAGGGAATTCTATTCCAGTAAAATTAATACAATTTCCATCAATATTTATAATATCACCAGTAATATCCTCTATTCCATAAGATTGTATTCGAGATGGATTTTTGATATTTTAATACCTAAGAGCTGATATAATTGCCCATTTAAAACAGTAAATGTCATTATTATGAACATTAGACCAACCACTATCTCTTTCTTGAAATTCATCCATTTTTGTATTATTACATCCTTCATATCTTAAATAGCCGTACTGATGTCACTCTCTGATATTAATGTAAACTGTTTAGTTATATGGGACATAACTGATATTTTAAATTCATCATCTCCATTTTCAGGTTTAACCGGAAGAATATATTCTCCGGAGACTTCAACATTAAATTTTATTGATTTTTTTGATAATAATTCACGTTTTAGTAATTTTTCTCAAGTATACTTTTATATTTAATTCTCCTTCGTCACCATTATACAAGACATAATTGCATACATTTTGTTTGAATGCATTTTTATTAGCTTAAAACCATCTTTATCATCCTTCTGAGCGGATTTTTTATGTAAATTTGTTCTTATATGAGCTTTCCATAAAGATTTATGAACGAAACTATTGCAGAATATACAATTAATTGTTTCATTGCTAGTTTATGGTCCATCATTATCCATTACCGGTTCCACCTGTAGTTTTGTCTTGTTGATATATAGCTCCTGATCATGTTTCGATAAATGAACTTTTAAATTGTATTCCCTTGAGAATGTTTTATTACATTTTTTACATGTAAAGTTTCTATTGTCATGCACATTTAGGATGTGTCTTATCAAATCAATATTTATAATATCACCAGTAATATCCTCTATTCCATAAGATTGTATTCGAGATGGATTTTTGATATTTTAATACCTAAGAGCTGAATAATTGCCCATTTAAAACAGTAAATGTCATTATTATGAACATTAGACCTTTTCAAATTATATACCTTCCCGTAGGATTTTTCACACATTTCACACACAACATTTTATAACATGTTTTTGGATACGTTGTATTGAAGTGATAGATATACACTAAATATTGTTATTTAACTTCAAATCAACATTACCTACCATCAATATTTTTGCTGACTTATTAAAATTTTTTTTTTTTTTTGCATAATCGTATTCTGAATTTTATTGACTTCCGGTGTATTCCACTAGATATACTTTAAATTTTGCTGAATTCAAATTTTTATATTCAGTTAAATATATATCATATTACACACTTTGATGTGTAAAGGTGTTCTATACAATGGATATAATTATAAATTTTAATCGTTTTTACACTTTTAATATATAAACATTAAAAAATGGAGTGTGAATTTTGCCCCCATTTAAAATTCTCGACCAGAAACAATCTGAAGCGGCATATCCTGCGAAAACATAATTTTTCGTATAATAAGGCAAAAACTTATACTTGTAAGTAAATAACTAAATATATTTTTTAAAATTATTTTATACTAGCTGGACCCGTGCACGACTCGTGCCAAGATTTTGTGAATTAAAAGATATGGAGCGATTTTATTAATATAAAAAACATTTTTATTATTTATATCAGGGGCCCGTGCTTGTTTGTGAAAGTTTTTTTATTGGTTTTATAAATGTAGTAGCCAAAAAATAATTCTCCGCCAAAACAACTTTTCTCAAAGACAATTTTTTCTCAGACTGCCCCATAAAATTCTTCCCCATACAACGCTTTCCCGTAGAATTCTTCCCGGTAGAAATCTTCCCGTTTTTTTGTTCCCGGTAGATTTCTTTCCCGTAGAATTCTTCCCCGTAGAGTTTTTCACAGTAGAAATTTTAGTGTGGTGTGTTTTAATGTGGTGAGTTTTAGAGTGGTGAGTTTAGGTGAGGTGAATTTTGGTGTGGTGAGTTTTAGTGTGGTAAGTTTTAGTGTGGTGAGTTTTAGTGTGGTGAATTTTAGTGTGGTGAATTTTAGTGTGGTGAGTTTCATTGTGGTGAGTTTTAACGAGGTGTGGTTTCTTTTGTGTATTTTTCTTTGTAATTGAGTTTTTTGTTTCATCTTTATACCCTACACTAAGAGTGAAAGGGTATATTCAGTTTGGTACGCCGTTTGTAACACCCAGAAGGAAGCATCTCCGGTATGGAAAAGTATATATATTCTTATTATTTATATCAAAAAAACAGGAAAAGTATATATATTCTTGATGAGAATGACCTCCTGAGTCGATTTAGCGATGTCCGTCTGTCCGTCTGTCTGTCTGTCTGTTGAAATCCCTACTACTTTTAAAATTGAAGAGCTAGATAAATGAAACTTATAACTTAGATTACTAATATACCTACGCTGAATGTAGGCGAAAAAATTGGCGAGATCGGTTCATTGTGACCTATGATCCGACCACTTATGTTCAAATACCTCATATAAAATGTACATATAAAGATCAATTTTCATGTATACGTGCTTAGGTAAACTTTTTTGGTCAAATATATATTGATATCATGCTCAAATACATGATAATAATGTTTTCCGGCGAAAAGACTTGTGGTTCACAAAAAAAAAATCGAAATTCGGTACACCTACCCATTTGTCAATATGGGTATCAAATGAATGGATATTCTTCAGCGATTGAATGTTTGTAGTTATTTTCAGGATTCGTATACCCTGGTGACCTATATATCACTTTAAATGGTAACCACACATATGTATAGTCGGCTTAGGCCGACTATAATTTTGATAATCCTAACTATCATAATTACACCTACTTTAAAATTTCCCATGTGATCTAACCATCCCAACTGGTTTTAGCTTGTGTTTGTGCTGAGTTATGTCGTTTGGAATGTTTAGGTTGTATGGGTGGTACCACGCCCCTTGTCCAATCTCTCATATAGAGCCTATGACACCCTCCGGACTTCGTAGTATCCTGTTACAAAATTTCTGTTAAATCGGTTCAGCGGTTTAGACGTGATGCTGGAACTAACAGACAGACAGAAAGACGGACCAAGTGTTTTATATATATAGATTAATAATAAACATTTTATTAACAGTAAATCCTCAAATTGAAATACTAGAAGTCGTAACACTCCCGCCAGTAAATTTGATAGATGTTGGAATTAGGGAAGGTTTGCTAGATGATGGACTAGATCATCTATTTCTTAACTTAGGCGATCCGAGTAAGTTAAATGTGGATCGTCATTATTGTAATTTAATGGACGATGATAATATTTTATTAAACGCTCTACTGTGTTTTGAGCAGATAATGCACTCATAAGTTTTTATTAATTATTTTTTATATTGTTTAAAATCGTTTTAAGAATAAATAAATAAACAATATGTATATATTTAAATATTTTATTTAAAAATGAATATAATTAAAAGTAAGTATATAGATACGTTTTTATTCATAACGTAAATCGAATAGAGCCATCCCCATTACTTCTGATTGTTGTCCTCTAAAAATAATAGACCACTTCTTCTCATTTATATTATATAAATATGGATCATCGGTTTCAACTTTTCTAGAAATTTTTGCTGGTAGATAAAACCATCTATTGTCTGTTAGAAGTACAATTAATTTTGTTCCATTAATTGTGTTTTTTCCATTCAAATTTAGAAACCCTGAATTCCTGATTTTTAAGTCTTTAAAATGAGTTAAAAAGATAATTCCATTAGTATAAATATACTCAATTAAAATTTTAGAGAGAGTATATAAAATTTGACTCAAGAAAAATCTAAATAAAATTAAACATGTTTTAACATGTTCAATCTTTAAAACTTATGGTATGCTGTTTAAAAATTGATCCCAATGGAGCCTTATTGCTCCATGCAAATTTGAATAAAAATGATCCCAATGGAGCCTTATGGCCCATTCATACATATAAGCAAATTAAACGAATTAAATGACCATGACTTTGTAGAATAAAAATATACTACAATATCCATTATAGTAAAATTCACCTTGAATTAAATATGTGTCATGGCATTAATGCAGAAGTGCATTTACCTGTTTAAAATAAAAAAAATTACCCACCAAAAAATATTGGTCTAATAATAACATTCATTCATACAGCCATGCTTTAAATTACATTATTCGTTCCTCAACTCTCTTGTTCCTCAACTCTCTTGATGATCATGCTAAATAAATCATCAAGTATAAAACTGAAATTTTAATTGCTTCTATAACATATACAAAAATTTTACGTACATATATGTACGTTTATAAATATTGCCATTAAAAATGCTTACTCCGAAATAATTATCCCAACAACAATATGAGTATAAATTTACTCTTTACGGCTGCATGCCTTCATAACACATTTCCTATTAATATAATAAATCTGTTTGTTCGTTTGTACGTTTGATCCGCTCTCCGTCTAAACGGCTGCTCCGATTTTCCTGAAATTTTTACCACAGATGCGGTATGGTCTGGAAGGAATGATAGGTTATATATCGGCGGGATTGGACAAAGAGGCGTGGCACCTCCCATACAACCTAAACTTTCAATACGATATAACTCTGCAGTTTCACCAGCTACGAACATGAAACAAGAAACTCAAATACAAAAAAAAAATTTAAAAACAAAAAAGAAAAAGCACAAAACAAAACAAAAGCAAAAATACAAAAACAAAACTAATCACATAAAACCACAATCCAAACTAAATGAAAAACAAAAAAAAGGAAAGAAAAAGAAAAACAAACTCACCACACTAAAACTAACCAAACTAAAACTCACCACACTAAAATTCACCCTTATATTCACCACACTAAAACCCACAACACTATAATTCACCACACTAAAACTCACCACATTAAAACTCACCACACTAAAAATCACCACACATAAACTCACCACACTAAAACTCACCACACTAAAACCCACAACACTATAATTCACCACACTAAAACCCACCACATTAAAACTCACCACACTAAAAATCACCACACTTAAATTCACCTCACCTAAACTCACCACACTAAAACTCACCACACTAAAACTCAGCAAACAAAAATTAAACACACTAAAATTCACCACACTAAAACCCACCACACTAAAATTTCACCACACCAAAACTCACCACACTAAAATTCACCCTTATATTCACCACACTAAAAATCACCACACTTAAACTCACCACACTAAAACTCACCACACTAAAACTCACCAAACAAAAACTCACCACACTTAAACTCACCACTCTAAAACTCACTACACTCAAATATCGCCACACTAAAACTCACCGCACTAAAATTCACCACACTAAAACTCACCACACTTAAACTCACCACACCAAAACTCACCACACTAAGACTCATCACACTAAAATTCACCCTGAGTTTCATTGTGGTGAGTTTTAACGAGGTGTGGTTTCTTTTGTGTATTTTTCTTTGTAATTGAGTTTTTTGTTTCATCTTTATACCCTACACTAAGAGTGAAAGGGTATATTCAGTTTGGTACGCCGTTTGTAACACCCAGAAGGAAGCATCTCCGGTATGGAAAAGTATATATATTCTTATTATTTATATCAAAAAAACAGGAAAAGTATATATATTCTTGATGAGAATGACCTCCTGAGTCGATTTAGCGATGTCCGTCTGTCCGTCTGTCTGTCTGTCTGTTGAAATCCCTACTACTTTTAAAATTGAAGAGCTAGATAAATGAAACTTATAACTTAGATTACTAATATACCTACGCTGAATGTAGGCGAAAAAATTGGCGAGATCGGTTCATTGTGACCTATGATCCGACCACTTATGTTCAAATACCTCATATAAAATGTACATATAAAGATCAATTTTCATGTATACGTGCTTAGGTAAACTTTTTTGGTCAAATATATATTGATATCATGCTCAAATACATGATAATAATATTTTCCGGCGAAAAGACTTGTGGTTCACAAAAAAAAAATCGAAATTCGGTACACCTACCCATTTGTCAATATGGGTATCAAATGAATGGATATTCTTCAGCGATTGAATGTTTGTAGTTATTTTCAGGATTCGTATACCCTGGTGACCTATATATCACTTTAAATGGTAACCACACATATGTATAGTCGGCTTAGGCCGACTATAATTTTGATAATCCTAACTATCATAATTACACCTACTTTAAAATTTCCCATGTGATCTAACCATCCCAACTGGTTTTAGCTTGTGTTTGTGCTGAGTTATGTCGTTTGGAATGTTTAGGTTGTATGGGTGGTACCACGCCCCTTGTCCAATCTCTCATATAGAGCCTATGACACCCTCCGGACTTCGTAGTATCCTGTTACAAAATTTCTGTTAAATCGGTTCAGCGGTTTAGACGTGATGCTGGAACTAACAGACAGACAGAAAGACGGACCAAGTGTTTTATATATATAGATTAATAATAAACATTTTATTAACAGTAAATCCTCAAATTGAAATACTAGAAGTCGTAACACTCCCGCCAGTAAATTTGATAGATGTTGGAATTAGGGAAGGTTTGCTAGATGATGGACTAGATCATCTATTTCTTAACTTAGGCGATCCGAGGAAGTTAAATGTGGATCGTCATTATTGTAATTTAATGCACGATGATAATATTTTATTAAACGCTCTACTGTGTTTTGAGCAGATAATGCACTCATAAGTTTTTATTAATTATTTTTTATATTGTTTAAAATCGTTTTAAGAATAAATAAATAAACAATATGTATATATTTAAATATTTTATTTAAACATGAATATAATTAAAAGTAAGTATATAGATACGTTTTTATTCATAACGTAAATCGAATAGAGCCATCCCCATTACTTCTGATTGTTGTCCTCTAAAAATAATAGACCACTTCTTCTCATTTATATTATATAAATATGGATCATCGGTTTCAACTTTTCTAGAAATTTTTGCTGGTAGATAAAACCATCTATTGTCTGTTAGAAGTACAATTAATTTTGTTCCATTAATTGTGTTTTTTCCATTCAAATTTAGAAACCCTGAATTCCTGATTTTTAAGTCTTTAAAATGAGTTAAAAAGATAATTCCATTAGTATAAATATACTCAATTAAAATTTTAGAGATAGTATATAAAATTTGACTCAAGAAAAATCTAAATAAAATTAAACATGTTTTAACATGTTCAATCTTTAAAACTTATGGTATGCTGTTTAAAAATTGATCCCAATGGAGCCTTATTGCTCCATGCAAATTTGAATAAAAATGATCCCAATGGAGCCTTATGGCCCATTCATACATATAAGCAAATTAAACGAATTAAATGACCATGACTTTGTAGAATAAAAATATACTACAATATCCATTATAGTAAAATTCACCTTGAATTAAATATGTGTCATGGCATTAATGCAGAAGTGCATTTACCTGTTTAAAATAAAAAAAATTACCCACCAAAAAATATTGGTCTAATAATAACATTCATTCATATAGCCATGCTTTAAATTACATTATTCGTTCCTCAACTCTCTTGTTCCTCAACTCTTTTGATGATCATGCTAAATAAATCATCAAGTATAAAACTGAAATTTTAATTGCTTCTATAACATATACAAAAATTTTACGTACATATATGTACGTTTATAAATATTGCCATTAAAAATGCTTACTCCGAAATAATTATCCCAACAACAATATGAGTATAAATTTACTCTTTACGGCTGCATGCCTTCATAACACATTTCCTATTAATATAATAAATCTGTTTGTTCGTTTGTACGTTTGATCCGCTCTCCGTCTAAACGGCTGCTCCGATTTTCCTGAAATTTTTACCACAGATGCGGTATGGTCTGGAAGGAATGATAGGTTATATATCGGCGGGATTGGACAAAGAGGCGTGGCACCTCCCATACAACCTAAACTTTCAATACGATATAACTCTGCAGTTTCACCAGCTACGAACATGAAACAAGAAACTCAAATACAAAAAAAAAAATTTAAAAACAAAAAAGAAAAAGCACAAAACAAAACAAAACCAAAAATACAAAAACAAAACCAATCACATAAAATCACAATCCAAACTAAATGAAAACAAAAAAAAGGAAGAAAAAGAAAAACAAACTCACCACACTAAAACTAACCAAACTAAAACTCACCACACTAAAATTCACCCTTATATTCACCACACTAAAACCCACAACACTATAATTCACCACACTAAAACCCACCACATTAAAACTCACCACACTAAAAATCACCACACATAAACTCACCACACTAAAACTCACCACACTAAAACCCACAACACTATAATTCACCACACTAAAACCCACCACATTAAAACTCACCACACTAAAAATCACCACACTTAAATTCACCTCACCTAAACTCACCACACTAAAACTCACCACACTAAAACTCAGCAAACAAAAATTAAACACACTAAAATTCACCACACTAAAACCCACCACACTAAAATTTCACCACACCAAAACTCACCACACTAAAATTCACCCTTATATTCACCACACTAAAAATCACCACACTTAAACTCACCACACTAAAACTCACCACACTAAAACTCACTACACTCAAATATCGCCACACTAAAACTCACCGCACTAAAATTCACCACACTAAAACTCACCACACTTAAACTCACCACACCAAAACTCACCACACTAAGACTCATCACACTAAAATTCACCCTGAGTTTCATTGTGGTGAGTTTTAACGAGGTGTGGTTTCTTTTGTGTATTTTTCTTTGTAATTGAGTTTTTTGTTTCATCTTTATACCCTACACTAAGAGTGAAAGGGTATATTCAGTTTGGTACGCCGTTTGTAACACCCAGAAGGAAGCATCTCCGGTATGGAAAAGTATATATATTCTTATTATTTATATCAAAAAAACAGGAAAAGTATATATATTCTTGATGAGAATGACCTCCTGAGTCGATTTAGCGATGTCCGTCTGTCCGTCTGTCTGTCTGTCTGTCTGTTGAAATCCCTACTACTTTTAAAATTGAAGAGCTAGATAAATGAAACTTATAACTTAGATTACTAATATACCTACGCTGAATGTAGGCGAAAAAATTGGCGAGATCGGTTCATTGTGACCTATGATCCGACCACTTATGTTCAAATACCTCATATAAAATGTACATATAAAGATCAATTTTCATGTATACGTGCTTAGGTAAACTTTTTTGGTCAAATATATATTGATATCATGCTCAAATACATGATAATAATATTTTCCGGCGAAAAGACTTGTGGTTCACAAAAAAAAAATCGAAATTCGGTACACCTACCCATTTGTCAATATGGGTATCAAATGAATGGATATTCTTCAGCGATTGAATGTTTGTAGTTATTTTCAGGATTCGTATACCCTGGTGACCTATATATCACTTTAAATGGTAACCACACATATGTATAGTCGGCTTAGGCCGACTATAATTTTGATAATCCTAACTATCATAATTACACCTACTTTAAAATTTCCCATGTGATCTAACCATCCCAACTGGTTTTAGCTTGTGTTTGTGCTGAGTTATGTCGTTTGGAATGTTTAGGTTGTATGGGTGGTACCACGCCCCTTGTCCAATCTCTCATATAGAGCCTATGACACCCTCCGGACTTCGTAGTATCCTGTTACAAAATTTCTGTTAAATCGGTTCAGCGGTTTAGACGTGATGCTGGAACTAACAGACAGACAGAAAGACGGACCAAGTGTTTTATATATATAGATTAATAATAAACATTTTATTAACAGTAAATCCTCAAATTGAAATACTAGAAGTCGTAACACTCCCGCCAGTAAATTTGATAGATGTTGGAATTAGGGAAGGTTTGCTAGATGATGGACTAGATCATCTATTTCTTAACTTAGGCGATCCGAGGAAGTTAAATGTGGATCGTCATTATTGTAATTTAATGCACGATGATAATATTTTATTAAACGCTCTACTGTGTTTTGAGCAGATAATGCACTCATAAGTTTTTATTAATTATTTTTTATATTGTTTAAAATCGTTTTAAGAATAAATAAATAAACAATATGTATATATTTAAATATTTTATTTAAACATGAATATAATTAAAAGTAAGTATATAGATACGTTTTTATTCATAACGTAAATCGAATAGAGCCATCCCCATTACTTCTGATTGTTGTCCTCTAAAAATAATAGACCACTTCTTCTCATTTATATTATATAAATATGGATCATCGGTTTCAACTTTTCTAGAAATTTTTGCTGGTAGATAAAACCATCTATTGTCTGTTAGAAGTACAATTAATTTTGTTCCATTAATTGTGTTTTTTCCATTCAAATTTAGAAACCCTGAATTCCTGATTTTTAAGTCTTTAAAATGAGTTAAAAAGATAATTCCATTAGTATAAATATACTCAATTAAAATTTTAGAGATAGTATATAAAATTTGACTCAAGAAAAATCTAAATAAAATTAAACATGTTTTAACATGTTCAATCTTTAAAACTTATGGTATGCTGTTTAAAAATTGATCCCAATGGAGCCTTATTGCTCCATGCAAATTTGAATAAAAATGATCCCAATGGAGCCTTATGGCCCATTCATACATATAAGCAAATTAAACGAATTAAATGACCATGACTTTGTAGAATAAAAATATACTACAATATCCATTATAGTAAAATTCACCTTGAATTAAATATGTGTCATGGCATTAATGCAGAAGTGCATTTACCTGTTTAAAATAAAAAAAATTACCCACCAAAAAATATTGGTCTAATAATAACATTCATTCATATAGCCATGCTTTAAATTACATTATTCGTTCCTCAACTCTCTTGTTCCTCAACTCTTTTGATGATCATGCTAAATAAATCATCAAGTATAAAACTGAAATTTTAATTGCTTCTATAACATATACAAAAATTTTACGTACATATATGTACGTTTATAAATATTGCCATTAAAAATGCTTACTCCGAAATAATTATCCCAACAACAATATGTGTATAAATTTACTCTTTACGGCTGCATGCCTTCATAACACATTTCCTATTAATATAATAAATCTGTTTGTTCGTTTGTACGTTTGATCCGCTCTCCGTCTAAACGGCTGCTCCGATTTTCCTGAAATTTTTACCACAGATGCGGTATGGTCTGGAAGGAATGATAGGTTATATATCGGCGGGATTGGACAAAGAGGCGTGGCACCTCCCATACAACCTAAACTTTCAATACGATATAACTCTGCAGTTTCACCAGCTACGAACATGAAACAAGAAACTCAAATACAAAAAAAAAAATTTAAAAACAAAAAAGAAAAAGCACAAAACAAAACAAAACCAAAAATACAAAAACAAAACCAATCACATAAAATCACAATCCAAACTAAATGAAAACAAAAAAAAGGAAGAAAAAGAAAAACAAACTCACCACACTAAAACTAACCAAACTAAAACTCACCACACTAAAATTCACCCTTATATTCACCACACTAAAACCCACAACACTATAATTCACCACACTAAAACTCACCACATTAAAACTCACCACACTAAAAATCACCACACTAAAACCCACAACACTATAATTCACCACACTAAAACCCACCACATTAAAACTCACCACACTAAAAATCACCACACTTAAATTCACCTCACCTAAACTCACCACACTAAAACTCACCACACTAAAACTCAGCAAACAAAAATTAAACACACTAAAATTCACCACACTAAAACCCACCACACTAAAATTTCACCACACCAAAACTCACCACACTAAAATTCACCCTTATATTCACCACACTAAAAATCACCACACTTAAACTCACCACACTAAAACTCACCACACTAAAACTCACCAAACAAAAACTCACCACACTTAAACTCACCACTCTAAAACTCACTACACTCAAATATCGCCACACTAAAACTCACCGCACTAAAATTCACCTCACTAAAATTCACCCTAAATTTCACCACATTAAAACTCGCCACACTAAAACTCACCACAATAATATTCACCCTAAAATTCGCCACACTAAAACACGCCACACTAAAACACGCCACATTAAAATTTAGCACACTAAAACCCACCACACTCTAATTCACCACACTAAAAATCACCACACATAAACTAACCACACTAAAATTCACCACACTAAAACACACCACACTAAAACTCACCACACCAAAACTAACCACACTAAAACTCACCACACCAAAACTAACCACACTAAAATTCACCTAAACTCACCACATTAAAACCCACCACACTAAAACTTCTACTGGGAAAAACTATACGGGGAAGAATTCTACGGGAAAGAATTGTACCGGGAACAATTCTACCGGGATGAATTCTACATGGAGAATTCTACGGGAAAGCGTTCTATGTGGATTTTACGGGGAAGATTTCTACTGGGAATAATTCTGCGGAGAAGCGCAGTCTGAAAAAGAATTGTCTTTGAGAAAAGTTGTTTTGGCGGAGAATTATTATTTGGTTACCACATTTATAAAACCAATCAAAAAAATTCAACAGCTAAGCACGGGCCTCTCATATAAATAACTAAATGTTTTTTATATTAATAAAATCGCTCCATATCTTTGAATTCAGAAAATCTTGGCACGAGTCGTGCACGGGTCCAGCTAGTATAATATATATGTATGTATCAACATTAACAATATAAGTTAAAATGTCATCCCAGTAGCTCCATACCATTATAATGTATATAGTATACATATAATACACCTGAAATTATACTAACAACTACTCTGTTACAAAATGATCCCTATTGAAAACAATAACAACACCTCTGTTAAAAAATTATTCGAACTGAAATACACTAACAACTACTCTGTTAAAAAGTGATCCCTATTGAAAACAATAACAACATCTCTGTTAAAAAATGCTCCTCATTGCGCCTTATGGCTCCATGGAGCCCATTGAGCCAGAACCGGCGCAAACGTACTACTTATATTTTATATTTTATATTTTATATTTTATATTTTATATTTTATATTTTATATTTTATATTTTATATTTTATATTTTATATTTTATATTTTATATTTTATATTTTATATTTTATATTTTATATTTTATATTTTATATTTTATATTTTATATTTTATATTTTATATTTTATATTTTATATTTTATATTTTATATTTTATATTTTATATTTTATATTTTATATTTTATATTTTATATTTTATATTTTATATTTTATATTTTATATTTTATATTTTATATTTTATATTTTATATTTTATATTTTATATTTTATATTTTATATTTTATATTTTATATTTTATATTTTATATTTTATATTTTATATTTTATATTTTATATTTTATATTTTATATTTTATATTTTATATTTTATATTTTATATTTTATATTTTATATTTTATATTTTATATTTTATATTTTATATTTTATATTTTATATTTTATATTTTATATTTTATATTTTATATTTTATATTTTATATTTTATATTTTATATTTTATATTTTATATTTTATATTTTATATTTTATATTTTATATTTTATATTTTATATTTTATATTTTATATTTTATATTTTATATTTTATATTTTATATTTTATATTTTATATTTTATATTTTATATTTTATATTTTATATTTTATATTTTATATTTTATATTTTATATTTTATATTTTATATTTTATATTTTATATTTTATATTTTATATTTTATATTTTATATTTTATATTTTATATTTTATATTTTATATTTTATATTTTATATTTTATATTTTATATTTTATATTTTATATTTTATATTTTATATTTTATATTTTATATTTTATATTTTATATTTTATATTTTATATTTTATATTTTATATTTTATATTTTATATTTTATATTTTATATTTTATATTTTATATTTTATATTTTATATTTTATATTTTATATTTTATATTTTATATTTTATATTTTATATTTTATATTTTATATTTTATATTTTATATTTTATATTTTATATTTTATATTTTATATTTTATATTTTATATTTTATATTTTATATTTTATATTTTATATTTTATATTTTATATTTTATATTTTATATTTTATATTTTATATTTTATATTTTATATTTTATATTTTATATTTTATATTTTATATTTTATATTTTATATTTTATATTTTATATTTTATATTTTATATTTTATATTTTATATTTTATATTTTATATTTTATATTTTATATTTTATATTTTATATTTTATATTTTATATTTTATATTTTATATTTTATATTTTATATTTTATATTTTATATTTTATATTTTATATTTTATATTTTATATTTTATATTTTATATTTTATATTTTATATTTTATATTTTATATTTTATATTTTATATTTTATATTTTATATTTTATATTTTATATTTTATATTTTATATTTTATATTTTATATTTTATATTTTATATTTTATATTTTATATTTTATATTTTATATTTTATATTTTATATTTTATATTTTATATTTTATATTTTATATTTTATATTTTATATTTTATATTTTATATTTTATATTTTATATTTTATATTTTATATTTTATATTTTATATTTTATATTTTATATTTTATATTTTATATTTTATATTTTATATTTTATATTTTATATTTTATATTTTATATTTTATATTTTATATTTTATATTTTATATTTTATATTTTATATTTTATATTTTATATTTTATATTTTATATTTTATATTTTATATTTTATATTTTATATTTTATATTTTATATTTTATATTTTATATTTTATATTTTATATTTTATATTTTATATTTTATATTTTATATTTTATATTTTATATTTTATATTTTATATTTTATATTTTATATTTTATATTTTATATTTTATATTTTATATTTTATATTTTATATTTTATATTTTATATTTTATATTTTATATTTTATATTTTATATTTTATATTTTATATTTTATATTTTATATTTTATATTTTATATTTTATATTTTATATTTTATATTTTATATTTTATATTTTATATTTTATATTTTATATTTTATATTTTATATTTTATATTTTATATTTTATATTTTATATTTTATATTTTATATTTTATATTTTATATTTTATATTTTATATTTTATATTTTATATTTTATATTTTATATTTTATATTTTATATTTTATATTTTATATTTTATATTTTATATTTTATATTTTATATTTTATATTTTATATTTTATATTTTATATTTTATATTTTATATTTTATATTTTATATTTTATATTTTATATTTTATATTTTATATTTTATATTTTATATTTTATATTTTATATTTTATATTTTATATTTTATATTTTATATTTTATATTTTATATTTTATATTTTATATTTTATATTTTATATTTTATATTTTATATTTTATATTTTATATTTTATATTTTATATTTTATATTTTATATTTTATATTTTATATTTTATATTTTATATTTTATATTTTATATTTTATATTTTATATTTTATATTTTATATTTTATATTTTATATTTTATATTTTATATTTTATATTTTATATTTTATATTTTATATTTTATATTTTATATTTTATATTTTATATTTTATATTTTATATTTTATATTTTATATTTTATATTTTATATTTTATATTTTATATTTTATATTTTATATTTTATATTTTATATTTTATATTTTATATTTTATATTTTATATTTTATATTTTATATTTTATATTTTATATTTTATATTTTATATTTTATATTTTATATTTTATATTTTATATTTTATATTTTATATTTTATATTTTATATTTTATATTTTATATTTTATATTTTATATTTTATATTTTATATTTTATATTTTATATTTTATATTTTATATTTTATATTTTATATTTTATATTTTATATTTTATATTTTATATTTTATATTTTATATTTTATATTTTATATTTTATATTTTATATTTTATATTTTATATTTTATATTTTATATTTTATATTTTATATTTTATATTTTATATTTTATATTTTATATTTTATATTTTATATTTTATATTTTATATTTTATATTTTATATTTTATATTTTATATTTTATATTTTATATTTTATATTTTATATTTTATATTTTATATTTTATATTTTATATTTTATATTTTATATTTTATATTTTATATTTTATATTTTATATTTTATATTTTATATTTTATATTTTATATTTTATATTTTATATTTTATATTTTATATTTTATATTTTATATTTTATATTTTATATTTTATATTTTATATTTTATATTTTATATTTTATATTTTATATTTTATATTTTATATTTTATATTTTATATTTTATATTTTATATTTTATATTTTATATTTTATATTTTATATTTTATATTTTATATTTTATATTTTATATTTTATATTTTATATTTTATATTTTATATTTTATATTTTATATTTTATATTTTATATTTTATATTTTATATTTTATATTTTATATTTTATATTTTATATTTTATATTTTATATTTTATATTTTATATTTTATATTTTATATTTTATATTTTATATTTTATATTTTATATTTTATATTTTATATTTTATATTTTATATTTTATATTTTATATTTTATATTTTATATTTTATATTTTATATTTTATATTTTATATTTTATATTTTATATTTTATATTTTATATTTTATATTTTATATTTTATATTTTATATTTTATATTTTATATTTTATATTTTATATTTTATATTTTATATTTTATATTTTATATTTTATATTTTATATTTTATATTTTATATTTTATATTTTATATTTTATATTTTATATTTTATATTTTATATTTTATATTTTATATTTTATATTTTATATTTTATATTTTATATTTTATATTTTATATTTTATATTTTATATTTTATATTTTATATTTTATATTTTATATTTTATATTTTATATTTTATATTTTATATTTTATATTTTATATTTTATATTTTATATTTTATATTTTATATTTTATATTTTATATTTTATATTTTATATTTTATATTTTATATTTTATATTTTATATTTTATATTTTATATTTTATATTTTATATTTTATATTTTATATTTTATATTTTATATTTTATATTTTATATTTTATATTTTATATTTTATATTTTATATTTTATATTTTATATTTTATATTTTATATTTTATATTTTATATTTTATATTTTATATTTTATATTTTATATTTTATATTTTATATTTTATATTTTATATTTTATATTTTATATTTTATATTTTATATTTTATATTTTATATTTTATATTTTATATTTTATATTTTATATTTTATATTTTATATTTTATATTTTATATTTTATATTTTATATTTTATATTTTATATTTTATATTTTATATTTTATATTTTATATTTTATATTTTATATTTTATATTTTATATTTTATATTTTATATTTTATATTTTATATTTTATATTTTATATTTTATATTTTATATTTTATATTTTATATTTTATATTTTATATTTTATATTTTATATTTTATATTTTATATTTTATATTTTATATTTTATATTTTATATTTTATATTTTATATTTTATATTTTATATTTTATATTTTATATTTTATATTTTATATTTTATATTTTATATTTTATATTTTATATTTTATATTTTATATTTTATATTTTATATTTTATATTTTATATTTTATATTTTATATTTTATATTTTATATTTTATATTTTATATTTTATATTTTATATTTTATATTTTATATTTTATATTTTATATTTTATATTTTATATTTTATATTTTATATTTTATATTTTATATTTTATATTTTATATTTTATATTTTATATTTTATATTTTATATTTTATATTTTATATTTTATATTTTATATTTTATATTTTATATTTTATATTTTATATTTTATATTTTATATTTTATATTTTATATTTTATATTTTATATTTTATATTTTATATTTTATATTTTATATTTTATATTTTATATTTTATATTTTATATTTTATATTTTATATTTTATATTTTATATTTTATATTTTATATTTTATATTTTATATTTTATATTTTATATTTTATATTTTATATTTTATATTTTATATTTTATATTTTATATTTTATATTTTATATTTTATATTTTATATTTTATATTTTATATTTTATATTTTATATTTTATATTTTATATTTTATATTTTATATTTTATATTTTATATTTTATATTTTATATTTTATATTTTATATTTTATATTTTATATTTTATATTTTATATTTTATATTTTATATTTTATATTTTATATTTTATATTTTATATTTTATATTTTATATTTTATATTTTATATTTTATATTTTATATTTTATATTTTATATTTTATATTTTATATTTTATATTTTATATTTTATATTTTATATTTTATATTTTATATTTTATATTTTATATTTTATATTTTATATTTTATATTTTATATTTTATATTTTATATTTTATATTTTATATTTTATATTTTATATTTTATATTTTATATTTTATATTTTATATTTTATATTTTATATTTTATATTTTATATTTTATATTTTATATTTTATATTTTATATTTTATATTTTATATTTTATATTTTATATTTTATATTTTATATTTTATATTTTATATTTTATATTTTATATTTTATATTTTATATTTTATATTTTATATTTTATATTTTATATTTTATATTTTATATTTTATATTTTATATTTTATATTTTATATTTTATATTTTATATTTTATATTTTATATTTTATATTTTATATTTTATATTTTATATTTTATATTTTATATTTTATATTTTATATTTTATATTTTATATTTTATATTTTATATTTTATATTTTATATTTTATATTTTATATTTTATATTTTATATTTTATATTTTATATTTTATATTTTATATTTTATATTTTATATTTTATATTTTATATTTTATATTTTATATTTTATATTTTATATTTTATATTTTATATTTTATATTTTATATTTTATATTTTATATTTTATATTTTATATTTTATATTTTATATTTTATATTTTATATTTTATATTTTATATTTTATATTTTATATTTTATATTTTATATTTTATATTTTATATTTTATATTTTATATTTTATATTTTATATTTTATATTTTATATTTTATATTTTATATTTTATATTTTATATTTTATATTTTATATTTTATATTTTATATTTTATATTTTATATTTTATATTTTATATTTTATATTTTATATTTTATATTTTATATTTTATATTTTATATTTTATATTTTATATTTTATATTTTATATTTTATATTTTATATTTTATATTTTATATTTTATATTTTATATTTTATATTTTATATTTTATATTTTATATTTTATATTTTATATTTTATATTTTATATTTTATATTTTATATTTTATATTTTATATTTTATATTTTATATTTTATATTTTATATTTTATATTTTATATTTTATATTTTATATTTTATATTTTATATTTTATATTTTATATTTTATATTTTATATTTTATATTTTATATTTTATATTTTATATTTTATATTTTATATTTTATATTTTATATTTTATATTTTATATTTTATATTTTATATTTTATATTTTATATTTTATATTTTATATTTTATATTTTATATTTTATATTTTATATTTTATATTTTATATTTTATATTTTATATTTTATATTTTATATTTTATATTTTATATTTTATATTTTATATTTTATATTTTATATTTTATATTTTATATTTTATATTTTATATTTTATATTTTATATTTTATATTTTATATTTTATATTTTATATTTTATATTTTATATTTTATATTTTATATTTTATATTTTATATTTTATATTTTATATTTTATATTTTATATTTTATATTTTATATTTTATATTTTATATTTTATATTTTATATTTTATATTTTATATTTTATATTTTATATTTTATATTTTATATTTTATATTTTATATTTTATATTTTATATTTTATATTTTATATTTTATATTTTATATTTTATATTTTATATTTTATATTTTATATTTTATATTTTATATTTTATATTTTATATTTTATATTTTATATTTTATATTTTATATTTTATATTTTATATTTTATATTTTATATTTTATATTTTATATTTTATATTTTATATTTTATATTTTATATTTTATATTTTATATTTTATATTTTATATTTTATATTTTATATTTTATATTTTATATTTTATATTTTATATTTTATATTTTATATTTTATATTTTATATTTTATATTTTATATTTTATATTTTATATTTTATATTTTATATTTTATATTTTATATTTTATATTTTATATTTTATATTTTATATTTTATATTTTATATTTTATATTTTATATTTTATATTTTATATTTTATATTTTATATTTTATATTTTATATTTTATATTTTATATTTTATATTTTATATTTTATATTTTATATTTTATATTTTATATTTTATATTTTATATTTTATATTTTATATTTTATATTTTATATTTTATATTTTATATTTTATATTTTATATTTTATATTTTATATTTTATATTTTATATTTTATATTTTATATTTTATATTTTATATTTTATATTTTATATTTTATATTTTATATTTTATATTTTATATTTTATATTTTATATTTTATATTTTATATTTTATATTTTATATTTTATATTTTATATTTTATATTTTATATTTTATATTTTATATTTTATATTTTATATTTTATATTTTATATTTTATATTTTATATTTTATATTTTATATTTTATATTTTATATTTTATATTTTATATTTTATATTTTATATTTTATATTTTATATTTTATATTTTATATTTTATATTTTATATTTTATATTTTATATTTTATATTTTATATTTTATATTTTATATTTTATATTTTATATTTTATATTTTATATTTTATATTTTATATTTTATATTTTATATTTTATATTTTATATTTTATATTTTATATTTTATATTTTATATTTTATATTTTATATTTTATATTTTATATTTTATATTTTATATTTTATATTTTATATTTTATATTTTATATTTTATATTTTATATTTTATATTTTATATTTTATATTTTATATTTTATATTTTATATTTTATATTTTATATTTTATATTTTATATTTTATATTTTATATTTTATATTTTATATTTTATATTTTATATTTTATATTTTATATTTTATATTTTATATTTTATATTTTATATTTTATATTTTATATTTTATATTTTATATTTTATATTTTATATTTTATATTTTATATTTTATATTTTATATTTTATATTTTATATTTTATATTTTAGATCTAATTATATACATTTCTCTCATTATAACTTTTTTATTATAAAGACATGTTTTATAATCATGAATAGTAAATGTTTTACTGATTTTTTAACACCTTTTGCTTTTGATATTGGTCTACCATCTTCAATAGTAAAAAAGTATGTCTTAGGTTTAAGACATATTATTTCTTTCATTATTTTACTATTATTTTCGTCTTTCATCAAACCCACTAGTTTACAATTATTTTGATTATATCCAAATATATTAGGATACTCATAACTATAATAATATAATAGTTTGGCGCCACCTTTCCATAAGAACTTTGGCCGAGCTCTCTCACCATTTTGAGCTGTGCGTGTTATATTTGTAGTCAAAGTGGTGGGACTTACAATTTATTGCCGAATCCGAACGGCGGATGAGAGCTTTTCATAGGTAATGGTTTTACTCTCGTAGGTTAGCCATTTACTGACGAGAGGTAGTGCGGTATAGAAAAATGTTTCTAAGAAAAGATGTTGTTAGCCCCAGTCCAGGCTTGAAGTCGCAGTCCAACGCACTAACCACTGAGCTTTCGCGGCTACTCATAACTAGAAATGTCAAAAATATAATTTGATGGATCAGTTTTTTGAACATCTTCATAAATGTCTTTATAGAAATCAATAGTATTAACTTCAATTACAAGCGAGTCTGTATCCGTATATACTAAACGAATATTTGAATTAAATTTGTTTTTCAAGTAGTTATAATAAAAATCATACATTTTTAATTTTCACAGATCTAATACACAAAACCCTGTATATATTGTTTTTTTTAGCTTTACTCTGAGCTGTATGGATTCAATTATCACCACATTTTCATCCATAATGGTTTGACTATGAAAAGCCGCGGTAACTCAGTGATTAGTGCGTTTGACTGCGAGCCGAAAGGTCCCCGGTTCAAGTCTGGTTGTTAGCCCCAACATCTTTTCATAGAAACATTTTTCTATACCGCGCTACCTCTCGGCAGTAAATGGCAAACCTACGAGAGTAAAACATTGCCTATGAAAAGCTCTCACTCGCCGTTCGGATTCGGCAATAAACTGTAGGTCCCACCACTTTGAGTACAAATATAACACGCACAGCTCATAAATGGTGAGAGAGCTCGGCCTAAGTTCATATAGGACTGTAGTAGTGCCAAACTATTATTATATTTATGAAATGCTGGGCTTGCTATTAAAGCTCTTGCTTCTTTTACTTTTCCTAAATTCTCCCAGTTACATGAAATTTTGACATTCTTACTGCGTTATTCATAAGTTTATAAATTTTTTTTTCAAATTCATTTTTAGCTTTTGATCTCATAACAGTATTCAGATCGATATATTTTTTAAGCCAATAGCTGTTGAAACTCTAATACTCTGTGAACTTTTAATAAAATTAGGCCCTGTTTCAGACATTCTTGTACCATCATAAAATGGATTTTATATTGAGTCTTATGAGTTAAATCTGCAATTAATTTTGGTGCTCTAGATTTAGAAGAAGCAGGTGGTACTTCACTCTCTGGACCAAATGGGAAATCATTATGCATATCATGTATATTCTCAGGATAACTTAAGTCTACTTCGAAAATTAATCCTTTATCAGAACTCATTGATAATGATTTAATTTTTTCTGGTGTGAATGTTTTAATATCTTTTTCATCCAAAAATTTAAAATTTTTATATGGTAATGGTTGTGACATTGCATAACCATATAAATTATTTGCATCGAAATACATTAAATATTTTGATTTCTCTCTAGGATTAAATTCATGCATAAATTTATTATTGGCTTTAACATGTCTAACTAAACATTGAGTTAGACCTCCTCGAATGCCATCCTGTATAAATGTATACTTATCTATATGTATAAATGTATACTTATCTCATCATTTAACTTAATAGTTTTGGTTATTGATATAAAAACCTCTTTATCAATATCATTTAAATTTCTTAAAAATAAATGTAAATCATATTTGGATAAGTTATGAGTAAATACAGGAACATATTTAGTTGCTTTTGCTTTTAAATTACAATATTTTCCTGTATAATGACAATGATGTCTTACTTTTGAACTAATATTATTATCTAAACTATTTTTACGTATTATACATATCTTACATTCTATTAACGATTTCTTATTCATCTCCGTCATCTCGATGGGACGAATATTCGCAATTGTATTCCAATACAATTGTTTGATTTTAGTCAGTAGCGTCTCTATTAAAACTTTGGAGCAATCACTTCCTACAATGAATAAACAGTAAAAATGTATAGAATACGTTTGATTATTCTCAGTTTATATTTACCTATATATGTTTTCATTCATCAAACTTGTCATCATAGGCTCCTTTCATATACCATGAAAAAGCACAAGGTACATGTTCCTGTATTGGTGAAGGAATTTAAAGGATCTGGCGTACATCCTGCTAACGGTACTAGCAATGATTCGAAATCCAGATAGAAAGTATATGGAACTTGTAATGTTTTTTCAAAACCATTAAATTTAATTTTGTTGTCTTAAGTAAGTTATTTTTTGTTTACATGATGATTTATGCTTTTCTAAATATGCTTCGGAATTTAATTGAAGTATGCAATTATTACATACAAATAATTTATGATTTCTTTTACGTGACTGTGTACTAATAAGACGACTTATGTCTCTAATCCATATGTAATGAGTACTTGTCTCGTTTTCACAAAATAGAATATTAATATGTATTGGTTGTTCATTTTTATACCCTACACCTATGAGGTACAGGGTATATTAATTTGTCTTATATACTGGTCCCAGTATTTCATATTTATTTATATTAACTTCATTATACATAAATATGTGTATGCTAATTGAGTTTTGTAGTTCGAATATTTTCGTATTCTTCACTTTGTGAGGGAATTCTATTCCAGTAATATCACCAGTAATATCCTCTATTCCATAAGATTGTATTCGAGATGGATTTTTGATATTTGAATACATAAGAGCTGATATAATTGCCCATTTAAAACAGTAAATGTTATTATTATGAACATTTACACAAGCTTTTTTATTTTGTATGCATTGAGGAAGTTCAAAATAGTTCAGTCCTCTTAATGGCATGTACTGATTGATGTTAACTTCAATTTTATTAATTTTTGTTAAATACCAACCACTATCTCTTTCTTGAAATACATCCATTTTTGTATTATTATATCCTTCATATCTAAAATAGCCGTACTGATGCCACTCTCTGATATTAATGTAAACTGTTTAGTTATATGGGACATAACTGATATTTTAAATTCATCATCTCCATTTTCAGGTTTAACAGGAAGAATATATTCTCCGGAAACTTCAACATAAAATTTTATTGATTTTTTTGATAATAATTCACGTTTTAGTAATTTTTCTCAAGTATACTTTTATATTTAATTCTCCTTCGTCACCATTATATAGAAGACATAATTGCATACATTTTGTTTGAATGCATTTTTATTAGCTTAAAACCATCTTTACCATCCTTCTGAGCGAATTTTTTAGGTAAATTTGTTCTTATATGAGCTTTCCATAAAGATTTATGAACGAAACTATTGCAGAATATACAATTAATTGTTTCATTGCTAGTTTATGGTCCATCATTATCCATTACCGGTTCCACCTGTAGTTTTGTCTTGTTGATATATAGCTCCTGATCATGTTTCGATAAATGAACTTTTAAATTGTATTCCCTTGAGAATGTTTTATTACATTTTTTACATGTAAAGTTTTTATTGTCATGTACATTTTGGATGTGTCTTTTCAAATCAATATTTATAATATCACCAGTAATATCCTCTATTCCATAAGATTGTATTCGAGATGGATTTTTGATATATTAATACCTAAGAGCTGAATAATTGCCCATTTAAAACAGTAAATGTCATTATTATGAACATTAGACCTTTTCAAATTATATACCTTCCCGTAGGACTTTTCACACATTTCACACCGAACATTTTAAAATATGTTTTTGGATACGTTGGATTGAAGTGATAGATATACACTAAATATTGTTATTTAACTTCAAATCAACATTACCTACCATCAATATTTTTGCTGACTTATTAAAATTTTATTTTTTTTTTTGCATAGTAGGGATATCTCTAATTACTTAATAAAATATAAAAAACGAAGTTGTTATAAAATGTACAAAAATTATGAAATCGTATTCTGAATTTTATTGACTTCCGGTGTATTCCTCTAGATATACTTTAAATTTTGCTGAATTCAAATTTTTATATTCAGTTAAATATATATCATATTACATACTTTGATGTGTAAAGGATATAATAAAGGATAATATAATAACAATGGATATAATAATAAATTTTAATCGTTTTCACACTTTTAATATATAAACATCAAAAAATGGAGTGTGAATTTGCCCCCATTTAAAATTCTCGACCAGAAACAATCTGAAGCGGCATATCCTGCGAAAACATAATTTTTCGAATACAAAGGCAAAAACTTATACTTGTAAGTAAATAACTAAATATATTTTTTAAAATTATTTTTTATTAATAATAAACATTTTATTAACAGTAAATCCTCAAATTGAAATAATAGAAGTCGTAACACTGCCGCCAGTAAATTTGATAGATGTTGGAATTAGGGAAGGTTTGCTAGATGATGGACTAGATCATCTATTTCTTAACTTAGACGATCCGAGGATGTTAAATGCGGATCGTCATTATTGTAATTTAATGGACGATGATGATGATAATATTTTATTAAACGCTCTACTGTGTTTTGAGCAGATAATGCACTCATAAGTTTTTATTAATTATTTTTTATATTGTTTAAAATCGTTTTAAGAATAAATAAATAAACAATATGTATGTATTTAAATATTTTATTTAAAAATGAATATAATTAAAAGTAAGTATATAGATACGTTTTTATTCGTAACGTAAATCGAATAGAGCCATCCCCATTACTTCTGATTGTCGTCCTCTAAAAATAATAGACCACTTCTCATTTATATTATATAAATATGGATCATCGGTTTCAACTTTTCTAGAAATTCTTGCTAGTAGATAAAACCATCTATTGTCTGTTAGATGTACAATTATTTTGTTCCATTAATTGTGTTTTTCCATTCAAATTTAGAAATCCTGAATTCCTGATCAATGGGCAAGTTATCTACTCTAATGTATGTAGAGAGGTTTCCTTTTGCTAAACTAATAATTTCAGCGAAATCCTTAAAATAATAAAAATATATAAATTAATAAATACAAAAAATTAAAAATCTTACCATATTTTTGTTCCTATCAAATTGTAATGTAGACGATAAATAACTTTAATTCAAATTTCGATCCATTTATATATAATGGATATCTCTTTAAAATGAGTTAAAAAGATAATTCCATTAGTATAAATATACTCAATTAAAATTTTAAAGAGAGTATATACAATTTGAATCAAGAAAAAACTAAATAAAATTAAACATGTTTTAACATGATCAATCTTTAAAACTTATAGTATGTTGTTTAAAAATTGATCCCAATGGAGCCTTATTGCTCCATGCAAATTTGAATAAAAATGATCCCAATGGAGCCTTATGGCCCATTCATACATATAAGCAAATTAAACGAATTAAATGACCATGACTTTGTAGAATAAAAATATACTACAATATCCATGATAGTAAAATTCACTTTAAATTAAATATGTGTCAATGCATTAATGCAGAAGTGCATTTACCTGTTTACAATAAAAAAATTACCCACCAAAAAATATATGTCTAATAATAACATTCATTCATATAGCCATGTTTTAAATTACAATCTTCGTTCCTCAACTCTCTTGTTCCTCAACTCTCTTGATGATCATCAAGTATAAAACTGAAATTTTAATTGCTTCTATAACATATACAACAACAAAATTATTACGTACATATATGTACGTTTATAAATATTGCCATTAAAAATGCTTACTCCAAAATAATTATCCCAACAACAATATGAGTACATATTTACTCTTTACGGCTGCATGCCAATGGAGCCTTATGGCCCATTCATACATATAAGCAAATTAAACGAATTAAATGACCATGACTTTGTAGAATAAAAATATACTACAATATCCATGATAGTAAAATTCACTTTAAATTAAATATGTGTCAATGCATTAATGCAGAAGTGCATTTACCTGTTTACAATAAAAAAATTACCCACCAAAAAATATATGTCTAATAATAACATTCATTCATATAGCCATGTTTTAAATTACAATCTTCGTTCCTCAACTCTCTTGTTCCTCAACTCTCTTGATGATCATCAAGTATAAAACTGAAATTTTAATTGCTTCTATAACATATACAACAACAAAATTATTACGTACATATATGTACGTTTATAAATATTGCCATTAAAAATGCTTACTCCAAAATAATTATCCCAACAACAATATGAGTACATATTTACTCTTTACGGCTGCATGCCTTCATAACATACATATAATATTGTTACGAAAAGAGGTAATTTGCTCCACTCTGCAAGCAATCAACAATAATAAATGAGACGCAAAACAATTCAGCGCACTAAGCAATGTGTTAGAAAGAGACGGAAGATCATTCAGCGCACTATGCAATGTGCGAGAAAGAGATGGAAAATCAGCACATTAAAACACATGAGTGCGAAGGAGATGACAATAGCATGCGTCAGTCACGAAACGAGTAGAAGGTTCTCTAAACAAGTCGAAGCATGTCGAAACGTGTCGAACTGATGCCTGCAGTATATAAGACCGCGCATCTGAGGCACTGTACTTCAGTTGTGATTTAATAGTGAACTAGTGCGTCTCGTGAGTGAACATTGTAAAGTAATTCATCAGTTGATATAAGTGATTATTCTTTTAGCTGTTATTTAAATTAATAAAGTTAATTAATACTAGTTGAAATAATACTAGTTAAAATCAAATATAAGTGCGTTTTTATTTTGTACACAATCCAGCGATACGAACTCGTAGAACAGTTTTCCGTAGACTGAATTTTCGTAACAATATATATGTATGTATCAACATTAACAACATAAGTTAAAATGTCATCCCAATGGCTCCATGCCATTATAATGTATATAGTATACATATAATACACCTGAAATTATACTAACAACTACTCTGTTACAAATTGATCCTTATTGAAAACAATAACAACTCCTCTGTTAAAAAATTATTCGAACTGAAATACACTAACAACTACTCTGTTAAAAAAGGATCCCTATTGCAAAACAATAACAACATCTCTCTTAAAAAATGACCCTCATGGCGCCTTATGGCTCCATGGAGCCCATTGAGCCAGAAATGGCGCAAACGTACTACTTATATTTTATATTTTATATTTTATATTTTATATTTTATATTTTATATTTTATATTTTATATTTTATATTTTATATTTTATATTTTATATTTTATATTTTATATTTTATATTTTATATTTTATATTTTATATTTTATATTTTATATTTTATATTTTATATTTTATATTTTATATTTTATATTTTATATTTTATATTTTATATTTTATATTTTATATTTTATATTTTATATTTTATATTTTATATTTTATATTTTATATTTTATATTTTATATTTTATATTTTATATTTTATATTTTATATTTTATATTTTATATTTTATATTTTATATTTTATATTTTATATTTTATATTTTATATTTTATATTTTATATTTTATATTTTATATTTTATATTTTATATTTTATATTTTATATTTTATATTTTATATTTTATATTTTATATTTTATATTTTATATTTTATATTTTATATTTTATATTTTATATTTTATATTTTATATTTTATATTTTATATTTTATATTTTATATTTTATATTTTATATTTTATATTTTATATTTTATATTTTATATTTTATATTTTATATTTTATATTTTATATTTTATATTTTATATTTTATATTTTATATTTTATATTTTATATTTTATATTTTATATTTTATATTTTATATTTTATATTTTATATTTTATATTTTATATTTTATATTTTATATTTTATATTTTATATTTTATATTTTATATTTTATATTTTATATTTTATATTTTATATTTTATATTTTATATTTTATATTTTATATTTTATATTTTATATTTTATATTTTATATTTTATATTTTATATTTTATATTTTATATTTTATATTTTATATTTTATATTTTATATTTTATATTTTATATTTTATATTTTATATTTTATATTTTATATTTTATATTTTATATTTTATATTTTATATTTTATATTTTATATTTTATATTTTATATTTTATATTTTATATTTTATATTTTATATTTTATATTTTATATTTTATATTTTATATTTTATATTTTATATTTTATATTTTATATTTTATATTTTATATTTTATATTTTATATTTTATATTTTATATTTTATATTTTATATTTTATATTTTATATTTTATATTTTATATTTTATATTTTATATTTTATATTTTATATTTTATATTTTATATTTTATATTTTATATTTTATATTTTATATTTTATATTTTATATTTTATATTTTATATTTTATATTTTATATTTTATATTTTATATTTTATATTTTATATTTTATATTTTATATTTTATATTTTATATTTTATATTTTATATTTTATATTTTATATTTTATATTTTATATTTTATATTTTATATTTTATATTTTATATTTTATATTTTATATTTTATATTTTATATTTTATATTTTATATTTTATATTTTATATTTTATATTTTATATTTTATATTTTATATTTTATATTTTATATTTTATATTTTATATTTTATATTTTATATTTTATATTTTATATTTTATATTTTATATTTTATATTTTATATTTTATATTTTATATTTTATATTTTATATTTTATATTTTATATTTTATATTTTATATTTTATATTTTATATTTTATATTTTATATTTTATATTTTATATTTTATATTTTATATTTTATATTTTATATTTTATATTTTATATTTTATATTTTATATTTTATATTTTATATTTTATATTTTATATTTTATATTTTATATTTTATATTTTATATTTTATATTTTATATTTTATATTTTATATTTTATATTTTATATTTTATATTTTATATTTTATATTTTATATTTTATATTTTATATTTTATATTTTATATTTTATATTTTATATTTTATATTTTATATTTTATATTTTATATTTTATATTTTATATTTTATATTTTATATTTTATATTTTATATTTTATATTTTATATTTTATATTTTATATTTTATATTTTATATTTTATATTTTATATTTTATATTTTATATTTTATATTTTATATTTTATATTTTATATTTTATATTTTATATTTTATATTTTATATTTTATATTTTATATTTTATATTTTATATTTTATATTTTATATTTTATATTTTATATTTTATATTTTATATTTTATATTTTATATTTTATATTTTATATTTTATATTTTATATTTTATATTTTATATTTTATATTTTATATTTTATATTTTATATTTTATATTTTATATTTTATATTTTATATTTTATATTTTATATTTTATATTTTATATTTTATATTTTATATTTTATATTTTATATTTTATATTTTATATTTTATATTTTATATTTTATATTTTATATTTTATATTTTATATTTTATATTTTATATTTTATATTTTATATTTTATATTTTATATTTTATATTTTATATTTTATATTTTATATTTTATATTTTATATTTTATATTTTATATTTTATATTTTATATTTTATATTTTATATTTTATATTTTATATTTTATATTTTATATTTTATATTTTATATTTTATATTTTATATTTTATATTTTATATTTTATATTTTATATTTTATATTTTATATTTTATATTTTATATTTTATATTTTATATTTTATATTTTATATTTTATATTTTATATTTTATATTTTATATTTTATATTTTATATTTTATATTTTATATTTTATATTTGGATACCTACGGATACACTATCTAATGCAAAGTGGTTTTCCACGTTGGACTTGCAAAACGGTTACTGGCATGTAGAAATCGATAAGAGAGATCGTGAGAAGACCGCATTCAGTACTGGAGATTTACTATGGCAATTTCTGGTAATGCCCAGCAACATTCGAGCGGTTAATGGAGCACGTATTAAAAGGTTCACACTTGAAAACAGGTTATAGGCAAGAATTTCAACGAACATCGAAGAAATCTAGAAGAATTATTCCTTCGATTGAAATGTGTGGGTCTACTACTTACCCCAAAGAAATGCTCACTTTTCAAGAAAGAAGTCAAGTATCTGGGTCATCGAGTTACCACGGAAGGCGTTCATATCGATGAAAATAAAATAGTTGCAGTAAAGAAGTGGCCCAGGCCGCAAAATTTACATGACCTACGAAGTTTCTTGGGGCTATGTACATACTACAGACGATATGTTCCAGTTTTGCCAATTTTGCTAGTCTTTATGAGTTGACAAAAAAGAACCGCGCATTTCAATAGGGCGATGATCAAAAAAGGGCATTTTTGAAATTACAAGATCTACTGTGCTCGGCACCAATTCTTGCGTATCCAATTTCAGGTGAAAAATTTATACTTGATACGGATGCAAGTGGGTACGGAGGCGGACCAGGGAGCTTCCTGCTGTAATCGAAAGTGTGAAAAAAGTCCACAAATATCTTTAAGGACAACAGTTTCAGTTGAGAACCGATCACGCCGCACTGAGATGGTTACTTCAGTTCAAAGACCCAGAAGGCCAAATAGCGCGTTGGATAGAGCGATTACAGAGCAACGATTTCACCATCGGACATCGTAAACGAGGTCATAATAGATATGCAGGTGCTCTGTCACGACGTCCTTGTAAACATGAATGCAGACATTGTCTAAGAGCAGAAGGAAAAGAAAACATAATTGATATTCGTTTGCTGAATGTTTTACCCGATGAAAAATAGACTGCGGAACTAATCCAAATTGTTCAACGAAGTGATACCGATCTTACAAAAATTATGCTCTTCAAGGAACAGCAAAAAAAACCTCATGGGAAGATATAGCAACCGACAGTCCAATAACTAAAGCTTACTGGACAAAGTGGCAGAGGTTAAAGGTTCAAGATGGTTGCTTATATCGTGTATGGGAAAATGAAGATGGCACCTCCGCTCGAAGTTTGATTGTTGTTCCCAAGTCAAAAATAAAAAAAGATACTAGCGGAATAGCATGGGGGTAGAGATGGTAAATTGTGTTGGATGCCAAGAGTCAGTCGCCGACTAGATTCGCAGTTGTCAGCAATGTGTACCAGCAAAAGGACCAACCGTCAGAACGTATCGCCATGGATGTCCCCGGACCATTTCCAATCAGTGGTGCGGGTAATAAGTAATAAGTAAGTGGCCTGAAGTGTATCCCATGATGAATCAAGAAGCCATAACAGTTGCGAATGCATTAGTTAACAACTGTGTAAGCCGATTTGGTGTACCTTTGGAATTGCATTCAGATCAAGGAACAAATTTCGAATCCGCTGTATTTAAAGAAGTATGCAAAGTCCTCAACATACACAAAACAAGCGTTAGAGGAGAAATGAAAAATAGTGCATTTAGAAAGGTAGTCGCCATATAGAGAGAGAGAGAATTAACATCTGTTCGGGACGAACAGATTTAGTTGGAGGGCAGTGTTACGAAAAGAGGTAATTTGCTCCACTGTGCAAGTAATCAACAATAATAAATGAGACGCAAGACAATTCAGCGCACTAAGCAATGTGTTAAAAAGAGACGGAAGATCATTCATCGCACTATGCTTGTGCGAGAAAGAGATGGAAGATCAGCACATTGAATCACATGAGTGCGAGTTGAAATAATACTAGTTAAATCCAAATATTAGTGGTTTTATTTTATATACAATCCAGCGATACGAACTCGTAGAACAGTTTTCTGTAGACTGAATTTTCGTAACATTGGTGTCAGAAGTGGGATTGTGATACAAAATGGTTTAATTTGATCAACTTAAATTCCAAACAGTATGCAGATTCAACGAGTGACTTTATAGAAAAGTGCAAGATCGATGCCTTCGTTGACGGCATACGGAAACAAAACGTGCCACAGTGACAATGCCGAAAGTGACATTTACGGAAACTGTAACCACAGCGCTAAAGCAGGATACAGCAACTACGTTGTGCAGCCCAGCGCCAAAGGTCCTTAAAATAGATGTGGGGAATGAAGACCTACTTCAAGTTATTTGACAAGCATTAAAAAGTTGAGCTAAACCAGATCACACCGCTGTCAACCGAGACACCCAATTTAAAGGTAAATGCTACAACTGTGATACATATGGGCATATGGCACGTGACTATCGTTAAAAACGCAAGCGCTCAATAAATCAATCTGCGGATAATCATAAATTAACATAAATTTTAATCAGTTTTAAAAAAATAACATAAATTTTAATCAAGCTTTAAACTAAAACGAGTCAGTTTTGGGAGGCACGATCTGAATCCAATAAACGATTGCCCCAAAATCTCCATTTCACAAATTGCTCGAAAACCAAATAGCTTAACTGTCGAAGGACTCATTGATTGTACAGGATATATGGTAACATTGGATACGGGAGCTTCACACTCAATAATAAGAAGTAACCGTTTTAAGTAGGAAGTAGAGCCGCTTATTGGAATAGGATTGCAAACAGCTACAGGTGAAAAGGCCCCTTTCAAAGGATAGATTACCAAGAAAATCACGATTGGTACTACGACAGTTGAGCATGATTTTATAGTTGCGGAAATAGTAGACGAAATAATAATTGGCATGAACTTCATGATAAGGAACGTTTTCACACTAGATTTAACAAGGAACATTTTGAGTTATGCCAACACGGAGATCCAACTAAAAATTGATTGTGATTGTGAGCTCATAAAATATAGAAAAATACCACCTAATTCAGAAGCATTTGTTTGTGCGAAATTAATTGGAGATTGTGGGATAAGCAAGTTGTGGGCTATTGAAGCAAACGAAGAACATTACAAAAGTAATATAGTTGTAGGAAGAACACTTGCTGAGGAGGCGAAAGACAAAATTGTACCTATAAAAGTTCTCAATTTGGAAAACTCATCAATATTAATCAAAAAGGGAACAGTGATAGGCCAGTGTCAAGAGGCATCAGCAATTATAAATTCCGAATCAAATCCATCAAGGGACTATGCCACACCGCAAATAAACAAAAAAATTACTCACAGGTTTATAAATGAGTGGACGGAGGCTGCCAGAGAAAAGAGTCAAGTGCAAAAGCTAATTGATAAATATCGGTGTATATTTGCTGAAAAGGGCCAAAAGGATGCCAGAACTGCCATTGTAAAACATCGAATAGACACTGGTGATTCTAACCCAATTCGTCAAACACTAAGAAGGGTACCAATTGCGAAAAGAGACGAAGTATCACATTTGATTGAATAAATGCACACAAATGGCGTAGTGGAACCATCTGAGAGTCCATGGAGTAGTATTGGTGAAAAAGAAGGACGGTAGTACTCGGTTCTGCGTTGATTACCGAAAACTTAATGATGTCACTAAGAAAGTTAGTTATCCATTGCCCAGAATCGATGACACCTTGTATACTCTATCTAATGCTAAGTGGTTTTCGACGTTGGACTTGCAAAGCGGTTACTGGCAAGTAGAAATCGATAAGAAAGATCGTGAGAAGATCGCATTCAGGATTGGAGATGGTCTATGGCAATTTCTGGTAATGCCGTTTGAACATGCCTAGTATACCTTGATGACATAATTGTTATGGGCAAGGATTTCAACGAACATCTAAGAAATCTAGAGGAAGTATTCCATCGATTGAAAAGTGTGGGTCTACTACTTAGCCCAAAGAAATGCTCACTTTTCAAGAAAGAAGTCAAGTATCTGGGTCATCGAGTTACCACGGAAGGCGTGCATACGAAGAAGATAAAATAGTTGCAGTAAAGAAGTGGCCCAGGCCGCAAAATTTACATGACCTACGAAGTTTCTTGGGGCTATGTACATACTACAGACGATTTGTTCCAGGTTTTGCCAAAGTTGCTAGCAGTCTTTATGAGTTGACAAGAAAGAACCGCGCATTTCAATGGGGCGATGATCAAGAAAGGGCATTTTTGAAATTAAAAGATCCACTGTGCTCGGCACCAATTTTTGCGTATCCAATTCCAGGTGAAAAATTTATACTTGATACGGATGCAAGTGAATAAGGAGGCGGAGTTCTCTATCAAGTGATTAATGGACCAGAAAAAGCTTGTCCAAGCAAGAGCGAAATTACTATGTCATTAGGAGGGAGCTTTTTGCTGTAATCGAAAGTTTGAAAAATTTCCACAAATATCTTTACGGACAACATTTTCAGTTGAAAACCGATCACGCCGCACTGAGATGGTTACTTCAGTTCAAAGATCCAGAAGGCCAAATATCGCGTTGGATAGAGCGATTACAGAGCTACAATTTCACCATCGAACATCGTAAACGAGGTCATCATGGAAATGCAGATGCTCTGTCACAACGTCCTTGTAAACTTGAATGCAGACATTGTCTAAGAGATGAAGGAAAAGAAAACGTAATTGATATTCGTTTGCTGAATATTTTACCCGATTAAAAATGGACTCCGGAACAAATCCAAATTAATCAAAGAAGTGATACTGATCTTACATAAACCATGAAGCTTACTGAACAAAGTGGCAGAGCTTAAAGCTACAAGATGGTTGCCTATATCGTGTATGGGCAAATGAAGATGGCACCTCCGCTCGAAGTTTGATTGTTATTCCCAAGTCAAAAATAAAAGAGATATTAGCGGAATACCATGGATGATCTAGTGGTGCTCATTTGGGCATTAATAAAACGGTTGAGAAGGTAAAGAAACTATTTTATGAGGTTGGATGCTAGAGTCAGTCGCCGTCTGGATTCGCAGTTGTCAGCAATGTGTACCAGCAAAAGGACCAACAGTCAGAACGTATCGGCATGGATGTCGCCGGACCATTTCCAATCTGTGATGCGGGTAATAAGTATGTGCTTGTCGTCATCGACTACTTCAGCAAGTGGCCTGAAGTGTGTCCCATGCCGAATCAAGAAGCCATAACAGTTGCGGATGCATTAGTTAATAACCGTGTAAGCCGTTTTGGTGTACCTATGGAATTGCATTCAGATCAAGGAAGAAATTTCGAATCCACTGTAATTAAAGAAGTATGCAAAGTCCTCAACATACACAAAACACGAACAACGCCATTGTACCCGCAATCTGATGGCGTGGTGAAGAGATTCAATCTGACTTTGGAAGAGAATCTCAAAAGTGGTTGATAAAAATCAAAAAGATCAGGATACACACATACCACTATCCCTCATGGCTTATCGAACGGCGGTTCATGATACCATAGCAAAATTGTTTTTGGAACAGACTTAAGATTACCTGCGGATTTAAAGTTTGTGCGAGTCCTTCAGCTGGAATTCCTGTCCACGATTATGTTTTCAGAAAGAGATAAGAAATGACACAATTTGCGAGTGATAAGATAAGGGCAGAAACGACTTGCGCACAAATTCGAGGGATTTACGGAAGGAGAACTTGTTTTGCTCTATAACCCACAAAGGAAGAAAGGTTTATCCCCTAAGCTACTTACACACTGGGAAGGCACATACAATTAAATGAATTAACGATGTCGTGTATCGGATTCAGAATACTGCAGGCGTTAGACCAAAAATGAGAGTAGTAAATTTAGAAAGGTGGCGCCGTATAGCGAGAGAGAGGAATAACATATGTTCGGGACGAACAGTATTACGAAAAGAGGTAATTTGTGCCACTGTGCAAGCAACCAGTGAGACGCAAGACAATTCAGCGCACTAAGCAATGTGTTAGAAAGAGACGAAAGATCATTCATCGCACTAAGCAATGAGCGAGTAATAAGTATGTGCTTGTCGTCATCGACTACTTCAGCAAGTGGCCTGAAGTGTGTCCCATGCCGAATCAAGAAGCCATAACAGTTGCGGATGCATTAGTTAATAACCGTGTAAGCCGTTTTGGTGTACCTATGGAATTGCATTCAGATCAAGGAAGAAATTTCGAATCCACTGTAATTAAAGAAGTATGCAAAGTCCTCAACATACACAAAACACGAACAACGCCATTGTACCCGCAATCTGATGGCGTGGTGAAGAGATTCAATCTGACTTTGGAAGAGAATCTCAGAAAAGTGGTTGATAAAAATCAAAAAGATCAGGATACACACATACCACTATCCCTCATGGCTTATCGAACGGCGGTTCATGATACCATAGCAAAATTGTTTTTGGAACAGACTTAAGATTACCTGCGGATTTAAAGTTTGTGCGAGTCCTTCAGCTGGAATTCCTGTCCACGATTATGTTTTCAGAAAGAGATAAGAAATGACACAATTTGCGAGTGATAAGATAAGGGCAGAAACGACTTGCGCACAAATTCGAGGGATTTACGGAAGGAGAACTTGTTTTTCTCTATAACCCACAAAGGAAGAAAGGTTTATCCCCTAAGCTACTTACACACTGGGAAGGCACATACAATTAAATGAATTAACGATGTCGTGTATCGGATTCAGAATACTGCAGGCGTTAGACCAAAAATGAGAGTAGTAAATTTAGAAAGGTGGCGCCGTATAGCGAGAGAGAGGAATAACATATGTTCGGGACGAACAGTATTACGAAAAGAGGTAATTTGTGCCACTGTGCAAGCAACCAGTGAGACGCAAGACAATTCAGCGCACTAAGCAATGTGTTAGAAAGAGACGAAAGATCATTCATCGCACTAAGCAATGAGCGAGAAAGAGATGGAAGATAATCACATTGAAACACGTGAGTGCGAATGAGATGCCAATAGCATGCGTCATTCACGAAACGAATAGAAGGTTCTGTCGAAGCTTGTAGAAATGTGTCGAACTGATGCATGCAGTATATAAGGGAGCCGCATCTGATGTACAGCACTTTAGTTGTGATTTGATATTGAAATAGTGCATCTCGTGAGTAAACATTGTTAAGCTAAATTGCATAAATTCAGCAGTTTATATAATAGTTTGGCACTACAGTTCTATAAGAACTTAGGCCGAGCTCTCTCACCATTTTGAGCTGTGCGTGTTATATTTGTACTCAAAGTTGTGGGACCTACAGTTTATTGCCGAATCCGAACGGCGGGAGTTAAATGTTTTTGAATATATTTATTGAATGACCCTTATGGTTCAGTGTTGATCTTAAGACGACTTACTTGCTAAGTACAGACTTACAATCTAGTTTATAAATACAATAATAAATGTTCACATCATCATTTTTTGAGGAGAGCGTTAAGTCACAGACAAAAAAATAGATATCCAATTTACAGTGTATTTTGACACCTGCATCGCAGTTTGTGGGAAACCCTTATCAATTGCGATGAGACACCATTATACACCGTAGCGTGGGAAACTATTTTGGCTGAGACGTAACTTCTCCCCCCTTTATCTTGAGATACTCCTGGATCTCATATAAATTATTTTTTTTTTTAATTGTTTTCATTGTATTTCGTTAGAATATCTTTTAATGGTATTGATTCATTTTCTTCTTTTGTTATTGAAGTTACAATTTTTATTTTGTTTTTTGATTTATTCATATAAACTAATATAACCGTAATTCCTATCAAGAAAAGTATTATGGTTGTTATATTTAATCCATAAGAAATGTTCTTGTGAAATTTTAATTCTTCGGTTATATCAATATTATCAATATTGTTAAAAGAAAAATTATTAAAAGAGATGCTTTTTATTGTGCTATTAATTAATCCATCACTTGGATAGAAATATTTATTCTCTATGGTGTCTTTTTGATTATAAAAACTTTATCAAATAGTTTTATTTCACAATTAGAAAAGGTAATAAAATTATTTTTGGACAGAACTATTTTTCTGTCATCACAATTTTGTAACATTTTTATTTTATGAGCATTCTTAATTAGAAGTACTCCATTATCTACATTTTCGATCGTAGTTTTATTATTGTATCTATGTTTACAATTATTATTCCATATACAATTATTGCTTATTTTAAGATCACTTAACAATGTGTCCTCTTTATATGTATACATTTTATCTTCAATTTGAATTATTTTCTCATTGGTTTCTTCTATTTCTATGTAATTTGTATTAGGTAAAGGCATTATTATTTTTAAATCTAATTGTAGAAAATTACGTGGAATCTTAATTGCTATTATTAACATTTATCTTTATATTTTAATATTCCAACTTTAATTAATTTTAGTTTAAAGAAATTTTTTTGGTACATTTCAATCGCTTCTGCTGTTAAAATATTTGGGTGAAATATCTGATGTTTTGCGGAAGCAACATTATCTTGTATTTGATTTACTTTAGTTGCTAAGTATCTTAATTTTTGCATCTGATCTAAATACAACAATTGTCGCAGCAATCTACTATTAATTTTTTTTATTTCTTCTAATGATTCTGTTATTTTTTTTTCTATCTTCCTCCACTGCATTTTTAATTACTGTGAGAGATGCGTTAAAATTTGTATTAATGACTATTTGCTTGTTAAGTGTGTTTATAGCATTATGGTTGTTTTGATCTATCGTATCTAAATGGTCTAAAATTTCTACTCTGTCATTGTCGTCCATGGTACCAAAAAGCCATTTATGAGCGGAACCTACAAAATTAACTAAACCTCTCTTTTTCCTATATCCATTTGGAGTAATTGATTTTATTTTGGATTTAATAATTTCTATTTCTGTTCTAATCATATTTTTATTGTCGATATCTATATGGTCAATATTAGCTTCAATTGTTAATAGTATTTTCATTATATCATTAATGTCGATAATATGCAAGACAGTGGTGGTTTGATTCGTTATTTCGACTTGTCCAATCTTTACTTGTATATATCCAGCTTCTTCATGTATTGGGTTGACTTGTAACGTTGTTTGACATGGTAGGACCATCATTATTAATATTATTGTTAAGAGACCCTGAAAATTTAAAAGGTTTTTTAATATTTACTGTGTGGACATTTTCTAGTGAATATTTTCTATATTTAGGTTGCTCCTTATGTCTTAAATTGGCGTAATTTTTAATGAATCCCTCTTCTCTTGCTTCTTGATAATCTTCTCTATTTTCATTTTGTTTGGCTAACATACTTAATTTTGATTTTTCTAACCTTTCTTTTATTACTTTGTGGTCAACTGTTTTATTTTGCACTTCGATTGGTGTAGCCTTTATTGTTGAGTGATGGCTATTATTGTAGAATCTAATTGCTTTTAGCATTTGGGTTTTAGTTGGTAATTTTTCTTCTAAATTCAAGCTTCTAATTCTTTCTGTTAAAGTATTGTTTAATCTTTCAATATCAGAATTTCCTGTGTGGCTATTCGGTTTTGTAATGTGGTATTCTATATGTTCTTGTTCTAAAAAATCTAATACGTTTCTAGAATTAAATTCATTATCAAAAACAATTTTTTTTATTATTCCTTTAATTGCTAAAAATGTTCGTATTTTTTGGACAATTGTTTGGTTATTCTTATCTTTTAAAGGAAAGCTTATTGCGTGTTTAGAGAATTTATCTATAAAAATTATAAAGTTTTGTTTATTGTTTACGTAAGTATCTACATGGATGATTTCAGAAGTTGTAGAAGGTGATTCTGTTAAATAAAATTTATTCTTTATAGGGTTTCGATCGTATTTTGCGCAAGTACAAATATCGCAATTATTAATTATCTCATGAATTTTTATTTTTAATTTTGGGTGATAAATTTTGTGTTTGATGCCCTCATAAGTTGCAATAATACCTGAATGTCCAGTTTCATGTTTATGAAATAAAGAAATTTGTTTAGCTAAAGTTTTTTCATCTTCTATATCTTTAGCAAATAAACTACATTTAACAAATGATAAATTTTTATTGTTTGAAAAAATATGAATTAGTCTTTTCTGTAAGATATTATATTCGTGATCATTTACTTCAGAATAAATGCCTATTTTGCCTTTTGTTATATGTCTTCGGACAATATTAACTACATTATTAGTAACAAGGTCTTGTTGATCAATAAATATTCTTTTGTTTTTAAAAATATTTATGTACTATATTTCCTTATTTTGTTTTAAAATTATTTGTGTTTTGAATCGGTTTACAACCGTATTTAGAATAGAAAAATGTTCATTTAAATTTTCCTCCTGGGAATGAATTGTTTGAACTGCTAAAGAATTTTCAGATTCATTATCTTCATAATCTCTAGTGTTTATATTTTGAACATTTTCGTTAAAAAAGTTATTTAATGGAATTCCCAAATTTTCGGAATCCATAACATTTATTTCATTAGTATTGTCGTTAATTCTGCTTAAAAAGTCAGCAATTTTATTTTGTTTTCCTTTAAGGTAATCAATTTTTATATTATATTCGCCAAGTGAAATTAACCATCGTTGTAATCGAGGATTAATATCTTTTCCGGAATTTTTAGCATATAACCATTTTAGAGGTTCATGGTCAGTAAGTATTTCAAATTGTTGTCCATAAAGATAGGGGCGATAATATTTAGTTGCCCATACTATTGCAAATAGTTCCTTTTCAATAGTGGAATAATTTTGTTCATGAACATTTAATGTTCTTGACGCAAAACAAATTGGATGTCCGTCCTGGCATAAAACTGCACCAAGCGCAGCATTACTAGCATCAGTATATAATTGAAGTTTTTTATTAAAATTTGGATATCTAAGAATAGGCGGATTAGTTAGAATATCCTTGAGTTTTTCAAATGCTGCAATATAGTTTGGATCATTAATATTAATTTTAACGTTTTTCTTAAGATAATTTGTCATTGGACCTGCTATTTTAGAGTAATTTTTGATAAATTTTCTATAGAATCCTGTTACTCCCAAAAATGATTTAATCTGTTTTTGAGTGGTAGGTAATTTTAATAATTGAATGCTCTGAATTTTCTTTGGATTAGGTTTTACTCCTTCTGAAGTAAGAATGTGACCCAAAAATTCAGTTTCTTTTCTTAAGAAATTACATTTATCAATCTGTATTTTAAGCCCAGCACTTTCTAATTTTTCAAATACTTTTTTTAAATTAATTACATGTTCCTGCAAAGAAGTGCTGAATATTAGAATGTCATCTAAAAAGACTACGCAAACTTTATTAATCAGGTCTTTCAAAACAAAATTCATCAGTCTTTGAAAGGTTGATGGTGCATTCTTCAATCCGAAAGGCATACGGACGAATTCGTAATTTATGATCTTATTTATTGCTTGTTTCTCTTCGAAGTTCAGATGGTCTAGATTTATTCTGCTTAAGTCACAAAAATCTATTGTACAAATTTCATTTAAACTGTATGGATATCTAATATTTTGAAATAAATTTTTTTGTTGATTGACGATCAGATACCCATTCTCTAGGTCAACCTTAGCATTAAGGGGAACCAGAAAATTTGTGCCAATAATGGCGTCGTATCTCTGACTTGAAAATTCTTCTTGGATGTTACCTATTTCCATTGCTTCATCATTATGTTGCAAATGTCTGTATTGATTAGAATTATTGTATTATTAGTATCACTATTTTGTTGGTATTGATTATAGTTGCTGTTATTATTTCTGTATTGTTCAGAGTTGTTGTTACCGTTAATTTGTAGATTTTGATTATAATTTCTGTTATTATGTTCGTATTGTCCAGAGTTATTATTACTGTTATTATGTTGATTTTGATTATAGTTTCTGTTATTATATCTGTATTGTCCAGAGTTGTTGTTACCGTTATTTTGTTGATTTTGATTATAATTTCTGTTATTACATCGGTATTGTCCAGAGTTGTTGTTATCATTATTTTGTTGATTTGGATTATAATTTTTGTTATTATGTTCGTATTGTCCAGAGTTATTGTTTCTGTTATTTTGTTGATTTTGATTATAGTTTCTGTTATTTTGTTTATTTTGATTATAGTTTCTGTTATTATATCTGTATTGTCCATCGTTGTTGTTACCGTTATTTTGTTGATTTTGATTATAATTTTTCTTATTATCTCTGTTTTGTCCGAAGTTATTACCATTATTTTGTTTATTATTGTTAGCTAATTTTTTCTGTCTAATATCTATAGTTCTATTGTCATCTAATAACCTTAATTGGGTATATTTTCTAATTATATCGCTAAGCGATCCTTCCTGGTTTATGTGGGCTCGAATTTGCCCGTCGTTTTTCTCTAATGTGGCTTTTTATCGTCGTACAAATAAATTTCATTTATATCTATTTTATAATTTTGTACTATATGAAATAATTCTCTTAAACTACTTACTTTAATATTTCTACAAAAATTATATATTTCAGCATATGTCCTGTTTGGTTGGAGATGTTGTTTGAGCTTGGCCTTTACATCCTCCCACGTTGCGTTTTCCCCCAGCTCTTGTACGTAGTTTGCCGCTTCTCCCATAATTTTTTCGTTTATAATTATTTCCATAGCGTATTTGTGGAGAGTTGGGTTCCCTCTGCATAAGTTTGCAGTGAACTCAACTGATCGAACGAATGCAAAAAAATTTTGACCCTTGTAGAAAGGTTTTAAGCTTCTAAATTGGTTCAAAACATCTTTTGAACTTAAAGCCAGTAATTCATTTTGTTGCGTTTGCTGCTGGTGGTCCCGAACTAGTTGTTCTGCTGCTTGCTGTTGATGTTGTAGCAACAGTTGCTCCTGTTGTTGAATCTTTTGTTGCTGATGTAGTAGAAGTTGCTCTTGTTTTTGCACAACAGCTTTGAGCTGAATTGCTCTTTTATTCAATTCTTCTGTCATTTTGACCTCTTGAAAATTTCTGTTATGATCAAAATTGGTTTGTCTTTTTGACATAAAAAATGTTTTTATTGAAACTTTATGTTAGTTTGTATATATTGATTTGAGAGTTATTTTTTCACTTATTAATTTAGTTTTTACTTATTTATTAAATTAATGTTCACTTTATTTAATTTTATTAAAATTGTACGTATTTCGTTTTTTAAATAATTCTTCGGAATTATTTCCACTCCGTTTTTTAAATAATTCTTCTGAATTATTTCCACTCCGACTGCGCCAGTTAAATGTTTTTGAATATATTTATTGAATGAACCTTATGGTTCAGTGTTGATCTTAAGACTGACTTACTTGCTAATTACAGACTTACAATCTAGTTTATAAATATAATAATAAATGTTCACATCATCATTTTTTGAGGAGAGCGTTAAGTCACAGACAAAAAGATAGATATCCAATTTACAGTGTATTTTGACACCTGCATCGCAGTTTGTGGGAAACCCTTATCAACTGCGATGAGACACCATTATACACCGTAGCGTGGGAAACTATTTTGGCTGAGACGTAACTCGGGTGAGAGCTTTTCATAGGCAATGTTTTACTCTCGTAGGTTTGCCATTTACTGCCGAGAGGTAGCGCGGTATAGAAAAATGTTTCTATGAAAAGATGTTGTTAGCCCCAGTCCAGGCTTGAATCGGGGACCTTTCGGTTCGCAGTCCAACGCACTAACCACTGAGCTACCGCGGCTACATTATATAAGGCTACATTGATATAAGTGAGTATTCATTAAGTTGTTATTTAAATAAATAAAGTTAATTAATACTAGTTGAAATAATACTAGTAAAAACCAAATATTAGTGTGTTTTTATTTTGTACACAATCCAGCGATGCGAACTCGTAGAACAGTTTTCCGTACACTGAATATTTGTAACATTGGTGTCAGAAGTGGGATTGTGATACAAAATGGTTAAATTTGATCAACTTAAATTCCAAACAGCTCCAAGAAAATTCCAACAATATAGAACTGAAGCTTCTAGAATATTCCAACAAAATGGAACAGACAGTTCTTGAAAATTCCAATAAAATAGAGCAGAAACTTCAGGAAAATTCCGAACAGCTTCAAGTACAGCTTCTGGAAGATTCTAATACACTCCATGTTAAAGTGAACGAACTTGAGGCACATGTAAATGACATGGAAGTGAGTATGGATGACAAATTTCCAAAGTTGGAAAATAACGCTGATATCAAAAATAGGAAAATGGTTTCGACAAAAAGCTACAGAAAATAAAAGAAGATGTCAATTTACTACAGCTAAGTGGACCATCACTGCATGTTGTCAGTGGCACGAGGTTGGAATCGCCGATGTATGATGGAACCACAGCGTTCAACATTTTCAAGCTGCAATTTGAGACCACCGCAGTATGTAATCTATGGAACAATGAGAACAGCGTAGCCGCACTTATCGGTGCGCTAAAAGGAGGCGCAGTCGAAGTATTGTAGACTGTTCCCAAAAGCGATAGAAATAATTAAACAGCGGTTATGGCTGCATTGCAGAGCAAATATGGCAGTGATCACATGAAGCAGATCTACAGGATGGAACTGACGGTCCGAATACAACGAAATGGTGAAACATTGCAAGCGTATGCAACGGACGACGAGAGGCTTGAGCATTTGTCGTATGCAGATTCAACGAGTGCTTTTATAGAAACATGCAAGATCGATACCTTCGTTGATGACATACGTGATCCGGAAACAAAACGTGCCACAGTCACAATTCCGAAAATGACATTTACGGAAACTGTAGCCACAGCGCTAACACAAGAGTCAGCAACTAGTGTGTACCGCCCAGCGCCAAAGGTCCGTAAACTAGATGTGGAGAGTAAAGACCTACTTCAAGTAATTTGCCAAGCATTAGTGGAGCTAAACTAAGTGGAGCTAAACCAGATCACACGGCTGTCAACCGAGACACCCAATTTAAAGGTAAATGCTACAACAGTGATACATATGGGCATATGGCACGTGACTGTCGTAAAAAACGCAAGCGCTCAATAAATCAATCTGCGGATGAACCCACCTCTCGGCAGTAAATGGCAAACCTACGAGAGTAAACATTGCAATTAACTGTAGGTCCAACCACTATAAGTACAAATATAACACGCACAGCTCAAAATGGTGAGAGAGCTCGGCCTAAGTTCTTGTAGGACTGTAGTGCCAAACCATGGTTGAAGTATATACAGGTTAAGTCATCTTTCAAAATTACGGCGCCATTTACGTTTTTTTTGAAAACTGTTTGAAAGACTCAACATTTGTTTACGAAAAATTTAAAACAAAACATCAATGCTTTGTTTACAAATTTATAAAAAAATTAAAACTAAAAATTTAAAAATAAATGAATTTCAACATTTTCGTAATTTTCATGCTGTCTATGGGCTCCAGAAGAACACTGTTGTTTATAACAAAGTGATAAACTGAATTTGTGATGTGCAATTTTAATAAATTAGCCAAATTAAAGTGCAAAAAAAAAATAACCTTGAAATAAAGTTTAAATTGACAATTGTTGTATTTTGAAAATTTTCTTATTGACATTCTCAGCATAGTGTATGCCAACTAACTGTCTAGATGAACTAACCTGTATATAGTTCAACCATGTGCCAAACTATTATTATTATTTATTATCGCTCATAAAATATATAAAAATACCACCTAATTCAGAAGCAATTGTTTGGGCGAAATTAATTGGAGATTGTGGGATAAGCAAGTTGTGGGTTATTGAAGCAAACGAAGAACATTACAAAAGTTGGGCATATGGTTGTATAGTTGTAATATATAGACAAAATTGTACCTATAAGAGTTCTCAATTTGGAAAACTCATCAAAATTAATCAAAAAGGGAACAGTGATAGGCCAGTGTCAAGAGGCATCAGCAATTATAAATTCCGAGTCAAATCCATCAAGGGACTATGCCACACCGCAAATAAACAAAAAATGTACTCACAGGTTTATAAATGAGTGGACGGAGGCTGCCAGAGAAAAGAGTCAAGTGCAAAAGCTAATTGATAAATATTGGTGTATATTGCTGAAAAGGGCCAAAAAGATGGCAGAACTGTCATTTGCGAAAAGAGGAAGCATCACATGTGGTTGAAGAAATGCACACAAATAGCGTGGTGGAACCATCTGCGAGTCCATGGAGTAGCATTGGTGAAAAAGAAGGATGGTAGTACTCGGTTCTGCGTTGATTACCGAAAACTTAATGGTGTCACTAAGACTGATAGAGAAGATCCATTGCCCAGAATCGATGACACCCTGGATACACTATCTAATTCTAAGTGGTTTTCCACGTTGGACTTGCAAAGCGGTTACTGGCAAGTAGGAATCGATGAGAAAAATCGAGAGAAGACCGCATTCAGTACTGGAGATGGTATGGAAAAGTATATATATTCTTGATCAGCATGACCTCCTGAGTCGATTTAGCGATGTCCGTCTGTCTGTCAGTCTGTCTGTTGAAATCCCTACTACTTAAACAATTGAAGAGATTTGATAAATGAAATTCATATTTTAGATTACTTATATACCTACGCTGTATGTAGGCATATCGGTCCATTGTGACCTGTGATCTGACCATTTATATTCAAATAACTCATATAAAATTTGCATATACAGTTCAGTTTTACTGTATACGTGCTTAGGTAAACTTTTTTGGTGAAATATACATTGCCTTCACGCTCAAATACATGGAAATAATGTTTTCCCGCGAAACGAATTGTGGTTCCCAAAAAAAATCGAAATTCGGTACACCTATCCTTATGTAAATATGGGTATTAAATTAATGGAAATTCTTCAGCGATTGAAAGTTTGTAGTTATTTTCAGGATTTGTATACCCTGGTGACCTAAATACCACTTTGAATGGTAACCACACATATGTGTAATGTATTTATAGTCGCCTTAGACCGACTATAATTTTGATAATCCTAACTATCATAATAACACAAAATTTAAAATTTCCCATGTGATCTAACCTTCCCAATTGGTTTATATTTCAGTTGCCACTAGCTGGCATCGAGAACTCCTCACTCCGACGTTATAGTCCACTGCTCTACCCGTTAGGCTACAGATTCATATCCTTTTGTTTGAGATTGTTGCCTCAAAAACAAAATTTGTGAAATGTTCAATTTTTTCAATGTAATTTTCCAAAAAAAAAAAAAAAATCAATTTATTTTCATTTATTGTCGATGCGTCACAAATTTTAGGCATTTGATTCGAGATTGTGAATAAATGATCTGTAGCAAATGAGGTTGATAGCGTATCGGTGATAACTCAGGTCTTGTACCCGGGAGGAGTGGTTTCAAATCCCAGAAGAAACATTATTTTTTTAAAACAAACAAAATATGTATATCAATATTATACATATTATAGATTAAATAGGCGAATATAATTAAAAGGTTTTAGACAGTTCAATGATATTTTTAAATACGCATACTAATTAATAAAAACGTATTCGAAGTGAGTTAGGTTGCCTTAGGTTCCTTACAAAATATTCTTATAAAACTCTAATCATAAATGCAGAAAGTTTCCTTATGTATGAAAAACTCAACCTGATCTAATACTAAATAGGGTTTTCAGGGATATTTCATATTACAACACGATAATTTTTTAGTTTCAAATTACCACATCAATAAAAAGATAATACATATTTCCTCAAAAATTATATATTGTCACATTAACACTTTTAGAACTTCTACACATGTTTTAAAATCACAATATTTCAAACAAAACTTATAAATGAAATTGGCATATTTTTTCAAAAAAAAAGCCAAGTTAATTTTTTAAAGTCTTTAGTTTTCATATATTAATTTATTGCACTTCATTATTTATAAATTTTCCATGTTGTATCACAATAGAAAAAATGCAAAAACAAATACAAATAACAAGCACAAATTACATATTTTGTATTTTGTATGAAATAAGGAAACAAGTACACTATTATTAAAAAGTACGAAAATAAATACAAATGTAATTGATATGTATTAAAAATACATTTTTTTGAAACAAGTGTATAAATTGTATTAATTTTAATACATTATTTTTTTGAGTGCAAGATAATTAAAACCAGTTGGGAAGGTTAGATCACATGGCAAATTTTAAAGTAGGTGTTATTATGATAGTTAGTATTATCAAAATTATAGTCGGTCTAAGTCGACTATAAATACCCTACACATATGTGTGGTTACCAGTCAAAGTGGTATATAGGTCACAAGGGTATACGAATCCTGAAAATAACTACAAACTTTCAATCGCAGAAGAATTTCCATTCATTTGATATCCACATTTAAAAGAGGGTAGGTGTACCGAATTTCGATTTTTTTTTTATAACCACAAGTCGTTACGCCGGCAAACATTATATTCATGTATTTGAGCATGAGTCAATATATATTTGATCAAAAAAAGTTTACCTAAGCCCGTATACAGTAATATTGATCTGTAGATATTCATTTTATATGAGGTATTTGAACATAAGTGGTCGGTACTCAGGTCACAATAGACCGATCATGCCAATTTTCTTGTTCAGACAGATATACAGATAGATATATAAGTAATCTAAATCTAAAGTTTCAGTGTTCTATCCCTTCTACTTTTTCTGTAATCGTGATTTAAACAGACAAACAGAGGGACAAACAGACGGACAAACAGACGGACAGACAGAAGGACAGACGGACATCGTTAAATCGACTCAGGAGGTCATGCTGATCAAGAATATATATACTTTTCCATACCGGAGATGCTTCCATCTGGGAGTTACAAACGGCGTACCAAACTTTCATTCTTAGTGTAGGGTATAAAAATTACCGATGTCGTGTATCAGATTCAGAATACTGCAGGCGTTAGAGGAAAAATGAAAGTAGTACATTTAGAAAGGTTGGCGCCGTATCGAGAAAGAGAGGATTAACAACTGTTCGGGACAAACAGTGTTACGAAAAGAGGTAATTTGCTCCACTGTGCAAGTAATCAACAATAATAAATGAGGCGCAAGACAATTCACCGCACAATGTGTTAGAAAGAGACGAAAGATGAAACACATGAGTGCGAGTGAGACGCCAATAGCATGCGTCATACACAAAACGAGTAGAAGGTTCTCGAAACATGTCGAAACGTGTCGAACTGATGTATGCAGTATATAATGGAGTCGCATCTGAGTGAACGCAATTTATTTGTGATTTGATAGTGAACTAGTGCGTCTCGTGAATGAACATTGTTAAGCAAAATTGTATAAATTCAGCAGTTGATATAAGTGATTATTCTTTAAGTTTTTATTTAAATAAATAAAGTTAATTAATACTAGTTGAAATAATACTAGACAAAAGCAAATATTAGTGTGTTTTTATTTTGTGCACAATGCAGCGATACGAACTCGTACAATAGTTTTCCGTAGACTGAATTTTCGTAATATATATATATATATATATATATATATATATATATATATATATATATATATATATATATATATATATATATATATATATATATATATATATATATATATATATATATATATATATATATATATATATATATATATATATAGAGAGAGAGAGAGAGAAAATATTTAATATTTAATTCTAGATTTCATTTCATTTTTATTTTAAACATTTCATGTTTTTTTCTTCCCTCCTTTAGGGGCCATGGATGCGTTACGTTGGTCTCCTCAAGATTCCGAAAGAAAAATGAGCCTAGATTATTTTTCTTATTCGAAACATTGCTGGACATTGTCTTTATTTGCTTCTCTATACCCACACTACCTGCAAATGACATCTACCTGTAAACTCAACCTTCTCAGGGTTCCCAGCGTGTTCTCTTATGTTATTATCCCTATTTATAGTTTTAATTATTTTTAGTGTATTTCTAAAATGTCCCTACTACCTTTGTCAAGATTATTTCATGTTTTTTTTTCGCTTGACCAGTATTTGATCTAAACTAGTTCATATTCCTATATTCACTAGTTCTTTTATAATGTGTACATTGTATTCTGCCATAGGTGGTTAAATGATCGTCAATAAAGTCGCTTTCTTTGCAACTCCTTTCCTAGATAGCTCGTCTGCTCTTTAATTACCCATAATATGAATTAACTGGTACCCAGCACAGTTTTAAACCCCAGGTTTATGGTCTTAATATTACGCAATCCAACCGGACGTTTTTTTAAGGAAAAATTAAATTTTTTTACATATCCACGAATGTGCTTGCTAAAAATGAGAATTTAACTTGAAAAATCATTGCGAAATTTGTTCAACTTAAAAATTGCCAAAACTCTAGTAAAGTAGCAGAAAAATGCTGTTGGTTCGAATAAGTTGTGCGCAAAGTGAAAAGGAAGTTGGCCTCAAGTTGTACAAAGTTCAGAATGTCCCAAATCGGAATGCCACAAAAATCATTGACGCAATTAATAGAAGAAGAAAATTGCAGGCATAATTTGTAATTAAATATCAGTGTTTCAATATGGCCAACGAAAAACTTGCTGTTTCCGACTATTTTTGAACGCTCCGCTACCGAAGGGTTCCGAATAACAACGCCTCCACCACCTCCACGTTAGACACAGCAGCATTAGAGCTGCGAACCACCAGCGACCAGGCCTCAACCGGTCTAGCCGTGGGTGCTACGGGTTCTGATTTAGCAGGCATATAGAACTTCACTTAACTTAAATTTCAATGCATATACACAATCGACGAACGAACTCGCGTAGCGAAGAAATAAGAAACAACATTGTTTTTGTCTACTTTATTTTTGGAGTTGCATGTGCTTGTATTCGATTAACCGCTTCAAATGTCCTTATTTTTAAAATGCTTATATTATTTAGACTTGAAAAACAAGAAAAATATAAACACAAATCTTCATTAATGTTTACGTTCATAAATATTTTTCGCACTTTGCATTATTTTTTGTTGTATAGTATATAGTAATATCATAAATTCTTTTAAATTTCATTATTACCTTAAAAACATAAAAAATACCAGAGCCCGGGTAATACCCGGGTACTTCAAATACTCGAAAAACCCGGGTATTAAATGTTCGAGCTACCGGGTAGTTTGTTCGTTCGTTTGATCGAGTAGCTCGATTGCTCGTTCGTTGTTCGAGTAGCTCGATTGCTCGATCGTTGTTAGAGCTTCGAGTAGCTCGTTCGTTCGTTCGTTTGTTCGATTGACGATTGTTCATTTGATCGCTTGTTAATTTGTCTGTCCGTTCGTTTGCTTGATGTAGGAGTTGGTCGGAAGTGGTTGGAAAAATGTTGGTGGACAAAAGTGGGTGGGTGGGCAAAAGTGGGCGGAAAGTGATAAAAAGACCGAAAAAAATTTTATTGCAGACATCAAGGGAAATCGAATGGTACCACTCTCAGTGGTCCCTGACCCCCAAAAGGAGTGGTCCATGACACCCAAAAGGGGGTCAAAAACCCATTTATGACCCAACAAACTTTATTTCGGAAATCGATAGCGGACATCATTAGAAGGCTAATGGTTCCCTTTTGAGTGGTCGTTGACCCCCAAAAGGGAGTAAAAAACCCATTTATGACCCAAAATTTTTTATTTCGGAAATCGATAGCGGGCATCATTAGAAGGCTAATGGTACCCTTTGGAGTGGTCCAAAGGGGGTCAAAAACCCCATTTTCGAAAAAAAAATGTTTGCGGAAATAGATAGCTGACGTTAAGAAATGCATTTTGACATTCACAAAATATTTTTTTCGAAATTTTCCCCCCCTTTGGGAAGACCTGGACCACTCCAAAAGGTACCATTAGCCTTCTAATGATGTCCGCTATCGATTTCAGAAATAAATTTTTTTTGATCATAAATGGGTTTTTGACCCCCTTTTGGGGGTCATGGACCACTCCAAAGGGTACCATTAGCCTTCTAATGATGTCCCCTATCGATTTCCGAAATAAAAATTGTTGGGTCATAAATGGGTTTTTGACCCCCTTTTGGGGCTCAGGGACCACTCAAAAGGGTACCATTAGTCTTCTAATGAGGGTCGCTATCCATTTCCGCAATAAAATGTTGTTTGACAAAAAGTGTTTTTTACCCCATTTTGGGGGTCAGGGACCACTGAGAGTGGTACCATTCGATTTCCCTTGATGTCTGCTACCGATTTCTGCAATAAAATTTGTTCGGTCTTTTTATCACTTTCCGCCCACTTTTGCCCACCCACCAACTTTTGTCCACCCACATTTTCCAACCACTTCCGACCAACTCCTACATCAAGCAAACGAACGGACAGACAAATTAACAAGCGATCAAATGAACAATCGTAAATCGAACAAACGAACGAACGAGCTACTCGAAGCTCGAACAACGATCGAGCAATCGAGCTACTCGAACAACGAACGAGCAATTGAGCTACTCGAACAAACGAGCTACTCGAATAGCTCGAACAAACGAACGAACAAATTACCCGGGTAGCTCGAACATTTAATACCCGGGTTTTTCGAGTATTTGAACAACCCGGGCAATGCCCGGGTAGCTCGAAAAACCCGGGCACCCGGGTAATCGAGAGCTCTGATAAATACATTAAAATGATAATAAAAACTTACTTAAAAAACTCACTACTTAATTAACAATATTTATTTTGAATATGTGCATTTTATGATAAAAACAATTTACATATTGAACAAAATGCAACTGAATTAAGAAGTATATACAATTATTTACATAGTCTACGCAATTGTATAAATAGTCTTCATTATCCACGTAATTGTCTACATTGTTTAAAGAGTATACACATATCTACATACAAATGTAGACAGTCACGAAATACAGGAATTTGCCCAACTTGTTTATGACACTGTCGTAGTTTGCGAGATTTCACAGTCATACAATAACGTTGGAAATAGGTAAATTTTTGCTAGTAGTAAACGTGTAGAGTAAAGTAGGGATGTCGAACTCGCCTGCCCGCGGCTGACTGCGCGGGCAATCGAGTGCAAGGCGATTGTTTTTAACAGAACCATGTATATTTTTATAAATTACTAATATATATATAAAATGTGTGTCTAAATTGATTAAAATCTCAAACTCAACTATATTCTAATATATTTATTTATTTCACATTTTTCTCTTTTCTTTTGTAATGGTATAGGCCGTCTTTACAATCGCCAGCTAACTATAATTGATATAGTTTTAAGCTGTGTTAACTAAAAACTCTATCTTAGATTGTCATTACGTGTATTTTTCTTTGTGTGTAATTGTTACTGTTGCTTTTACTACATCGGTGCATACTACATCGGTGCATAATCGGTGTACTACATATATATATATATATATATATATATATATATATATATATATATATATATATATATAATTCGTTGTTTTGTAATGAAATGTACATAGAATTATCCAAAAATACTGTATTTATCTATATGTTTAATATCTCATATGTTTTAATTCTGTTTATAAAACAGGACAAGTTAACAAAATATGTTATTGCAAAAGATTCATGCGAATTACAAATAATAGTTTTTAAATGAATAAGAATTAATATAATATACATTATTCGTTTACATAAGGCATGTCAAACTCAGGCATATCAAACTCAGTTGGCATCACGGACCGCATTGTCTCATTCGTACACCATAAAACAAAAAAAAATTGATTTTGGTACATAAGTCAGTGCCGTGATATAACCCCACGAAATGGAAATTATATCCAAAAAAATTCGACTTAATCCCATGCGGACATACGTCCCAGAGAGATGACATTAACCTAAAAATAATGGGGTTTAATTTATTATAGACATTGTAAAAGCGCCACAGTAGAAGAATAAAAAAATCGATGTACTTTGTGAAAAAAAAACGCAAAGCAAAAAATCACGCTATTATTTTTTAAAATTATTCATTTTGTTCATAGATTGTAAAATGAAATAAAAAGTTATGACGATTGATTGGAAATGCAGAGCATGCCAAATCGGGTAAATAATTAAAAAGTAAACAATGAGGGAAATTTGAATTTTATTGATTGGATCTGTGACAAAAAGATATGATATGAGACAAAAAGCCATTCATTAGGTATTTGATTGTTACCTAAAAAAAACCTCATCACTATTTTCAGTGAATGTGTGAAAACTAATTTATAAATTTGTCACACTGGGCCGGATCGCAATAAAAGATGGTCAAAAATACATGATACAATGATATTGTTAAGGTAACTGATCGATATAAAAATGTTAAAATCTAAAATGGCGTTCTTAAATCTTAAAAAACCTTTACATCTGCAAAAAAAAATTGTGCAAGTGGGTTTTTGGGGTCAGTGGTTAATAATTTAAAATTAAAATTTCAAAATTTAAATGGCGGAACATAAATGGAGGATCACGCGGCCTTCTAAGACTCATCTGCGGCCCGCGAAGAATTTTAATTGATATACATTGTTTTAAATGTGTATGCAGCCCATGTATCCAATTTACATGACATATAAGAAATTAAATTACTAATCTTGGTTAAAAACTCAACATTAAATTATTAAAAAAAAGCAATATTTTTGTACATTATTTTTTAAAATTTAATAATGAGATTATGATAAGTTTTTATAAAGAGTCTTAATTTGCGTTTTAAAGAAGATACATGGCATTGCACAAATGGCATAACAATAATTATTTCACTAAATAATATTTTTTATATTCATAAAATTTTAAATTGATTGTAAAATTTAAATTTCCCTTGGCTATTATTATCATATAAAAAGAAAATATATGGGAGCGCATGGTTTTCTACGTCTAATATGGAAAAGAAAGTTACATTCTTGGGTTTGGTTCGAATATTAAAAATAAAAGGAGAGAAATTTAATAAAAACTTGAAATTGTCAAAAACTTAAACCAATTTAACGAACCATTTTCTGAGTCAGTTCCTGTACCATTCAAAAAATGTCGGACATAACCCCTATATTTTCGAAACTAAGAAATGGGGATTATGACGGCTTTCCAGGAAGTCATTAGGGTCACGTTTATTGAAATAAAATATATATATAAAAGCAAAAAATACGACATTTGTAAAAGAATAAAATTCAAAATCCAATCAATAAAATTCAAATTTCAAATTGAAACAATGCGATCCGTTATGCCAAATGAGTTTGATATGCCTGAGTTTGACAAGCCTTATGTAAACGAATAATGTATATTATATTAAGTCTTATTCATTCATTCATTCATTCATTCATTCATTCATTAAAAAACTATTATTAGTAATTCGCAGGAATCTTTTGCAATAACATATTTTGTTAACTTGTCCTGTTTTATAAACAGAATTGAAACATATGAGATTGGTTTTAACAACAATAACATGTTTTTTACAAAATACAGTATTTTTGGATAATTCTATGTATGGGCCATTCCACACCAAATCGACCAAAAAAAGTCAAATTTGAGATTTTACCTTTTCGATCTTAATGAACTTTTGGCAACTGATAAAGGGTATCGAGACATGCACTAAACAATTTTTTTATTTTTTCCGACCACTACTTCCAGAGATACAGTGGCTCAAAGTTGGAAAAAAAAGTGCCAAAAATCACTTTTGTACTGTTGTTCATATTTAAATATCTCTTGAACTAGAAATGCTAGAACAAGCTTTTAGAAAAATTAAGTTGTAATTTCCAAACGGTAACATGTGGCGCGTGGTCATTATCCTTGCACTTCAAAATTGTGGTCTTTAAAAAGGACCCTTTTTAAAATTCTGAAAAAAAATCGTAAATTTTCGTCAATTTATTGTCAATGTTCATGCAAAATTTCAAGATGGTATTTTGATTGCATCATATTTTAAAAAATAATTTTCAAATTTTTTTTTTTTTTGTATAGAAAAAAAAACTCTGATTTCTAAAATGAAGTCAGTTTTATCATATTCAATCTAGTTTTTGAGATATTGATTTTGGCATATAGTTTTTACGATTTTCGAAAAATGGTATATATTTAAAAAACTAGAGATAATTTGATGAAACTGACGCCATTTTCGAAATTAGAGTTACAAATACATTGAAAAACTATTGCAAATTTTACTTTTGAAAAAAATATATTTTTTTTTAATACAAAAAATATTGATAAAATTTAGAAAATAATTTTTTAAAATATGATGCCATCAAAATACCATCTTGAAATTTTGTATGAACATTTATAATAAATTGACGAAAACTTAGGATTTTTTTCAGAATTTTAAGAAGGGTCCTTTTTAAGGACATCAATTTTGAAGTGCAAGGATAATGACCACGGGCCACATGTTACCGTTTGGAAATTACAACTTAATTTTTCTAAAAGCTTGTTCAATTAGCTTTAAAACGAGCCATTAACGGAGTTTTTCTAGTTCAAGAGATATTTAAATATGAACAACAGTACAAAAGTGATTTTTGGCACTTTTTTTCCAACTTTGAGCCACTGTATCTCTGGAAGTAGTGGTCGGAAAAAATAAAAAAAAATTGTTTAGTGTATGTCCCTTTATCAGTTGCCAAAATTTCATTGAAATCGAAGAAAGTGAGTTCCAACCGCTGGTCGATTTGGTGTGGAATGGCCCGTACATTTCTTTACAAAACAACGAATTATATATATATATAATTCGTTATATATATATAATTCTTTTTATTTCTATTATTTAAAATTTTACAAATTCATTGAATATAGTATTATAAAAAATACATTATTAATAATATGTATTAAACAATTATGTTATATATTTTATTCTATAATATAATTTTATTAGTTTATATATATATATATATATATATATATATATAAATATATATATATATATATATATATATATATATATATATATATATATATATATATATATATACTTATATATATATATATTTTTATTTATTTTAACATTTTTAAAGCAATAAAGCCAATACAAATGTAGATAATACAAAGCGAAAATATACATAACTAATTAAATCTAAAAATTCAAATAATGATATATTAACTTTATATAAATTACTTGAATTTATTATTAAAAATAACTTATATAATAATGATAACCTTTTGTAGACCGAAACAACGATTATGCACCGATGTAGTACAAGCAACAGTAACAATTACACATACAGAAAAACACACGTATGTGTAACAATGTAGACAATTACGTGGATAATGAAGACTATTCATACAATTGCATAGACTAAGTAATTAATTGTATATACTGCCTAATTCAGTTGCATTTTGTTCAATATGTAAATTGTTTTTATCATAAAATGCTCATATTCAAAATAAATATTGTTAATTAAGTAGTGTAAGTAAGTTTAAGGAAGTTTTTCTTATCAGTTTAATGTTTTTATTATGTTTTAAGGTAATAATGAAATTTAAAAGAATTCATGATATTACTATATATTATACAACAAACAACAATGCAAAGCGCGCAAAATATTTATGAACGTAAACATTAATGAAAATTTCTTTTTATATTTTTCTTGTTTTTCAAGTCTAAAAATAAGGACTTTTGACGCGGTTAACAACTCGCACATACAACTCTAAAAATAAAATAGACAAAACAATGTAGTTTCTCATTTCTTTGCTACGCGAGTTCTTTCCTCGATTGTGCATATGCATTGAAATTTAAATTAAGTGAAGTTCCATGTGCCTGTTAAGTCAGAACCCGTAGCACCCACGGCTAGACCGGTTAAGACCTGGTCGCTGGTGGTTCGCAGCTCTAATGCTGCTGTGTCTAACGAGGAGGTGGTACGTATGGTCGTCCACGATGTTGGACCTACGTTGGGTGTTCGTGTGCACGACTGGAAACCCATCCGTGGTGGAGGCGTTGTTATTCGGACCCCTTCGGTAGCGGAGCGTTCAAAAATAGCCGGAAACAGCAAGTTTTTGGATTTCAGTACAACAGTTAGTGTCAACGAGAAGCTGGGCCCCAGGGTCGTCGTCCAACGTGTGCATGCACAGATTACTCCTGCGGAGTTCATGGAGGATCTGTACATGAAGGACCTGAAGGATGTATTGACCCTGGATGAGTTCAAAAAGTGCGTTCGACTGGTAAGTGCGCCTTGGAAGGCCAATCCTGATGCAGTGACGAATGTCATTTTGGAGGGTAGTGGCGTAGCCATGGAAACCTTTCAGATGGCAACCACCAAAGCGATGTCATCCGCATAACCGATCTGAGTGTTATCCGTATGTAAATCTACAGTAAATACGCCATTGTACATAGTGTTCCACAAAATGGGTCCGAGCACTGATCTTTGCGGTACATCTCGTGTGACCTCGTATTGTTTTACTCAGTCGTCAGTGTCATACAGTAGCACCTTATCGCTGAGATACGAGCAAACGAGCTTAGTGCCAGCAAAATTCGCGACCAGCTCGCTGAGTTAAAAGTATTCTTGATATCAAGCGTTACCACTGCGCAGTATTTCTTGTCGCCACCTTTCCACCTTACCCCGCTTGTGGTGTCGCACGCTATTTTCATAACAGTCTGGATGGCATCGATGGTGGATCTCCCATGCCGGAATCTGAATGGCTGTGTGAATAAACCGTCAGTCTTTCCCTGATTCACGCAGAATCGCGCGCGATGATGATGAATCGCTGCGCGTCTGGTTGCAGCGTTTTCTGCATTCAGCAATATCCTCGTTCCACCAAGTGGTGTCCTATTTGGCTTATGTGTTCTTCTATGTATTGCTGCGTCACATGCGGAACACAGCCACTTTCTCATGCTTGTCGCCATGTTAGTGGCTATATCGTCAGCTATTTCTCCCTCATTTCACACAAGCTGGAAGACTTAGGTGTCAAATAAGTGCTGTTTCCAACCCTTGTTCTGCGCTCTAGTTGTCCTCTGAACGGTTTGCTGCAACTCAATATATATTCTGATGGCGCGGTAGTCGCTCTGGGTACGGAAATTGACAATGCCCGAATGTTTCGTTCCGCGAGATCGAGCTGTGAGCAAAGGTAAGATCCACCGCTGACCACCTTTTCCCAGGCCTCAAACGTATGCTAGCCATCGTTCAATAATTCAACATTCAGTGTTGCAAGATATTCCATAAGAAGTCTTCCTGTTTGATTTTTGCTCTTGCTACCCCACGTAGAGGAGACTTTCCTCTGACTTCGGTCACCAGTTTCATCATCATGCGTTCAAACTGACTTATGTCCATGCTGGGTGGCTCGTAGCATGAGAAGAAATAAATTTCTTCAAATTTGACCCATGTGAAGCCAGTGTGGGCCACTCGAGCTCTGGATTCGTATACCCTGCCGCCAAGTATCCATATCTCGGCTTTGTTTGGTGCGTGCGTCGTCCATTCGCATCCGTACACGTTATGATGTTGCTCGTACAGGAGAGCGACATTGAATTGTTGCTCAACGATCGTCTGATGCAGAAGATCCTGTGCTGCAAGGTAGTGGTTAAGATTGAGTTGGACGATTTTCATCGTCCCCATTTTGGTTTATTTATACACGCTGCTGCAGAGTTTACTGTGGTCTTCTGTTTCTTTGCAGTTTCTCGCTAGGTGGTTATATCCCCAACACTTGAAGCATCGAAACGGCGATACGCTCTCACGTACTTTACTGGACACCCAGCCAATACGTGTCCGTTGCACCTTTAAGACTTTAATAGCAATGCAAACTGACGTAGGCCGTTTGCGTGACTTGGTGCCCTTTCCGCATGCTGCGAAGTGATGCCTCTTCGGGGAGTATTATTTCACACTGTGTGTGCGGTGCATCGGAAATCTCCGATTCCTTTAGCTGTATTGTAACGGTATGGGTTTTAGCTGACACTTTGGCTGAATCGCCCAATACTTTCTCAACCGCTAGCTGGTACTCTCCGGTGTTGCTCTCGGGTGTCCGTTTCAATTGCAGCACTAGCTCGTTTATTGCGGTTCGTTGCACAGCCTTTACATTATCACCTATTGACGTCGCTGCGTCATCGCTTTTGATACCACGCAGAATATCTGCATACGACCGGTTAGCGGTAGCCGAGTTGCCTCTGGGCTTCTTGCTATTCTTTAGCTGTACTTTTGTCCATTACTATTTCTGCTTAAACGCCGTTATTTACCTGCGGAGACCGTGGTATTTCGCACTTTCTTGGTGTTTGCGACATCCTGTCTTCTTTTCTGCTCTGCGACTGGTTTCAGCCAAGGCGAAGTTTGTGACGATTGATTTCGCCTAATCACTTCTTTGGATACATCGTCATGCGTTTCAATTGCCGTCAGTTCGAATAGAGTCCTGATACTCTCGATTGCGTCTCTCTTCTTTTGGTTTATGGATCGCTTTTTTAAGCCGTTATTTTCGTTCGGATGCGTAGCCCTCAAAGGATCCCATGGTTACCTTTCCAACGAGTGAGGTCCAAAGCGAGACATAGGCCTTCAAGGAGTTCTGTGTTCAGAGCCAGCTCAGGTGTAAGTCAGAAATGTTCGATCTGATACAATGCCACCAACTTAACGGCGACGAACGAAGAGCGTACTTTAAGGCCTGCCAGGGTTTAAACGGGGCGGGGGCAGTTATTCTGCTGTCATTGTGAACGATGTGAATGTCCAGTGTACTATCATTAGTGCCAGTCAATGGGGTGTATGTGTATATGTTGATGGAGTGTTTGGCAAAATGTTCCTCTGCAATATATACTACAGATTTGGTGAACCTTTCTCTAGTATATGGATGGAGTGGTACTACAGTCTAGAAGCATATCTCGAAAAACCGTCCGGTTAATCGCATGAGGGTGAAGAGGTGGAACCGAGAGCTCACGGCTCAGGAGGAGCGCGGTAGACCTTGCTCCTTGTTAAACGTGGTGGTTACCTTGACGTGGTGTGGGGGATTAAGTTACAATGCCTCAATAAAGCTAAGTTGACGGAATCTTTTTTTTTTTAAGTTTCTGGTAGGGTCACCCTTGTCAGACAGGCTTGTGATGAGTAATGAACTAAATACTACCATAGCATTTTTTATTGGTGGGGTGGCAGACTCTAAAGAAACCCCTATACCACCGCGATGGGTCAACATAAAGATTTACCTACTCGAGGTAGTACCCACAAAAGTGTCAATCCACCCGCTTCGGCGGCTGAGGCAAGGATTCTGGAGGCCTCAATCCACGCAACCAACCCTGGTTCGATGAACATCTGTGCTCCTGTAGCAGGGGGTTCATCGTGCCCCTCCATCTCCCAAATTTATGAGACAGCTAGGAATCTAGAGGAGGATAACGACAAAGCAGCGGTTCCCATACAAGTAGAGGAAAGTGTCGGTTCGGCTATGCCTACGACTAATCCTCCACTGTATGGCTGCTCGACAGTGTTGTTTCCTCTCAGGGCTCCTTTCTGTCACGTATTTGGAAACATGGGTCGATCGAAGGAAAGTGGTGTCTTACCAGCATCTAATCCTAGAGAGACCGACGCCCAACTGGAAGCTAAACTTCCATTGGAGACCGGACCCGGATCTCTGAATACAGAGGTCAGGTTGTCCGATGCCCAGGTGAGTAGGAGAAGGAAGAATAAAGCGAAAGATTGCAAAGAGGCTGAAAAGGCTAAAGGCGACGCTGGCGAGCTTTCTCTTCCCCAGCTACCACAGCAAAACGCGATAGATCGGTGGAGGTTACTCCGACTGAAGCCGGACCATCCGCTGCTGCTGTTGTGGCTGCCAATGCACCTGAGAAGCGCAATGGCAAGAAGTTTAAAACCTTCACTGCTACTGTGAAACCCCGTAACTCCCAGAACTCGACAGTTTCCAGTGATATTGCTTCCACAAGCAAGAGCACTGGTGCTTCATGTTCCGGATCGGCTGCGGATGAACTGCCTTCAACATCCACTGGCAGAGGTAGGCTAGCAGTATCATATCGTGATGCTGCTCGCAAAGCTCTTCCGGTTGCGATTATTGGCAAATTGGGGAAGGAGCAAAAGATGAATGATGCAGAAGTAAAACACTGCACCGATCATCTTTGGCGGCTAGTCAGCACCGGTGGTGTCAGTGCAAACGCAAAAGGCTATGAGACGAGTGATGGCATCATGAAGGTGCTATGCTCGTTTCAAGCCAAATTCGATTGGATTGCCACAGCCGTTGCTAAAATCCCCCCCTTGTGCAAATCGCGCTTCGCTGTTTTCAGCGGAGACGAACCCAAACGCAGGCGAGCAATATGTTGGATACTTGGTCCTATCAGGAAAACAGCGGAAGTATTTGCCTGCCTACGTGCTCAGAACCAGGGCATCGAAACGAACGGATGGAAAATCTATAGCCATAAACCAGAGCGAGGTCCGGAGGACAAGTAGGGCTCAACCCTGGTTGTTGGCTTAGACCAAAAGTCGTTAGATGTCATGCTATCTAAGTACGACAGCCATCTAAACTTATTCTTTGGACGGATCAAATTCCGAATCAATTCCAAATGAATAGGCATATGATGAGAAACGAGTTAATTGTCCTGACATGATATTTACTCAGATCAATCTGCAACATTCTAAAGCTGCTACCGCTTTACTAGGTAAGCGGCTCTCCATGTTGCATACATTACCTCACATCACAGCTATTCAAGAACCATGGATGTATAACAAACGCATCTCTGGTCTTAGTGAACTACGTGGTGAAACCATACTATACGATGAGCAAGCCGCAAGCTGTCTTATAGTATCGAAACACTTTGCTGTCACCAAGTTAACCCAATTCTGTGGGCAAGACCTGGTGGCAGCCAAAGTGAGCTATGAAAGCGATAGTGGATGGAAACATCTGATTGTCGCCTCAGGCTACTTCCCCTATGACTCACTACTGCCTCCTCCGCCAAAGGCAATTGTTGAGCTCATAGAGTACTGTGATCTTAAGGAGACCGGCCTTATTATTTGACGCTAATGCTCAACACACTGTGTGGGGCAGCAGTAAATGCAACGCACGAGGTACCAGACTCCTTGACTTCATTATGACCTCCAATCTGAACATTCACAACACTGGTAATAAATCCACTTTTGTGACTGCTAGAAAACAGGAAGTGATTGACCTTACTTTGTCTAACTGTAGACTGAGAGAGTCAATCTTTAACTGGAAGCTTCTTAAAGAAGATTCTTTATCGGACCACAAGTATATCGAGTTTCATACTGACCGAGAGGTGCTGCCCTCTATGACGGTAAGAAACCCTAGAAAAACGAACTGGGCACGCTTCAGACATGAACTTGAGAACTCCCTCAATATTCCTGCCAGAATTCGTACCAAAGAAAGTATTGAGACGTCTGTTCAAGTTATGAACGATGTCATAAATTCTAGTTTTGTACGAACATGTCCGGTACGAAAAACGTTATCTAGACCTCCCGTTCCTTGGTGGAACGCTTGTCTTGAAACCTTGCGCAAGGATTCCATAAAGCTTCTAAATAGGGCCCTAAGGAGCAACTTAGACTCTTTCTTTATCGAGCTAAGCAGAAAGAGTATAAGAAACGAATTCGTAAATCGAAAAGTGTTTCCTATAAAGACTTCTGCAGTAGCATCGAATCCTTCAGTGAGACTAGCAGATTGGTCAAGTTTCTTAAAAGAGACCGAACTGCTCGACTGGACTCACTGCGGAGAACTGATGGCTCGTATACTGAGTCTAAGACAGATGCACTCAGTGTTCTAGTTGAGACTCACTTTCCGGGAAAACAAATCCACATAGGGCCACTTTGTAATCCCAGCACTGGGGACTGCAATAACAACTCTAATGTGACAAAACATGACTGGCAGGTTGTCAGATTGGTTGTGTGCAATGAAGCTATCCAATACGCAGTGGCCTCTTTTGATGGCTTCAAGTCACCTGGACCGGATGGCATCTACCCAGTCATGCTACATGAAGGTATAACCCAATTGCTACCATGCCTAAAGAAGATCTTTAGAGCATGGGCATACATTCCGACATCCTGGCGTTTAGTTAAAGTAGCCTTCATTCCTAAAGTTGGAATAGTCTTCTCCATGTATGCAACATGGAGAAGACTATTCCATAGCCAAGAGCTTCAGACCCATTAGTATGATGTCCTTCATACTATACATGGAATAGATACTATACATAGAATAGATGAAACATTGGTCAAATGCCTAAGGTCAATGCTAATGTTTAGGACCATAACTTCTGAGGCGGAGTGCAGTCAGTATATTATGGCAGGGGTGAATAGAGGTTGTCCTCAAGGAGGCGTTCTCTCCCCCGTGCTCTGGTGTATGCTGGTTTACTCTCTAGTCAACGATCTCGATGGACCAGGTGTCTATTCCCAGGCCTATGCAGATGATGTTGCCATTCTTGCCACAGGCTTTTCCCTCAATGAGGTCTGTGTTAAAACACAAAACTCATTGAACCGAATTGACAGCTGTACTGCAAACGGACTTTCCGTCAACCCTCACAAAACAGGGATTGTTCTCTTCACTAGGAAAAGAATAATGACAGGATTATCTCTACCAGTACTTAAGGGTGTCACTATTCCTCTGTCTAAGGAAGTAAAATATCTGGGCTTAACTCTAGATAGTAAACTACTTTGGACAAAACATGTTGAAAATAAAATTTCGCAAGCATAGAATGCCTTCTGGCAATGCAGAGGAATTTTTGGGAAGACATGGGGACTATCGCCGAGCAAAACCTTATGGATTTACACGGCAATGATAAGACCGATGATATCATATGCATCGGTAGTCTGGTGGAACAAGCTGTCGCGAAAATGCGTGACAACTAGTCTTGCCAAGATTCAGAGAACCGTGTGTCTGGGTGTTACGGGTGCCTTTTCCACTACACCTGGTCCAGCACTGAATGCAATCTTAAACCTACCACCACTTGACATCTTCATCAGAGGCGAAGCCATGAAAGGCTGCTGGAGACTAAAACGAGGTGGTTTCTGGTTTAATGTTCCCTGGAATATCTCTGAAATTTGCACTTGACACTCCATTAGACACCTGTCTACTGGAGATGCCCTCTGATGCAATGATAACAGAAATATTACCAACACGAAATTTTGAGGTCTGCCAACCTGACATTCAAGAATGGCTAACGCCTGACTGTGAGCCAGGTAGAGGGTCACACCGCATTTTCACAGACGGCTCCAGAACCGATCCGGGATCTGGTGCTGGAGTGTTTGTGGAACCGGATGACCGCAGACTTCACTTCGCCTTAGGCGACAATGCCTCGGTATTTCAAGCCGAAGTCTATGCTATACTTATGGCTATGGACTACATTGCGGATAATAGATGGCAGAACAGGGCGATATCAGTTTGCAGCGATAGTCAGGCTGCTCTTATGGCTTTGAACAACCAGGTCATCACATCCAAAATTGTACGTCAATGCAGATCACGTCTCAATTGTGTTGGTAAATACAATACACTGAAACTGATTTGGGTGCCGGGCATAAAGGAGTTTCGGGCAATGAAACATCTGACGAACTAGCACGAGCTGGATCTGACGATAATCCATTTGGACCAGAACCTGTGCTTGGACTACCTGCATCTACGGGAAAATTCGTCATCAGCTCTTGGGTCGTCTCCGCACACAAGAGCAGATGGCTGAATGAGACGAAATGTAGATTTTCCAAGCTCATGATACCAACGATAACCAAAAGATCGGCCTCGTTTCTACTTTCCATAAGTAGAAAGGAGTGCAGAAAACTGACGGGACTTCTAATGGGACACAACGCATGTGAGAAACACATGAACGCAATCGGCCTGGCCGAAAGCGCCTTATGTTCTGCCTGCTACGAAGAAACTGGCACCACAGAGCACTATCTCTGTGACTGTCTAGCTTTTTCTAGAATTAGAAGGCAGATCTTTGGCACAGGCGTGATGAGAGAGGATCAGCTTCACTCTCTATCACACAATAGCCTTCTTAGATTCAATAATGAATCTAAGAAGTATCATTAAAAACCAGGGAACTGGGTCACAGCACAATGGATATAACCCTGTCTGAGTGCTGTGGCTCTATTTTTTATACCACATTAAAAAAAAAATCCTTGTTAAAGTCAAGGAGGATGACTGGGGCAAGATCTACAGGATTTGTCGTGGTAGTGGCAAACTCCAAGATGTTTGCGGCATTCGTGTTGGTGACGTGGTGAGCACGTCCTGGAGGGAGAGTGTGGGCATACTTTTGAGCTCGTTCTTCCCTAGAGCGGAGGAATCAGTTCAGACTCCACCGGGGGCGTCTTACCCTCCTCCTGAATTGAGGACGAGCAAGTTAGAGTATGCGGTGGGCCTTGTGCGCGTGAGGAAGTCCCCGGGTATGGATGGGATGACTGGAGAATTGGTGAAATCTATTTGGAGAGCCGGGGCTTTGCTTCGCAAATGCGTAGGCGAGGGGTATTTTCCGGATGTTTGGAAAAATGCCCGGGTGGTGGTGCTTCTGAAGTCCCCCGATAAGGACGTGGTGCGCGGGTGTCCGAAGGGGTCCATCAATGGTATATTTATTTGGAACATGATGATGGACCCGCTGCTGAGGGAGCTCGAGTGCACGTTCGAGTGCGTGGCATACGCGGATGATCAGCTCATTTTGGTGAGAGGTCAGTCAAGGGCTGATATTGAGCAGAAGGCCAATGAAGCCATGCGTATTGTATGTCAGTGGGGCGATGGTGTGTGTGTGAGTGTTGCAGTGGTTAAAACAGTGACAATGCTGCTAAAAGGCAAGTTGTCATTGAATCGTCCGCCGCTCATCCGGGCTAACGGTATCAGTCTCAAGTATGCGACTGAAGTCAAGTACTTGGGACTTACTATGAAAGAACGAATGAATTTAACACCCCACCTGGAGAGGATACGTGACCGTTTGGTTGGCGTAGTAGGGCAATTGCGTCGTGTTCTTCGAAGTGATTGGGGCCTTAGTAGACGCTCTGTTAGAATCATACATGGCGGACTGTTCGCTGCTTGCGCAACGTTTGGTGAGTCAGTATGGTACGAAACAGTCACGACTGCTGTAGGCTATCGTAAAATACTGTATTATCAGCGTGTGGTCTTGCCAGATTTTATGCCTGCCGAACGGTCTCTACAGAGGCCTTGCAAGTGCTGATGGGGGTACCCTCACTTCACCTGGAGGTGATATCTAAAAATATTTCTTACATAATCAAGAGGGGAATAGCGCTTCGGGACAGCAACTGACAGACTAATGTCGAGCGATGCCAGTCTACAAAAGAACGGAAGATTGTGTTACGAGAGGAGGTCCTATCTAGGTGGCAATCTAGATGGAATGGGAGTTTGAGTGGTCGGACAACCTATTTGTTCATGAGTGATGTCACGTTTGTAGGAAGTCAACCCAAATTTGACTTTGGCCTAAGTTTGGGTTTCCTACTTACGAAGCATGGCTCTTTGAACGAGTACTTGTTTTGGTGCACACACATAGAAAATAATTGTCGAATTTTGAAAATAAATATTATCAATTTCTTGAAAGCAACAAACGACAATATTATTTTTAGTTTGAAAATAATATTATTGATTTTCTATTACACCCTGTAGCATAAATTTGACATATAAAATAAACTTGCACAATTGACGCGGTGTCGGATCGGAACTATATGACAGAATGATTATCAAGCCGAGACGAGATTCATCTCGTCTCGATTTTCGAATTGATAGAGGCTGTGTTGTATATAAATATAATTAAAGTTGTAAAGTTAGAGTTGATTTATTGATTTATTTTACAAGTTAATTAATCAAAAGACACTTTTTTATTTTTATACCCTACACTAAGAGTGAAAGGGTATATTCAGTTTGGTACGCCGTTTGTAACACCCAGAAGGAAGCATCTCCGGTATGGAAAAGTATATATATTCTTGATCAGCATGACCTCCTGAGTCGATTTAGCTGTCTGTCTGTCTGTCTGTCTGTCCGTCTGTCTGTTGAAATCCCTACTACTTTTAAAATTGAAAAGCTAGATAAATGAAACTTATAATTTAGATTACTAATATACCTACGCTGTATGTGCGAAAAAATTGGCGAGATCGGTCCATTGTGACCTATGATCCGACCACTTATGTTCAAATACCTCATATAAAATGTACATATAAAGATCAATTTTCATGTATACGTGCTTAGGTAAACTTTTTTGGTCAAATATATATTGATATCATGCAAATACATGATGTTTTCCGGCGAAAAAACTTGTGGTTCACAAAAAAAAATCGAAATTCGGTACACCTACCCATTTGTAAATATGGGTATCAAATGAATGGAAATTCTTCAGCGATTGAATGTTTGTAGTTATTTTCAGGATTCGTATACCCTGGTGATCTATTTCACTTTGAATGGTAACCACACATATGTGTAGGGTATTTATAGTCGGCTTAGACCGACTATAATTTTGATAATCCTAACTATCATAATTACACCTACTTTAAAATTTCCCATGTGATCTAACCTTCCCAACTGGTTAGAGTTGAAAAGACACTTTTATTAATTTTAGAGTTGAAAAGACACTTTTTTGTATTTTAGTACCTCCACTTGAGGTTGGTTAAACTACAATCTTTTAAATTGCAATGAAAGGTATTAACGATACCTTCGTTGCAAGCTTTTCTTAAATTCTATTTTCACTATGTTCTAGTGAGTTTTCACTTTCACTCAATTTTGGTGTACGTGACTTTTGAAGAAAGTCCGACTTGCAGTTTTTGGCTGACACCAATTGCGAAATATCAAAATTGTTGGCACACGCTGCTTTGCTTATTTTAACATAGACCCAAAATTATGCAATGGAAAATTGTATTGCAAGCCTCTTAAAAGAGGTGTGGTCTAAGTAAAGCTTTAGCGCTTTGCAAAATTATTGCCAGCTTCTGTTAACTGTGCAAGCTAACTTGAAAGAGGTGTGGTCTAACCATAGCTTTAGCGCTTGCCAAATTATTATCATTGTTGCCAACGTGAAGCGTTGGGACAATGCTATGAACATGTTGCTGTACAACATGAGTACAACATGATATAAAAACATGAATCGCTCAACATATGTACAGAAACATCCAAAACTGAATGAATAGTGAAGAACCATAAAGCTAATTCACAACATTCCTCCCCCCTTATGGAAAAAAAATATTGTTAATATTGGGAATAATGATAATTTTTTACAAAATGTTTTAAATATATTGTTGAATATATAGAAATGATGTTTTCTTAGAGTTAATATTAAGATTAATAATGATAATATGTTTATTTTAATATGGTGATAATAAATATAATATGTTATTTTATCTTAAGTTATCTATAAAATATGTTTGAATAATTAAATGGGTTTCAATAATAATATTGAAAATAATATTTTTTTTTTCGATAGATATCTTCATTTTTATATACATATATATTTTTTTCTTCTTTTTTTTATATATTGTTATTATTTTTTTTTTATTATTAGTATTTTAATATTTTTTTATATATATTTTATTTTTGTGTTTTGTATATTTTTTTTTTTATATAGATATTTTATTTTTGTGTTTTGTATATATATTTTTTTTTATATCTTTCGTTTTATACTTGTGTAATATTTGTTCATACATATAATGATAATCTAACCGATTTAATACTTGTCTTACTTGTAATACTCGGATATTTAAAATGTACATGAATATTTTACAAACAATAATTTTAATTTTGTTTTCAAACTATTCCAAATATGTGGTGTCACACTACTGGTTTGGTACTAATTTATGTAATCTTAATATAATCATGTAACATGTTTGAATTTAAAATAATTAAATTACTTGAAATATAGTGTGCACATTATTTGAAGTATTACTATTTAGTGTAGTATTAGCTTTTATTAGCATAGTGTAATTTTAGTATAATTATGTATTTAGCCCAATGGCTAAGATCGTCGTCTTATATGCGGAGAGAATCAATGCGGCGGATTCAATCCCCCTTCAATGCGCAAAAATGAAAAAAAAATATTTCATATAATTTTTTTTTTAAATATGTATTATATAAAACATTATTTAAAATTTTCTCAAGAATTGTTGAATTTATTATATATACATTTTTTTTTCTTTAACTGTGTTAATTTAGTTTAAAAATTTATTTAATTTCCAATACAAATTTAAATTTCCAAAACAAAATAAAATGTTATAAATTAATTAAATTTTTTTTTTAAATTTTAATTCCCCTTATTTTTTTCATATATTTTTTTCTTTTTTTTTTCTTAAAAAAAAAATTAATAGTTAATATCTGTTATTTATATATTTTTTCTCTTATTTTTTTTCACTATATATTTTTTATCTTCTCTTCTTATTTTCTTATTCTTTTTTTTCTTTTCTTATTTTCTCCTTTTTTTTCTTCTCTTTAATTAAAATTCTCATACCTCCTTTGTTTTTCTTTTTTCTCTTTAATTAAAATTTTTCCTTTTTTTTAACGTTAGTTCACTTCTTTTTTTCATAGTTCACTTTCTTTTTTTTTCTTCTTTAAAAATGTAATTGTTAATATTATTTTTTTTGTCTTCTTTTTGTTTCTTTTTAATAAAAATTTGTATCCCTCTTTTTTGTAAATTTTAATTCCCCAATTTTTTTCATCTCTCTTATTATATTTTTTTGTTCCCTTTTTTTTTCTTTAAAATTTAAAAATGCTTTTTTAAATAAAACCAGTTGGGAAGGTTAGATCGCATGGGAAATTTTAAAGTAGGTGTAATTATGATAGTTAGGATTATCAAAATTATAGTCGGTCTAAGCCGACTGTAAATACCCTACACATATGTGTGGTTACCATTCAAAGTGATATATAGGTCACCAGGGTATACGAATCCTGAAAATAACTACAAACATTCAATCGCTGAAGAATTTCCATTCATTTGATACCCATATTTACAAATGGGTAGGTGTACCGACTTTCGATTTTTTTTTTGAACCACAAGTCTTTTCGCCGGAAAACATTATTATCATGTATTTGAGCATGATATCAATATATATTTGACCAAAAAAGTTTACCTAAGCACGTATACATGAAAATTGATCTTTATATGTACATTTTATATGAGGTATTTGAACATAAGTGGTCGGATCATAGGTCACAATGGACCGATCTTCGCACATACAGCGTAGGTATATTAGTAATCTAAGTTATAAGTTTCATTTATCTAGCTCTTCAATTTTAAAAGTAGTAGGGATTTCAACAGACAGAAAGACAGACGGACAGACAGACGGACATCGCTAAATCGACTCAGGAGGTCATTCTGATCAAGAATATATATACTTTTCCATACCGGAGATGCTTCCTTCTGGGTGTTACAAACGGCGTACCAAACTGAATATACCCTTTCACTCTTAGTGTAGGGTATAAAAATAATATTTAATACCTATATATATATTTTCTTCATTTTATTTATACTAATATGTTTCCTCTTTTTTTTCGAATCAATTATTAAACTCATTTTTTTTAATTTAAACTGCACTAAATATTTTAATGCAAAAATCACTTTTTTTTTTAATTTTAAATTCTTTGCTTTTATTTATTACCTGTTTTTTTTATATTATTATATTTTTTTTTCGTTCCTTGTTTTTTAATTTTAACTGTACTAAATATTTATATATCTCTCTTTTTTTTAATTTTAATACTTACTGATATTTTTGTTCTTCTTTAAGTAATTTAATAAGTAAGTTCTTCCAATTCATTTAAAATTTATTTGTTATATTCAAACTTATTCAAATTGAATTATATTAATATACAAAAGTACCTATAATTTCTCTGCATGTAAATAAATGTAATTAGAGTTGCGATTTATTTTCTAAACATGTTTAATATTTTATTATATTATTTTTGTGTACTTATATAAGTCACATTATATGAAACTTCCTACTGGCATGACGGTAAAGTTGAATTATATTTATTTGCATTGTTTATGGTATCAAAAAAAACTGCAAGATCTGCATTTATATGTCAGCTATTGACGCTTGCTTAGTGTATGATATACATACGTTCGTACAAATTGCATATGTGCTTCAGCATGAAACACTTGGGGGAATGACCCTTTTCAAGGTTTGATAGCTTGCGCTATTAATATAGGTCGGTAATGCAATTGTTGGTTTTGCATTATCTGTATTGAATTCGACAATTTTATGACTAACATTGATTTAATTTTAAATTAATGCTTTAAAATTATAAGTTCTTTTCCTAAAATAGTTATATATATATATATATTTTGTATTTCTTATTACTAAATTATTATTTTTAATATGCCCTATCTCTTTTTTTTATTACTATAAGTTTTCCTTTGTTTTTTACTTACTGTTTTCCTAAACTATTTATATTTATTTTCTCCTCCAAATGAAGAAGTATGTAATGTTTTATTAATTGATTACTCTTTATGTTATGGTTAGATTTATTTTATCCAACATAATGTTGCAATCTACGAGTTTAATTGTCAACGCATAGCTAATTGGTTTTATATTTTTACCTTCATGGCTTCTATTTTAGGGTAATATTATAATATTTTTAGTTTTAACGGCATACACTATTTGTGATATGCCTTTAACATATTATTGTGAATTTTCTTATCTTTGTTTTTGATCAATATCGTCGTGGTCACTGGCCCACTTCCCTCTACGACCACGTAGGGTCCCTTCATCCTAGTTTGGTTTTTCATTAACTCCATGTCGTGTGGTTTGAATTGTATAGGGTTGAGGTTCTTGTCGTATTGTTTTTTCGACAACTCCTTGGCCCTATATTGATTTTTGCCTGACGATCTCGTGTGATCGCTGTATTTTGTATTTTAGTACCTTATTGTAGTCTTCGGCGTTATATAAAGGTGAACATTTATGCTTTAAATTCGTAGGCATGTCGAAGTCAAACCCGTACAACGTACGGAATGGTGTTTGACCCGTCGACGTATGCACCGTGTTATAATGATCATGCATTGCAGCATTGCATTGGTCCCAGTTTGACTCATCCTCTTTAGCAAAACTACGTAAATATTCAGCTAGTGGACGATGACTTCGTTCCAATGACCCATTAGCCTGTGGATGGTAGGGTGTTATATGTAATTTTTTAATTCCTAACAATTTACATGTATCCGAAAATAGTTTGGAAACGAAGTTCGATCCATTGTCTATTACCAAACCTTTGGGTATATTGTGGTGTGTACCTATTTCGTTGAAGAATGCTTTTGCTATGGTGTTGGCTTCCGCATCGGGTATAGCCACACAGCACATAAATTTAGAAAAATTGTCCTGAAACGCGCAAGACGTGATGTCTGATCTTTTAAGTTTGCTATACCCTTTAGGGGCTGATGATCTGCATACATTTTAAATGGTCTTCCCAAAAGATATGCCCTAAAATTTTTTGTTGCCTATACAATTGCCAAAAATTCTTTCTCTATAGTAGAGTAGCGTAGTTCTGCGTTAAGAGACCTACTGGCAAATGCGATCGGACGGTCGCTTCCAACTTCACCTTGTGAAAGAACCGCGCCAATTGCTTCGTTACTGGCGTCTGTTGTGAGCAAAAAGGGTTCGTTAAAATCCGTTAAATACCGTGATGACATAATTGGCTCTTTAAGTTTTAGAAACGAATTCTGACAATTGTCGTTCCATATGAACTTAGCGTCCTTTTTAAGCAACCAGTTCATTGGTAATGACAGTTTCGACATACCTCCTATAAATTTTCTGTAATAATTAATTAAGCCTAAAAATGCTTGAACATTCTTCCTATTTTTCGGAACTGGAATATTTTGTACACACTCTACTTTGGCTGGGTCTGGTAGGGCACCTAACTCATAACACTTATGTCCTAATATATATAACCTCGCGTAGCAAAAACTGACATTTCTCTGTATTTAATTTCAAATTATGTTCTCTCAGCTTTTGTAAAACCTTGCATAGCCTATGCTCATGTTCTGCTAAATTATATCCATAAACCACTTTGTCATCGAAATAAACGAAACAGTCAAAACCCTGTAAACCTGTTAGTATGTGGTTCATAACCCTTGAAAAGTGGCAGTGCCCCCGTTAAACCGAATGGCACTGAAACCAGTTTTTTCTTTGTCACTATCTTCAACTAGAACCTGATGGTAACCACTGGCTAAATCTAGTGTTGAAAAATACCGACTATGACCTAACTGGTCAAAAATCTCATCTATTCGTGGTATAGGAAATACCTGTTTAATTTTCGGAAATCTATAACCAGTGTCCATTTCTTATTGCCATCTTTATCGCCCTTTTTAGGTACCAATAATAATGGGAAGTCTAAGGCGACATGCTTGGTGAAATAATTCCATCGTCTAACATCTTTGATACTTGTCTATTAATCTCATTTCTATGCATATGAGGAAGTTTACACTGTTTCTGATTTATTGGTGGCTGATTCCATTGTGTGGGTATTTCATGTTTTAATATCAGAGTGAATGTTAATTCATCATCTTCCAAATGAAAAACGTCATGATATGACAAGCAAATATTTTGCAAAGATGCAACTTCTTCTTTATTCAATGATTCATCGATCTTTACAATCTATCCATTCTATTTTTTATATTAACCGAGTTTATTGTATTTATTGTAGAACTCGTCTTTGTTGCTTCTTTATATTTGTTAAAATTTGAAAATTGTGGCTTGAAATTGCTATGAATGGTTACCTCCTTATCGGTGGCATTTAAAATTGATGCATATACTCTATTTCTTCTAACGTTTGTTAAACTCTCTCCCAAATATACTCCTGGCTGAATTTCCTGTTTGTGCAACAAAACTATAGGATTTCTTGTTCTTAACGGCAGTGATACAACCATGGCTGTTCTGGGCTGTACCCTTGATTAAAATTAATATTTTCTATGTCTTGTAATGATTTTAATGGAAATTTAACAAGATGGTTTTTATCTTCATCAAAAAATGTAATTTTTTTATTTAACGCATTTATTATAGATCTGTTCCAAAGATTGTCACGCCCGACTATTCCATCTGCTGGTACCCCTTGTTCAAGTGACAAAACGTGTAGCGTTAAACTCAGGCTTTCTATGTTTGTGTGCTGAATCTTAGTGGAGCTAAGGTTCTAACGCATCCACCAAAAGCACCACTCAGATCTTTCTGAATATTTTTATTAAAATTCGGCAAATGTTCCATCCTATTTTCTTTAATCAGACTGGCCTCATCTCCAGAATCCACTAACAAAGTAAGTTTTCCATTTTTTGCTGCCTCGCAAGGTTCTTCAATGAACACATCACTCGTATCGGATATCTTGAAACACTCTCCATGCCGGTTAAATATTTTACGATGCATGCCTAATTGTGAAGCTAATTTCATTTTCATCGACATAAATTTACTCTTAAAATTATTAACAATTGGAGACAATTTAATTTTACAAATCGTGCATTTATTATACACTTTTGACTATAAAACGCACATAGAGCTAATAATAAAAAGAAATATTGAAATTAATTCATTGAAAATTATACTTGCCCCTGTACGGAATGTATTCACAGTCTTGCCAGACGTTTGATTTACAATTTCCAAATTTTCAGGGCCCTTAATTACAACTTTCTTTTAATTCGATTTACTTTTGATTTTATTATTCTTGATTTTAATATTTTTAACTTCGGATTTTATTTGTTTTACTTTCTTTACTTCATTTGCTTTCTTTATAATTTGTTTATTTTTAATTTCCTTAATTCCTATATTTTGTTCATTTTTCGCGTCAAGTTGTGTTTTATTATTTAGTTCATTATATGTTTTTGTTGCAAGATTTCTATCTTCATTAATATGTATCTTCACTTTTTGTTCTTTATTTTCTTGATTACTAAAAACTTCTACAACTTCCGGCCTAACTATATTACCTGTAGTTGATTCTATATTTTCTTCCGCATAACAATTAGTTATTGTATGCCCTTTTCTATTATACCATGAGCATTTCATATTACTTGTATTATATTTCATTTGATTATTATTATCACCTTGTTGTGTACAATTTGCAGTTGTATTCATATTTTTCATTTTATTATTTCCACATTTCCAATTAGATTCGTGTCCATAAGTTTGACACTCTTTGCAGAAAGGCATATTTTTCCCATTCCAGCAATCTTCCCTATGTCCTGATTTTTTACAAAAGGAACATATTGGAAATGTTCTTCCTATTTCGGAATTTATATCATCATTATTAATTACTTGTCCAAATTCATCTGCTAACGTTTTGCTTTGCTCATTGCTTTTTGAAAAAGATTCTTCCTTAAAATTAAAATTGTCCTGTTTCGAACATGGTTCTCGCTGCATAAGAGCTTCCACATTTAGAGCTTCATCTAACAATGCATCTAATGTGTTTGACTTGCTACCAAACATTGTAATTTTTATTGTTGTATCCCGAACTCCAATTTTGAAAGAAGTCAGAACTGAATCCAACAACTCTAATCTGAACACGTCATCAATACCTATGTTTTTTCTGTACTTTTTACTGGCATGAATTGTAATCCATATAACCGCCTGGCAAATGCCCTCAACTTTTCTCCACTATTTTGATATGTTTGTCTAATCTTTTGTAGTACTGAATCTAAGGAAATTACTTCTAAGTATGTATTTTTTAGCAAATCGTATAAATCTTCTTTTTTTTCGAAATTTCTTGACCTTACTAAGTCATAAGCATCCCCATTCAATCGTAACCTAACGCATTTAATAAATACATTATTCTCTGAATCTTGAATTCCAAGCTTCGCAGTTTTACAACCTTCAATAAATCTGTAAATTTCTGTTTTTAATAATGGTGAATCCGTTCCAGAAAAGCAGGGAAGCAAATAACGTATGAGTTTCAAAATATTTTCCGTACCCATTTTTAATGTCGACAGTGAAATTTACTATTTCTTAATTTGTTTCGTGGTATATTTGTCCTTTGTTTACCTTTACTTATGACATTTTTTTTATATAAATTTTTACATTTTGAAAAATAATTAATGTTTCATATTTTGATTTTAAATATTTTATATTGTATTTTTGATTCAATATTTTTTATAAATTATTTTGTATATTATAATTTCATCTTCGATTTCAGTGAAATTTTGGGAATTGATAAAGGGCATTGAGACGTGCACTAACCAATTTGGTTTTTTTACCACTACTTCCAAAGATACAGTGGCTCAAAATTGGAAAAAAGGGCCAAAAAACTCTTTTGTATGGTTGTTCATATTTAAATATCTCTTGAAATAGAAATGCTAAAAATTTCATTGATGGCTCATTTTAAAGCTAATAGAACAAGCTTTTAGAAAAATTAAGTTGTAACTTCTAAATGTGAACATCTGGCCAGTGGTCATTATCCTTGCATTTCAAAATTGATGTCCTTAAAAAGGACCCTCTTTAAAATTCTGAAAAAATCCTAAGTTTTCGTGAATTTATTATAAATATTCATGCAAAATTTTAAGAAGGTATTTTGACGGCATCATATTTTAAAAAATATTTTTTCTGAAAGTTTGTTCTATTGCTTTAAAACAAGTCATCTATGAAATTTCTAGCATTTATAGTTGAAGAGATATTTAAATATGAACAACCATACAAAAGTGATTGTTGGCCTTTTTTTTCTGGAAGTAATGGTCGGAAAAAAAAGAAGAAATGGGTAGTGCATGTCTCGATACCCTTTATCGGTTGCCAAAATTTCATTGAAATCGAAAAGGTAAAATCTCAAATTTGACTTTTTTGGTCGATTTGGTGTGGAATGGCCCATATATGTTAATAATCGCTCAATACCATTTCAAGTCGATACTGGTGCGTCATGCACTTTGGTTGGTCTTTCCGGTTATCCACAATTGGGAAACCCTCGATGTTCGTCAACGGAAAAAATGTTAAAGATTTATGGTGGAAACATTTTGCCATTAAAAGGAATCGCGTATATAGACGTCACGTGGAATAATCGCAAGCAGACACTTCCATTAATTGTTGTTGAGAATGAGAACGCGTTGAACATTATGGGTCTGGATTGGTTTCGCAAATTAAATTTTCATATTCAAATCCAAAAAAGAACATGCTAATCAATTCAGTTTTTCAACACATGTCAGGTGTCACAGAGAAATTTGATATCTTCACTGTCAAATCTAGAGAATCAGCACTTACGGATATTTACTCTTGAATTAGGTCACTGTTCATCTTTTAAAGCACATATCAATCTAAAACCAAACGCTCAACTAAAATTCTACAATCCGTATAATCTGCCATTTGCTCAGTATGACGAGGTGCGCACGGAAATCGATTGATTAGTTACAATAAATGTCCTGAAACCAATTAATTCAAGCGAATGGGTTGCGCCGATTGTACTTGTTAAAAAACCTAATGGCAAAGTAAGGCTTTGCGCAAATTTGAAAGTAACCTTAAATTCTCAAACTGAGATTGATCGGTATCCAACCCCACGTATTGAAGAATTATTTCATAAACTTCAAGGTGGTCAGTGTTTCACAAAAATAGACTTGAGTGATGCGTATTTACAAATTGAGTTATCTGAGGCATCAAAAAAATATATGGTGATCAACACTCCTTTCGGCTTGTTTCAATTTCAAAGATTGCCATTCGGTATATCGAGTGTGCCTGGTATAGTTCAAAGATTCATGGAGGAGGTTACAGCCGGTATACCAGGATGTGGTCACATTATTGATTCGAGAGGAATAGTGCCATCAGAAAAAAGATTTGACGCAATAAAATTAATGTCAAGACCTCAAAATATTCGCGAAGTAAAAGCATTTATAGGAAAGCTAAAGTATTATAACAAATTTATCAAAAAATTCTAAGCTTAAGAACTTAATGAGCTTAGTTTATTTGGAGCGATAAGCAAGAAAAATCATTTCAAGACGATAGTTAAGCAGTTCGACTTGTTCACTACGATGATCGGTACTCCATCATTTTAGCAACAGATGCTTCAAAACATGGTATTGGAGCTGTAATTTCTCACCGGTATCCAGATTGAGCTGAAAAGCCAATATCGTTCGCGTCCAAAACTTTAAACACAAGTCAAATTGGCTATTCGCAAATTGAAAAGGAAGCATTATCAATAATGTTGGGAGTCCCGCGCTTTCATCAATATCTGTATGGTCGGAAGTTCGAATTAGTCACTGACCATCAGGCTGTAACAACCTTGTTTCATCCACATAAAAAATTACCTGTTATGACTTTGCATAGGCTACAGAGGTGGGCAATAGTACTGCAAGCTTATGATTATTCAATTCGATACAAAAATACAAAGCTTCATGCAAATGCAGATCTCGATTTCGATTTCGATAAGAAGGAGGAAAGTACTTATGCATAATTTAAATGAAGTTTATCAAATTACCATTGACAATTTACCAATCAACCCTCAAACTGTTGCTGAAACCACACAACATTATCAAATTTTAAAAGTTGTTACTCGATACATTGTTGATGGTTGGCCCAATAACTCTTCAATATTACATGGTAATTTAAAACCTTTCTTTAATAGAAGAATTTCTTTATCGTTACAGAGTGGAGTTATAATTCTCCACACTGATTGCACACGTGTAGTAATTCCGTCATCGCTCCAGGTTTTGGATATGCTGCACGAAGGTAATTGGGGTAAGAAACAGATGGCCCGCGGATGTGTTTGGTTCCCAAAAATATACGATGCGATTACTAATATATGCCAGACATGTTCAATTTGCCAAGAAGCAGCTAAAAATCTAAAGAACGAATTTTCATCGTGGCCTGAGGCAGCACAACCTTGGGAAAGAATTCATTTAGATTTTGCAGGACCATTCTTTTCCCGAATGTGGTTGATAATTGTAGATTCATATTCAAAATTTCCTTATACAATACAAATGTCAGCTGCAAATTCATCGACAACAATATCAGCATTATAAAATGTTTTTTCTATCGAAGGTCTTCCAAAAACTATTGTAAGTGATAATGGTACGCAATTTACATCAACAGAGTTCATCAAAATTGTGAATTGAACACCATCGAATACCTTACTATATCACATTTTCATCCCGCATCGAATGGATTTACAGAGAGGTTTGTCAGAACATTCAAGGAGGCATTCAAGAAAAACATGGTTGAAGAAAAAAAACGCGTTCGTGCTTTATATAAATATCTCGCTACATATAGGTCAACACCAAATCCATTATCCGGTCGAGCTCCTGCTGAACTTTTACATGGACGTCAACCGCGTACAATTCTAACAGCAATGTTTCCAAAGTTACATTTAATAAAGAAACACAAGATTAAATTTGAAATAGGTCAATTAGTTTATGCAAAAAATTATTCAGGGAGTTTACTTTGGATTAGCGATGTTATCGAACAAATTTATGGTCGTTTAATGTATCATATAAAAAGGGAAAACGGAGTCATTCGAAGGCATCAAAATCAATTAAGGATCAATAAAACTTCATCAACATCTGATAACAATTTGGCTCCAAAGTCAAGAAAATTGGCACCATCCAATACTGAAATCGATGTTGATATAGACATTCTGGTTGAAAATATGGTTCCACGACAAGTGACTGAGCGTACGTGCATGCAACCAAATGCTACTACTAATCAGCAATTGGAAACTAATCAGGAAAACCCATTACCAATCAATAATTTAAAATGGTACATCTTCGAGTTCTGAACATTCTTCACAATTACGACGATCTATAAGACATCGTAAGAAAACGGTTAGATTTGATCCCAGGGTTTAAACAAATATGTCTGCGGTAATGTTAACTTGTTGTATTTTATTATTTTTTTACTTGTGATATTTTGTTGATGTGTAATTTCACTCATTGAAAAAATAATTTATTTTTTGTTGAAGAAATTGAAAATATGGAAAATAAGTAACTTAAATACAACCAGTGTTCAAATTCTAGTCGTTTTCATAATTAATATGCAGTTTAAGATATTTGGCGTCGATCTTTTATTTAAAATTTAAAAGTAAAATTTGGCAAGATTCTTGCAAACAAGAGCAAGAAAGATATTGCAAGAACAAGACCAAGATCATATGTACATATGCAAGAGCAATAGCAAGACTTAGCGTGCGACAACAAGAGTAAGAACAAGATTACCATTTCTTGCCTTGTTCTTGCAACTGACTAGATAAAAGCAATGTACGTATAATAATATTTCAATCTGAACAAAAAAACACAATTCAATTATAAAACCTAAATCACAATGCGGCGTTCGG